>OY992892.1:93264206-93454206 GCA_963921405.1 Cepaea hortensis | reverse complement strand
ATGTACACTGGCTTAATCAAGTGTACTGTGTTTGAGGCAGAAAGATTGCAAGCGCAAACACAAGCAAAGCACTGCGTTTGCGGCTCGGTAGTAATGAATTGTAAACACGAGAGAAACCAGTATTCTGCATACATTTCAGGTTGTCCAAAAGGGTTATGGAGTTCTGGAAGCAATTGCTCTAAGATATGCCCTATAGTGTGTAAAGATAAGATTTGCGATGATAAGAACGGGTCGTGTATTGCCTGTGAATACGGTTATAGCCCGCCTGGTTGCACAGGTACTGTATTTCTTGTTCTTGTTCTTGTTCTTGTTCTTGTTCTTGTTCTTGTTCTTGTTCTTGTTCTTCTTCTTCTTCTTCTTCTTCTTCTTCTTCTTCTTCTTCTTCTTCTTCTTCTTCCTCTTCTTCTTCTTATTCTTCTTCTTTCACAAGGAGTGTGTCACACCTAGTTGTGCACGTTAATGATCAGTATGTGCGACGTCACCATTGTTGAAAGGTGTATGTTTTGTCATTGGTCATAGTTACACAGCTTTAGGAACACAGCAAAGAAAATTCGTTTCATTTACTATATTCAACGAACAGTAAACTGTAATTGTCACCTACTGCCTATAATACTTTGCTGTGTTGGACTGGGGAGTCTTGAGCCTGAGCAATTAAGGAGCCAGGCTTGTGCCGTGGCCAAGAACCGTGCAGGCTTGGGTTTATTTTCGCCACCCACAGAACGAACAGTAAACAATTGCTCAGATATAGAGAGATATTAGTAATTAGACAATTTCAATCGGTTGCATGCAAACTATGGAACTGTTGCTCTCATCAGTCATGCACGTGACATTCGACTAATAATCATAATAGGAAGGTTCGTAAGAAAATGGAAGTAGACATTAAATGGTTCAAGCTGGATTGAGACAAGGAAGATGAACAAGATTTAACTAATGGTAAATGCCATTGGGAAAATGGGCAACGGTGGAATGTATTTAAATAAAGAAGTCATAAACAATATGCTGCACTATTTATTGCCTGACATATGAAGCTGCATCTTGTCAGGTGAATTATGCAGATTTATATCTCATGTGAAGTGAATACATGAAGAATACTTTGGCTGATATTCTAAGTACATTGTCACTGACATTGTTCGAAGATGGAGTAAGTTATCCCTGTATAAGTCTAAGATTTACCAAGAAGTCCTTCTGTTTATTTAGAAATGGCTGGAAACTATGCACTTAGAATGCCAGCCAAAGTATTCTTCATGTATTCACATCATATGATATAGAACTGTGCAGTATGCCCCTGGTGAGATGCAGCGATATACGCCATGAATAAATCGTGCAATATATTGTTTATGGAAATTAGACCACACCGTAGACTGTCTTGGTTTTGTCACAGTATCAGACAACGGATCTCAGGGTAAAGTTAAGTTAAATCTAAGCGAAAAGATAAGGGTTAGTGGAATAAACAAGAACGTCACATAATGACTGGAGTACTGTAGGGTGAAGAGTATGTGTAAGAGTCGGGGTGCGGTGGAGTCACGTGATCAGCGGATTACAACTCCACATTACGAACTCATTAACCTGGTGATGGTTATGGTGTTGGTGATGGATATGGTTTTGGTGGTGGTGATGATGATGGCGTTGTTGATGGTGATGGTGTTGTTGATGGTGTTGGTGTTGGTGATGGTGTTGGCGATGGTGATGGTGATTATGATGGTGATTGTAATTATGATGGTGATGGTGTTGGTGATAATGATGGTGATGGTGATTATGATGGTGATGATGGTGATGGTGATTATGATGGTGATGGTGGTGATGATTATGATGGCGATAGTGATGGTGATTATAACGGTGATTATGATGGTGATGGTGATTATGATGGTGATGGTGAAGGTGATGGTGATGGTGAAGGTGATGGTGGTGATAGTGATGGTGATGGTGGTGATAGTTAGGGTGATGGTGATGGTGATGGTGTTGGCAATTATGATGGTGTTGGTGATGGTGATGATGATGGTGATGGTGATTATGATGGTGATGGTGATGATAATAGTGAAGATGATGGTAATGGTGATCTGGATGGTGACGGTGATTATGATGGTGTTGCTGTTGGTGATGGTGTTGGTGTTGGTGATGGTGATGGTGATGGTGATTGTGTTGGTGATGGTGATGGTGTTGGTGATGTGATGGTGATGGTGTTGGTGATGGTGATTGTGTTGGTGATGGTGATGGTGATTGTGTTGGTGATGGTGATTGTGTTGGTGATGGTGATGGTGTTGGTGATGGTGATGGTGTTGGTGATGGTGATAGTGTTGGCGATGGTGAGGTGATGGCGTTGATGATGGTGTTGGTGGTGGTGATGTTAATGGTGATTATGATGGTGAAGGAGATGGAGATGGTGATGGTGATTATGATGGTGATGGTGATGGTGATGGCGATGGTGATTATGATGGTGATTTTGATGGTGAGGTGATGGTGATTATGATGGTGAATATGATGGTGATATGATGGTGATTATGATGGTGATTATGATGGTGATGGTGATGGTGATGGTGATTATGATGGCGATTATGATGGTGATTATGATGGTGATTATGATGGCAATTATGATGGTGATTATGATGGTGATGGTGATGGTAATTATGATGGTGATTATGATGGTGATTATGATGGTGATTATGATGGTGATGGTGATGGCGTAGTGATGGTGTTGGTGATGGTGATGGTCATAGGGATAGTGATGTTGAAAGTGATGGGGATGGTGATGGTGATTATGGTGGTGATAATTATGGTGATGGCGATGGTGATGGTGATGGTGATTATGATGATGATTGTGATGGTGATGGTAATGGTGATGGTAATGGTGATGGTGATAATGACGGTGATGCTGATGCTGATGCTAATGGTGATTATGATGGTGATGGTTATGGTGATTATGATTGTGATGGTGATGATGATGGCGATGGTGATGGTGATTATGATGATGATGGTGATGGTGATTATGATGGTGATGGCGATGTTGATTATGATGGTTATGGTGATTATGATGGTGATGGTGATGGTGTTGGCAATGGGATGGTCATTATGATGGTGATGGTGATTATGATGGTGATGACGATGTTGATTATGATGGTTATGGTGATTATGATGGTGATGGTGATTATAATGGTGATGGTGATGGTGATGGTGTTGGTGATGGTGATGGGGATTGTGATTGTGATTGTGATGGTGATGTTGATTATGATGGTGATGTTAATTATGATGTTGATGGTGATTATTATGGTGATGGCGATGGCGATGGTGATGGTGATGGTGATGATGATTGAGACGATGATGGCGATGGTGATAGGGATGGTGATGGAGACATTACGAACCACATTACGAACTCATTAACCTGGTGATGGTTATGGTGTTGGTGATGGATATGGTTTTGGTGGTGGAGATGGTGATGATGATGGCGTTGTTGATGGTGATGTTGTTGTTGATGGTGTTGGTGTTGGTGATGGTGTTGGCGATGGTGATGGTGATTATGATGGTGATGGTAATTATGATGGTGATGGTGTTGGTGATAATGATGGTGATGGTGATTATGATGGTGATGATGGTGATGGTGATTATGATGGTGATGGTGGTGGTGATTATGATGGCGATAGTGATGGTGATTATAACGGAGATTATGATGGTGATGGTGCTTATGATGGTAATGGTGAAGGTGATGGTGATGGTGAAGGTGATGGTTGTGATAGTGATAGTGATGGTGATGGTGGTGATAGTTAGGGTGATGGTGATGGTGATGGTGTTGGTAATTATGATGGTGTTGGTGATGGTGATGATGATGGTGATGGTGATGATGATGGTGATGGTGATGGTGATGGTGATGATGATAGTGAAGATGATGGTAATGGTGATCTGGATGGTGACGGTGATTATGATGGTGTTGGTGTTGGTGATGGTGTTGGTGATGGTGATGGTGATGGTGATGGTGTTGGTGATGGTGATGGTGTTGGTGATGGTGATTGTGTTGGTGATGGTGATTGTATTGGTGATGATGATGGTGTTGGTGATAGTGATGGTGTTGGTGATGGTGATGGTGATAGTGTTGGCGATGGTGATGGTGATGGCGTTGCTGATGGTGTTGGTGGTGGTGATGTTAATGGTGATTATGATGGTGAAGGAGATGGAGATGGTGATGGTGATGGTGATTATGATGGTGATGGTGATGGTGATGGCGATGGTGATTATTATGGTGATTTTGATGGTGATGGTGATGGTGATTATGATGGTGATTATGATGGTGATTATGATGGTGATTGTGATGGTGATGGTGATGGTGATTATGATGGCGATTATGATGGTGATTATGATGGTGATTATGATGGCAATTATGATGGTGATTATGATGGTGATGGTGATGTTAATTATGATGGTGATTATGATGGTGATTATGATGGTGATTATGATGGTGATGGTGATGGCGTAGTGATGGTGTTGGTGATGGTGATGGTCATAGGGATAGTGATGTTGAAAGTGATGGGGATGGTGATGGTGATTATGGTGGTGATAATGATGGTGTTGGCGATGGTGATGGGGATTATGATGGTGATGGTAATTATGATGGTGATAGTGATGGTTATAATGATGGTGATGGTGATTATGATGGTGATGATGGTGATGGTGATTATGATGGTGATGGTGGTGGTGATTATGATGGCGATAGTGATGGTGATTATAACGGTGATTATGATGGTGATGGTGCTTATGATGGTAATGGTGAAGGTGATGGTGATGGTGAAGGTGATGGTGGTGATAGTGATAGTGATGGTGATGGTGGTGATAGTTAGGGTGATGGTGATGGTGATGGTATTGGTAATTATGATGGTGTTGGTGATGGTGATGATGATGGTGATGGTGATGATGATGATGATGGTGATGGTGATGGTGATGATGATAGTGAAGATGATGGTAATGGTGATCTGGATGGTGACGGTGATTATGATGGTGTTGGTGTTGGTGATGGTGTTGGTGTTGGTGATGGTGATGGTGATGGTGATTTTGTTGGTGATGATGATGGTGTTGGTGATGGTGATGGTGTTGGTGATGGTGATGGTGAAGGTGATGGTGGTGATAGTGATGGTGATGGTGGTGATAGTTAGGGTTATGGTGATGGTGATGGTGTTGGCAATTATGATGGTGTTGGTGATGGTGATGATGATGGTGATGGTGATGATGATGGTGAAGATGATAGTGAAGATGATGGTAAAGGTGATCTGGATGGTGACGGTGATTATGATGGTGTTTGTGTTGGTGATGGTGTTGGTGTTGGTGATGGTGGTGGTGATGGTGATTGTGTTGGTGATGGAGATGGTGTTGGTGATGGTGATGGTGTTGGTGATGGTGATGGTGATTGTGTTGGTGATTGTGATTGTGTTGGTGATGGTGATGGTGATGGTGTTGGTGATGGTGATAGTGTTGGCGATGGTGATGGTGATGGCGTTGCTGATGGTGTTGGTGGTGGTGATGTTAATGGTGATTATGATGGTGAAGGAGATGGAGATGGTGATGGTGATGGTGATTATGATGGTGATGGTGATGGTGATGGCGATGGTGATTATGATGGTGATTGTGATGTTGATAGTGATGGTGATTATGATGGTGATTATTATGGTGATTATGATGGTGATTATGATGGTGATGGTGATGGTAATTATGATGGAGATTATGATGGTGATTATGATGGCAATTATGATGGTGATTATGATGGTGATGGTGGTGGTAATTATGATGGTGATTATGATGGTGATTATGATGGTGATTATGATGGTGATTATGATGGTGATTATGATGGTGATTATGATGGTGTAGTGATGGTGTTGGTGATGGTGATGGTCATAGGGATAGTGATGTTGAAAGTGATGGGGATGGTGATGGTGATTATGGTTGTGATAGTGATGGTGATGGCGATGGTGATAGTGATGGTGATTATGATGATGATTGTGATGGTGATGGTAATGGTGATGGTGATAATGACGGTGATGCTGATGCTAATGGTGATTATGATAGTGATGGTTATGGTCATTATGATTGTGATGGTGATGATGATGGCGATGGTGATGGTGATTATGATGATGATGGTGATGGTGATTATGATTGTGATGGCGATGTTGATTATGATGGTTATGGTGATTATGATGGTGATGGTGATGGTGTTGGCGATGGGATGGTGATTATGATGGTGATGGTGATTATGATGGTTATGGTGATTATGATGGTGATGGTGATGGTGTTGGCGATGGGATGGTGATTATGATGGCGATGGTGATTATGATGGTGATGGCGATGTTGATTATGATGGTTATGGTGATTATGATGGTAATGGTGATTATAATGGTGATGGTGATGGTGTTGGTGATGGTGATGGGGATTGTGATGGTGATTGTGATGGTAATGTTGATTATGGTGGTGATGTTAATTATGATGGTGATGGTGATTATTATGGTGATCGTGATGGCGATGGCGATGGTGATGGTGATGATGATTGAGACGATGATGGCGATGGTGACAGGGATGGTGATGGAGACGGTGATGGTGATGATGAAGGTGATGGGAATGTCGATGGTGTTGGCGATGGTGATGGTGACTATGATGGTGATGCTGATGGTGATTATGATGGTGATGGAGATGGTGATTATGGTGGTGATGTTGATGGTGATTATGAATGTGATGGTGATGGTGTTGGTGATTATGATGGCGATTATGATGGTGATTATGATGGCAATTATGATGGTGATTATGATGGTGATGGTGATGGTAATTATGATGGTGATTATGATGGTGATGGTGATGGCGTAGTGATGGTGTTGGTGATGGTGATGGTCATAGGGATAGTGATGTTGAAAGTGATGGGGATGGTGATGGTGATTATGGTGGTGATAATGATGGTGATGGCGATGGTGATGGTGATTATGATGATGATTGTGATGGTGATGGTAATGGTCATGGTGATAATGACGGTGATGCTGATGCTGATGCTAATGGTGATTATGATGGTGATGGTTATGGTGATATGATTGTGATGGTGATGATGATGACGATGATGATGGTGATTATGATGATGATGGTGATGGTGATTATGATGGTGATGGCGATGTTGATTATGATGGTTATGGTGATTATGATGGTGATTGTGATGGTGTTGTCGATGGGATGGTTATTATGATGGTGATGGTGATTATGATGGTGATGGCGATGTTGATTATGATGGTTATGGTGATTATGATGGTGATGGTGATTATAATGGTGATGGTGATGGTGATGGTGTTGGTGATGGTGATGGGGATTGTGATGGTGATTGTGATGGTGATGTTGATTATGATGGTGATGTTAATTATGATAGTGATGGTGATTATTATGGTGATGGCGATGGCGATGGTGATGGTGATGATGATTGAGACGATGATGGCGATGGTGATAGAGATGGTGATGGAGACATTACGAACCACATTACGAACTCATTAACCTGGTGATGGTTATGGTGTTGGTGATGGATATGGTTTTGGTGGTGGAGATGGTGATGATGATGGCGTTGTTGATGGTGATGGTGTTGTTGATGGTGTTGGTGTTGGTGATGGTGTTGGTGATGGTGATGGTGATTATGATGGTGATGGTAATTATGATGGTGATGGTGATGGTGATAATGATGGTGATGATGATTATGATGGTGATGATGGTGATGGTGATTATGATGGTGATGGTGGTGGTGATTATGATGGCGATAGTGATGGTGATTATAACGGTGATTATGATGGTGATGGTGCTTATGATGGTAATGGTGAAGGTGATGGTGATGGTGAAGGTGATGGTGGTGATAGTGATGTTGATGGTGGTGATAGTTAGGGTGATGGTGATGGTGTTGGCAATTATGATGGTGTTGGTGATGGTGATGATGATGGTGATGGTGATGATGATGGTGATGATGATAGTGAAGATGATGGTAAAGGTGATCTGGATTGTGACGGTGATTATGATGGTGTTTGTGTTGGTGATGGTGTTGGTGTTGGTGATGGTGATGGTGATTGTGTTGGTGATGGAGATAGTGTTTGTGATGGTGATGGTGTTGGTGATGGTGATGGTGATTGTGTTGGTGATGGTGATTGTGTTGGTGATGGTGATGGTGTTGGTGATGGTGATGGTGTTGGTGATGGTGATGGTGATAGTGTTGGCGATGGTGATGGTGATGGCGGTGCTGATGGTGTTGGTGATGGTGATGTTAATGGTGATTATGATGGTGAAGGAGATGGAGATGGTGATGGTGATGGTGATTATGATGGTGATGGTGATGGTAATGGCGATGGTGATTATGATGGTGATTGTGATGTTGATAGTGATGGTGATTATGATGGTGATTATTATGTTGATTATGATGGCGATTATGATGGTGATGGTGATGGTGATTATGATGGCGATTATGATGGTGATTATGATGGTGATTATGATGGCAATTATGATGGTGATTATGATGGTGATGGTGATGGTAATTATGATGGTGATTATGATGGTGATTATGATGTTGATTATGATGGTGATTATGATGGTGATTATGATGGTGATTATGATGGTGATGGTGATGGTGTAGTGATGGTGTTGGTGATGGTGATGGTCATAGGGATAGTGATGTTGAAAGTGATGGGGATTGTGATGGTGATTATGGTGGTGATAATGATGGTGATGGCGATGGTGATAGTGATGGTGATTATGATGGTGATTGTGATGGTGATGGTGATGGTGATAATGACGGTGATGCTGATGCTGATTCTAATGGTGATTATGATGGTGATGGTTATGGTGATTATGATTGTGATGGTGATGATGATGGCGATGGTGATGATGATTATGATGATGATGGTGATGGTGATTATGATAGTGATGGCGATGTTGATTATGATGGTTATGGTGATTATGATGGTGATGGTGATGGTGTTCGCGATGGGATGGTGATTATGATGGTGATGGTGATTATGATGGTGATGGTGATTATGATGGTGATGGCGATGTTGATTATGATGGTTATGGTGATTATGATGGTGATGGTGATTATAATGGTGATGGTGATGGTGATGGTGTTGGTGATGGTGATGGGGATTGTGATGGTGATTGTGATGGTAATGTTGATTATGATGGTGATGTTAATTATGATGGTGTTGGTGATTATTATGGTGATCGTGATGGCGATGGCGATGGTGATGGTGATGATGATTGAGACGATGATGGCGATGGTGATAGGGATGGTGATGGAGACGGTGATGGTGATGGTGAAGGTGATGGGAATGTTGATGGTGTTGGCGATGGTTATGGTGACTATGATGGTGATGGTGATGGTGATTATGATGGTGATGGAGATGGTGATTATGGTGGTGATGTTGATGGTGATTATGAATGTGATGGTGATGGTGTTGGCGATGGTGATGGTGATGGTGATTTTGATGGTGATGGTGATGGTGATTACGATGGTGATTGTGGTGGTGATGGTGATGGTGATGGATACAGTGATGGTGATGGTGAAGGTGATTGGGATGGTGATGGAGATGGTGATGGTTATGGTGAAGGTGATGTTGATGGTGATAGTGATGGTGATTATTATGGTGATGTTGATGGTGACGGTGATTATGATAGTTATGATGATGGTTATGGTGATTATGATGGTGATGATGATGGTGATTATGATGGTGATGGTGATGGTGTTGGCGATGGTGATGGTGATTACGATGGTGATGGTGATGGTGATGGTGATTATGATTATGATTTTGATGGTGATGGTGATTACGATGGTGATGGTGATGGTGATTATGATGGTCATTGTGATGGTGATGGTGATGTTGATGGGTACAGTGATGGTGATGGTGATACTGATGGTGATGTTGATGGGTACAGTGATGGTGATGGTGATACTGATGGTGATGGTGATAGTGATGGTGATTATTATGGTTATTGTGATGGTGATGGTGATGGTGACGGTTATGGAGTCAGTGATGGTGATGTTGATGCTGATGCTATCATAATGCTGGTGATGATGATGGTGATTTTGGTGGTGATGTGTTGGTGATGCTGATGAAGAGGGCTCAAATAATAATTGGAAGTCATCATTCCTGGATGGATCAGATCTTTTTTTCTTAAACATCCAGTGTCCTGATGCCGTGGTTATCGGTTCAACCCCTGCACATGTCATTTTAACTACACCATTAGCATCTTGTTCTTGACTTGGGGACGTAAATTACAAGAAGTCGGTGTGGCTTTGCTTGATGGCGAGGGACAGCCCAGTGTACTAGAAGTAGCAGCACGTTTATTGACTACGATTGAATCGACACGTAAAAGATAAATAAAAAGACATTCTACTAAATATAATATTGTTTCATACAATAAATCTTGTTGCTATCTTCAGTATCATAATGTTAGGTACCATTCTTTCCTATACAAAACATATCCTATCAAGACTGCCCAAGAGCACGTTACGGCACAAATTGTTCCCTGAAGTGTTCTAACATCTGCAAAGATGACATCTGTGACATGAAAAATGGCAGTTGTTTTGCCTGCAAGAACAATCGCAGCCTGCCGGACTGCACTAGTAAGTTGCACATTGTCAGTCTGTGTTGCGTCTATGTCCAGTGCCATATGCTCTAGTGACATCGTGGTCCTTGTCTAACTGTACGGGTGCTCATCTGGACAACATGTCACATTGTTTGTGTAGTCAAACCGACCACTGCCCAGTTAAAAACACATGCACATCAAAGGTACAGGCACACAAAGCATTCATACACGCATACACTAGCATAAGCACACACACACACACACACACACACACACACACACACACAAACACGCACACACACGCGCGAGGGGACTTTAAATGAAAACCTTAAATGTTGTTGATGGGTAATATAGTCTGAAAAGGTAAAGAACAAATGTATCAATTTGCGATGGAGTCACATCTGCGTTCACTGCAGATCCTCTTGAACCGATAAAGTGCTTGGATTCTGTAGAATAACATTATCTTGGTCGCGTATGTAACCACTCTGGGGTGACTACTTGGTGTTCTTAACTCTTTTGTGAACAGCCTGTCACAGATGCCACCCCATTTTGAAACTTTCTATTCAACTCATACATTAGCTGGACTTACAGGCATGTGTCGCCATACTGGGCCTTTATTTGCTGATGAATCTCTATATATTTCACCACTTCACTGACCCCCCCTCCCCCCGCCAAAAAAAAAACGGATAACAGAAAGCTGCCCTTTGTTAGTGCATGTCAAAAGTGGAGAGGTCATCCTTAAACTGTGCTTATGAAGTCACAGAGTTCGTCTGTACCTTGATGTCACGTGCTTAACACTATCGACATCCTTAACAACAATATTGACAGGCAGATAAAGTACATGATAGGACAAGCTACAGTTTCTTTCTATTGAATGAGGAACGTCTTGTGCAATAAGTCATTGTTCTTGAATGTAGGAAAAACAGTTCTTGCATGTTAAATAGAACCAGTATTAATATACGGCTGCGAATCCTGGACAATTAGTAAATAGTCGAAAACATCAATGGAGGCATTGGGGATATTGTTTTATAGAAGAAAGCTGATAATTAATTGGACAGCAAAAATGAGCAATGCAATCAAAACATTTTAAGGGAAGCTGAGTTGCAAAAACAACTTACCACAAACATCAGATAAAGGCATTCATCGCGTATTGGCAACGCACTTAGAAGAAAGAAACTGGGACATGTGAGAACCGGAAAGATTTTTTGGAAATAAAGATAGGGAAGACGATGTGAGAAGATTCTTGGTAGTCTTTTGTCATGGCACATAAAGGAGTCAACACACGAATTGATCCATGACGTCGAAGATTATAATTTTCGAAGAGGATTGATCGCCCACGCCAGCCGGAAAGGTACGTACTGGATGAGGTGACAAAAGAGGAGCAAGATATACTCCTTCTGACAGTGATAAGAGGTAGGGCACAACCCGGAGTGCGTTCAGACCTTAACAGTAAATGAGTATAAAGAGAGGAAACCTCAATTATCCCCCCACCCCTCAAAAAACAAGGCATTGTGAAAGTAAGAAGATGTAAGTATTCTGGAGACAGGGATAAGAACTATTGTTTGTGTTCAAACACTGAACAGTGGATTTCACCCCTAGGCGGTATTAGCAGAAATGGTATAGCAACTAAACTTACTCGGATTAAACTAACAAATCAAGAACAGCACAAACAGATCTTTAGTTATCAAATTCTTCTGCGCTGCTTCGGGGACAACTGATATCCATACAAACAGTAAAGTTCAATAGCAAATACAACAGACAATAGCGGTCTAATATCAAACAATAACAATAGGTAGTCATTAGCCAATCACAAGACCTCTGCTCTCTAGGCCAAGTCTTTAGGGTACACCAAATACTATACATGCTCAAACATCTAAGCTGAGTAGAGCGTCACAATTAACAAAAGCGAGACAACTTGACAAATGATGAGACACTTTCACATTAGAAAACTTTGACACAGACAAAATTAAATCGCAACTGTCGCGAAACCTACAAAAACATCAGTTGCAACACAAACATAAAGGTAAGTTTGACAGCAACATAAACCCAGGAGAGGTTTGACATAGTCATACGCCACTCGGTTTTACACAAACATAGGTTGTCCACAAATCAGCACAGGGACAATTTCACAGAACTTATTCGTGTCACGATCCAGTCGGGCCGGCCAGATTTTTCTGCCTTAACAGTCGCAAGCTGATGATTAAGTTTTGTTTCTTATTACGTTAAACTTACATTGAAAATTTGCTAATATTATATATGCATAGACGATCTTAGAAGAAGACACAAGTGGGAGTAGTTGGAATAGTGACAATATAAGTGAAATATTTGATGATGTAGACACACAACCACATCACATAGTTGTGATCATCATATACGCTCAATATATAGAAATGACGTAGATGTATGGATGCAGCTATAGAGATCAAGTGATAGGCAAGTATGGAAACAGTCGGTTGTTGATTGTTACTTTGTGTTGTGTACATTCTAACAGAGTGCCCCAAGGGTTACTATGGAAGCAACTGTAAGAAATACTGTCCGGCAAACTGTGATGACTATTACTGCGACATCAAGAACGGAAGCTGCAAAGGTGAACACACATTGTGCTATGTCACACTCTTTTGCCCCTCCCTAACTCACACGAAGTTTATTTAGAATGTTCTGATAAATCAAGTCGATCTGTTCCTCAGTCTTCATCAAGTGATTTAACTTAATGTATCAATATATAAAAAAAAATTGCTTGATGATGGATGTATTGGAACAATCATGTTATTTACAGTTTAATTCACACATTGCAACTAACGACAAGGCCTTACCCATATCACTTGTATAGTGTTAGCATGCGCTTCCTACTCATCATCATCATCATCATCATCATCATCATCTTGAGCAATGCCGATAAGCACGGGTCGTTATCTTTAACCATCTCACACTATCACTAGAGTCGTGGATCAGCTCTGTGTTTTTGTCATTAGTTTTCCATATCCCCAAGTCATCCCGATAATTGTTTAACTGACTTAAGTTTGTTCTTTCCCCCTCAATCTTGCAAAGTTTCGCTATTTATCCAGTTTATTTGTTTTCATGTGTCCCAAAAGTCATGAATTTCTGCTTCTCATTTGTCTAATCAGTTTACGTTTCTAATTTGTTTCTTGTAGGACTTGCTCGTTGGATTTTCTGTCTATCCATGGCATTCTTTGCATTTCCTCAGAAACCATATTTCCACTACCATATGTGTTGTAAGCGTGTATGCTCATAGTAAACATTTTATATCTATTCCAAAGTACAGATTCTGTGTCGCACTTAAACACTCTTTTTCTCGTTTCATTTGATATCATTGTATTGGTTGTTGCTGTGATGTATCTGGCATAACTTCAATAATTAAGCTCAAATAAAAACGTCCAGGGATTTGCAGAAACAATTCAGCAAAGAAGCATCAACAGAACATCAATGAAAGGACTGACTCGAAGGCTGTCGAACTAGATGATGAGGCCAAGTTTATTTGGCGACATTGTCGTGCTGCATGATCAAACATATAATTCAAAAATTAACAATATATTTCGACCGTGTCTGGGATGTTCAGACGGTACGGTCAACAAAATATTAAGTACGAATAATCACTTGTTGACTATGCCAGTCACTGACAACTATCAAGTTCATATCGCATTCCTTCTGTCCTTTACAAGGTTGCCAAAGTGTCCTTCTGGTGTAACATTCTAAGTCCCGTTTCTTGTATTCCACATCTGTCCAAAATCTTTATCTTAATATGTAACATGCCATACTATTCTGGTTCTCCTTTATAATATGTGTTAGCCATGAGTACAGTTAATATCCTGTCAGTAAATATGCTTCACAGTTCCAGCCAATTTCCACGTGCTGCTTCTCTGGTGGAGCTCTATGATCCGAATGTTTGTTGTTATTGACAAACAATTCTGACGTGATCTCCGTTCTATGTCAGGCGCCTAGTTTTATGTACGTTTTGGTTCAGGAGTTTTGTTCCCTCTTTCTTTTGCGACATGTTCTCTGCGCTACTACTTGGCAGTCAGTATATTTTCCGTCTGGTAAAAGGCTACCTTCGCGATGACGATACTTGTTCTAATTTCTTCTAGGCACCTTCCACAAGATGTTATGACTGTTCCCCTAGCCAAATCACATAACCATAAACTAATCAGTGACTATCTCTATACCTGACATTTGTGAAGGTTCAAACATTGAAAGACTATACTTCTCGCAACTCACCTGTTTCCACACACTGAGACATATTGTGTTTGTGACAACTATCATCATGTGACTGCCAACACTCACACAGGATCATGTATTGCCACATGTAACGATTATTTGTGTTTGGGATCTAATCTGTTGACGCCATTCCTCCATACCATGTCTCAGTCCATCCAGCACCATTTCTCTCTGTCTTTCCTGCCTCATCTGCTACTTATCTTTCCATGCGTGTGGGTGGGAATGTGTGCGGGTGTATATGTGGGTGGTGGGGTGTGTGTGGAGGGGAGGTGTGTTTTTGTGGATGAGGGATTTGTTGTTGGGTGGGGATGTGTGTATGGGGATGTGTGTATGGGTGGGAATATGTGTGTGTGTGTGTGTGTGTGTGTGTGGGGGGGGGGGTGTGTGGGTGGGTGGGTGTGTGGATGGGGGATCTGTGGTTAAGGGATGTGTGATTTTGGGATGAGTGACTGGGGGTGGGTGGGTGGAGGATGTGTGGGTGGGTGAGTGTGTGTATGTTGGGATGAGTGTGTGGGTTCGGGATGTGTGAGTGTGTGGTTGAGGGAGGTTGTGTGCTTGGGGATGTGTGCAAGTGGGGGGAATTTGGGTGAGTGCGGGGTTTGTATATGGGTACGTGCGGGATGCGTGGGTTGGTGGGAATGTGTATGGGTGGAATGTGTGTTTGGCTTGGTTGTTGGGGTGAGGGTGGGTGGTGTAGGATATGTGGGTTGGTGAGTGTTGGTGGGTGAAGGATTTGTGTGTGGGTGGGGAGGTGTGTGTAGGTGGAGGGGGAAGTGTGGCTGGGTGATTGGTGGGTGGGTGCATGTATGTCGCCGGGGGTATGTGGGTGCGTTGGAGATGTGTGTGTGTGTGGAGGGGGGGGGGGTTTGTGTTGTGAGTGAGAGATATGTGTGTGGGTGGGGAGGTATGTGTAGGTGTGGGGGTGGGATGGCGGGGGTGGGTGGATGGGGGGAATGTATGTTCGCCTGGGGGTGTTGTGTGGTTGGGCGGGGGATGGGTGTGTGTGGGGGGATGTGTGGTTGAAAGAGGGCTGGGTGGGTGGGTGGGGATGTGTCTCATAACATGGTAATATGCATTGTTTATGTTTATTATTTTCTTTTGACAATGGTTTGTTCTTATGTGAATGTATTATGCACTATTGATGAACGAAATACGAGTTATTGGAAGGGCCGAATGTAAGACGGGCTTGCTTGCCCAAATTGTTACCCGTTCGATTGGTCACCATGTATTTCCAAATAAACTATTTTCTCATTATGTTGCAAAAGAGTGATTTTTTTTTTAAAAATAGTTGTATATAATGCTATATTGCCATGTTTCCCTTTCAGGCAGTCGTTGTTAGTTATTCCGGCAGTCCAAGGAACTTGCAACACTAGTATCAAGAACCTCAGTTTTGTAGCATATGGTATTACCCCTATATTTGTATAGACCAGTCGTTGCTCGATGGAACATGTGGTACTAGCTATAGATGAGTTGAGTTGAATAGAGTCAAGAACCGACTTCACTTCACTCAGGACATTCCCATACGTGCACCGTACCCTCGTTCAAAAGCTAGAGAAGAGTCATACTACTAATCGTTCATACCGCTATCTGATTTAAAGTTCTCCTGGTCTTCCCTCTCAGTTTAGAGATTCTTCCAGAACCCCTACTGATCCCCCATAATCTCATTCTTTCCACATATGGGTTCTCAAATCTGTACACACCCCCTCCCCACCTTCTCCACCTGGCCCCACAAACGCACGACCACCTCCACCTTGTCCATAGGCAATCTACCACCAAGAGGTGCATTCCCTAGCCCGGAATCGAATCCACGAGCTTCGGCGCACGAGGCAAAAGGATTGACGACTTCGCCACGGAGAGTCCCGAGGTGCATTCCCTGCCAGCGTATATTTGTATAAACCAATCGGTCCTAAATGGGACATGAGGTCAATGACATTCCGGCTGTCATCACTTTCCAAGGCATTATGGGTACCAGCTGTTTGACTAATTCTATCCAAGAAGCCAGGCGACAATTAAATAAACCCTCTACTCGATGGAGATTTGAACACAAGACCTCCTGGCCGGCAGGGGAGCATGCTTGTCCTTTAGTGTCCACGTACTCACTAGTAGACACGGCCCAGAATTTAACTCTTACCTGGCTATTTATAGGAATAGACATCCACATGTTTCATGATTTGTTAACTAGTGTTTTAAGTATTGTGTCAGACTTGGATATTATAGTTGTATAAATTATGTGACCTTGAACAATGGCCATTGCTGCTGTAAATTATAATTTACTATCTAACTATATGTGTTGCCATGAAAGAACTCGCCTTGAATAGCAAGAAAACAGTATCATTGGTGATATCAAAGAAAATGGTGACACCGAAATGTGAAATGGAAATTGAAGGGGACATTCTTAACCAAGCAGCATTTATAATGTCAGATGGAAGATGTACAACACATCAGAATAGGGCAAGCAAAAGCTGCATTTCATAAAATGAAGAGTATCTTGTGCAATAAGTAACTATCAATGAATGTAAATAAATGGCGTGCTTAAGTGCTATAAAGAACCCGTTTTGCTGTATGGCTGTGAATCTTGGAATCTAAATGAACAAATTAGAAAGAACTTGGAAGCAACAGATATGTTGTTCCTGTGACGATTGTTGCTAACTCCTTAGACTGGAAACGTAACTATAAACGGTTATCTGAAAGAGGTTAATGAGACTAGAACATTACATTAACCAATAAGAAAGAGACAAACAATTTTCTTTGGTCATGTGATGGAGAACACCGTGACAACTGAACCGATCGAGGGGAAGTGATGCAAGGGCAGACCAAGTGAAATTAATGCTGGATGGACTGAGACGGTGACATGGGAGACTATCATCAGCAAAGCTGACCCAGTAAACCAATGCCCGAGATCTGTGGAGAGTCATGAACGCCTACTCCAGCTGGCATGCAACGTGATAATGCGGATATGTGTTGACAAAAAATATTTTCGGAGATGAAAATGTTCCTGACTGAACAATGTGTAAATCATAGTATGTTTTCCTTGAGAAGGAAAATCAATTGCCTTACATTAGAACGTATATGGAGATACCAAGCTTATGAAATATTGCATGCTTTGAGCCCACACGCGTTTACATAAAGTTAGTGTTACTGTCGATGACGATCCATGAAGTTTACACTCGTCACCACATTGATCAGTATTGATGAAGCTGAAGTCACCGTCCCGCAACATCATGGATATTCTGTTGTCATGAAACCATCAGTTTTTGTATCGTTCATTATTTTCGCACCGACTCTAAACCTGAGACGACTAAAGAATGGTGAGGTGTGATCATCAATCACCGAACCTGACAGCGTTTTAAGGATGCAACTGAGAGATGTCCCAGAACATTTGATTCTTTGATGTTTCCGACAACTCGAAGGACATCTTTACGATCTACTCATTGTTTAAAATCCATTCCTTGATATCACATGTAGGCGTTTTGTTAATATATGTCATGTATCATTTTGTTCAACTGTTATAGACCTCATTTTTAAGCTTAACAACTCCATTCATATATTTCACATAGCTTTGTAGGCATGGATACTAGTTATTGCAAGTAAGGGTGGGGCTGTGTCGTGCATAATCTTATGTTACATTGATACGGTGTATGATATATACTTTTTGGTTCTCCGGTGTTGATTGAGTTGTCAGAACAACGTGTGTATTGCATGGCTACACTACTGGATAGAGATTGCACTGGTGGATAAATCATTGCAATACACTTACTAACAGAAACATCCAGATCGTGCCACATCAGTTGTTATGTACACACAGGACACAGCCTGGAACACATTTGATGGTATGTACACACGGGATAAAACATGGAATAGATATGGTGGCTTTTATACGGGGGAAACTTCCTGAAATAGATCGGATGACCTCTACTCAGTCGTCAATTCATAGGATAGATCTGGACGCATGCACATTGCAGCTCAGTTTGCAATAGTCTCCGTGTCATGTAGTCATTGAAGTCTGCATTATATTTGTTGTAATCTATTACGAAACATGTCCTGCACCTCAACTCAGACACCTACATTGTGACATGGTCTTTCTCGCCTTCGTACCCCTGTCGTGGGGAGCACGTCGCATCTAGTGATACCAGGTTTGTCAGACTTCAGAATGGTTTACCTCGCTCAGTGTGTCCGACATCAGAATGGTTTATGTCAGTGTGTCCGACATCAGAATGGTTTATGTCATTGTGTCCGACTTCAGAATGGTTATGTCAGTGTGTCCGATTTCAGAATGGTTTATGTCAGGTTTGTCCGACATCAGAATGGTTTATATCAGTGTGTCCGATTTCAGAATGGTGTCGTGTGTCCGTTTAAAGTGTCGTCCCTGGAGTGAGGGGAGTCAACACCCACATTATATTTACCCCCTTATCAATATCCTGGAGAATCCACTAGCTTCCGTCCACCACACTCCTTCGGTTCATGGACACCTCTTTCTCTCCTTCTATCACTCTACCTGATCATGCCCCCTCTCATTCTTCCCCCAACGCAACATACTCAACAACTCTTGCTTCTAAAAATTAATAACAATTAATTTATTAAAAGAAAAGTGTAACGTATGTGAGACGTGTATGTGAAGAAAATGTATGACGTGTTCTATAATGTGTGTAGGATCGGACCCTCAGATAATAGCACAGTCAGTTCATCCTTGCAAGGACACACCACAGCATGTTAAGTCAGAACAAGTCCACCTCACCCAGTGCTGTATCTCTCCTGCCGGACACTGACTGTCATCTGCAGCTACTTGGTAATCCCTCTTCCTGATCATCCGAAATCGATACAGTTTGTAATTTACGGCTGATCATGGACCGGTTGCACACCACACATTATAAGTTCCTATCGTTCCTTAAAAAAATGTACGAATCCTTTTTACTGTGAAATTTGGTATCACTGTTATTGTTAATATACTTGATCCTAACTAGTGTCTATATAGTCTCAAGTATAACGTCTTTTGTAATATTTCACTGGAATCTATTACACCATGTGAATGTTATATTTAACGTTCTCGTTTAGTTAATAATGTTTGTATGATGTGTGATGTATCAACAATCATCACCCACCCTAGGTGAACCTTAACACACAGGAATCGTTATATTGGTTTGCTCTTCTGAGCCATGTTATGGTGGACCTTCCTGATCATGAGTCGAGCGTAAACAGTGTACCCCCTTTCTTCTCGGGCGTTATTCGTTTTCCATAAGAAAGCATTTGACTGTTCAACTGGTGTTCTTCCTAACTGGAGTTAAACTTCTTCAAAACCAGTGTTGAACTTCCTCGTAACTCGCAGGGAACCTGTTAGAGAAACAGCACATCTGGTGATAGCACTAGTCACTGATTCTACCGGCTAAGTGTAAGCCTATTGCCTTGCTCTGTTATTTTTCAGCTAACTAAACTCTGTCATAGAGCAGATTAGCTACTCACCTAGGTCCGAATCAGGCTATGACAAGGAAAGACCAATAACCAGAGTGCAAAACCCCAGTGTGCAAACCCCTGAAAGATCCCCCCATTGGACACTTTCCCCATCTCCCAACCCATCTTAACTCTCTCCAAATATCACCCCGCTACACTATTCACCCTAGCAGAACTACTTCTCACTTCACTAGTCTATTTTCAACTAACAGAGTTAACCATCACACTCTAGGTTTAACAAGGCTACTACCTATATTAATTAGGCCTAAATAGACTATATTTGGTATCTTAAGCAGACCCACCTCATTCTTGGATGGCATCTATACTTTGCCATTAAGACCTATGTTATTTTAATGTTGCTTAAATCTAACACAATATATGCTCTCCGAATTTCCTAACTGCGGTAACACAACACGTCAATCCTAGTCAATTTCATTGGCCACACTAATGTACACAAGTCTTGTATCTGTCAAGAGCTGAGAGTGTTCTAGTCAAGTTCTTTTGATGTCACGCAGGTGTCTTTCAGGGGCACTAACTAATTCGAGAATCTTATCTCCCTTGTGTTTAATCAATGTCACCAGTTATTCCCCTTGTTGCAAGTTCCAAAACAAGGTAGCGAATTCCTGCATTCTCCCAACAACGGACTCTCTTTGATCCGGCTGGTCGGCAAAATGACCTTTTTTTCTGTACCGGTTAAAGACAAGTGTGGCCTTGAAAACATGCCGTGAAGCAAACTGTTTTCTGTAATTTTTTTATCATCTGATGTTAATGACAGTGGATTTCATCACAAATGGATTATTTCAATGTGTCCTACATCAGAATGGTTTATGTCAGGTTTGTCCGACATCAGAATGGTTTATGTCAGGTTTGTCCGACATCAGAATGGTTTATGTCAGGTTTATCCGACATCAGAATGGTTAATGTAAGGTTTGTCCGACTTCAGAATGGTTTATGTCAGGTTTGTCCGACATCAAAATGATTTATGTCAGGTTTGTCCGAATTCATAATGCGTTTATGTCAGGTTTGTCCGACATGAGAATGGTTTATGTCAGGTTTTTCCGACTTCAGATTGGTTTATGTCAGGTTTGTCCGACATCATAATGGTTTATGTAAGGTTTGTCCGACATCAGAATGGTTTATGTCAGGTTTGTCCGACATCAGAATGGTTTATGTCAGGTTTTTCCGACATCAGAATGGTTTATGTCAGGTTTGTCCGACATCAGAATGAGTTTATGTCAGTTTTGTCCGACATCCGAATGCGGTTATGTCAGGTTTGTCCGACATCAGAATGGTTTATGTCAGGTTTGTCCGACATCAGAATGGTTTATGTCAGGTTTGTACGACACCAGAATGCGTTTATGTCAGGTTTGTCCGACATTAGAATGCGTTTATGTCAGGTTTGTCCGACATCAGAATGGTTTATGTCAGGTTTGTCCGACATCAGAATGGTTTATGTCAGGTTTGTCCGACATGAGAATGGTTTATGTCAGGTTTGTCCGACATCAGAATGCATTTACGTCAGGTTTGTCTGACATCAGAATGCGTTTAAGTCAGGTTTGTCCGACATCAGAATGGTTTATGTAAGGTTTGTCCGACTTCAGAATGGTTTATGTCAGGTTTGTCCGACATCAGAATGGTTTATGTCAGGTTTGTCCGAATTCATAATGCGTTTATGTCAGGTTTGTCCGACATGAGAATGGTTTATGTCAGGTTTTTCCGACTTCAGAATGGTTTATGTCAGGTTTGTCCGACATCATAATGGTTTATGTTAGGTTTGTCCAACATCAGAATGGTTTATGTCAGGTTTGTCCGACATCAGAATGGTTTATGTCAGGTTTATCCGACATCAGAATGGTTAATGTAAGGTTTGTCCGACTTCAGAATGGTTAATGTAAGGTTTGTCCGACATCAGAATGGTTTATGTCAGGTTTGTCCGAATTCATAATGCGTTTATGTCAGGTTTGTCCGACATGAGAATGGTTTATGTCAGGTTTTTCCGACTTCAGATTGGTTTATGTCAGGTTTGTCCGACATCATAATGGTTTATGTCAGGTTTGTCCGACATCAGAATGGTTTATGTCAGGTTTGTCCGACATCAGAATGGTTTATGTCAGGTTTGTCCGACATCAGAATGGTTTATGTCAGGTTTGTCCGACATCAGAATGGTTTATGTCAGGTTTGTCCGACATCAGAATGAGTTTATGTCAGGTTTGTCCGACATCCGAATGCGGTTATGTCAGGTTTGTCCGACATCAGAATGGTTTATGTCAGGTTTGTCCGACATCAGAATGGTTTATGTCAGGTTTGTCCGACATCAGAATGGTTTATGTCAGGTTTCTCCGACATCAGAATGGTTTATGTCAGGTTTGTACGACACCAGAATGCGTTTATGTCAGGTTTGTCCGACATTAGAATGCGTTTATGTCAGGTTTGTCCGACATCAGAATGGTTTATGTCAGGTTTGTCCGACATCAGAATGGTTTATGTCAGGTTTGTCCGACATGAGAATGGTTTATGTCAGGTTTGTCCGACATCAGAATGCATTTACGTCAGGTTTGTCTGACATCAGAATGCGTTTAAGTCAGGTTTGTCCGACATCAGAATGGTTTATGTAAGGTTTGTCCGACTTCAGAATGATTTATGACAGTTTGTCCAACATCAGAATGGTTTATGTCATTGTGGCCGACTTCAGAATGGTTTATGTCAGGTTTATCCGACATCAGAATGCGTTTATGCCAGGTTTGTCCGACATCAGAATGCGTTTATGTCAGGTTTGTCCGACATCAGAATGCGTTTATATCAATTTGTCCGACACCAGAATGGTTTATGTCAGTGTGTCCGACTTCTGAATGGTTTATGTCTGGTTTGTCCGACATCAGAATGCGTTTATGTCAGGTTTGTCCGACATCAGAATGCGTTTATGTCAGATTTGTCAGATATCAGAATGGCTTATGTCAGGTTTGTCCGACATCACAATGGTTTATGACAGGTTTGTCTGCCATCAGAATGGTTTATGACAGGTTTGTCCGACATCAGAATGGTTTATGTCAGGTTTGTCCGACATCAGAATGGGTTTATATCAGATGTGTCAGATATCAGAATGGCTTATGTCAGGTTTGTCCGACTTCAGAATGGTTTATGTCAGGTTTGTCCGACACCAGAAGGTGTTTATGTCAGGTTTGTCCGACATCAGAATGGTTTATGTCAGGTTTATCCGACATCAGAATGCGTTAATGTCAGGTTTGTCCGACATCAGAATTGTTTATGTCAGTTTTGTCCGACATCAGAATGGTTTATGTCAGGTTTGTCCGACATCAGAATGGTTTATGTCAGGTTTGTCAGATATCAGAATGGCTTATGTCAGGTTTGTCCGACATCACAATGGTTTATGACAGGTTTGTCTGCCATCAGAATGGTTTATGACAGGTTTGTCCGACATCAGAATGGTTTATGTCAGGTTTGTCCGACATCAGAATGGTTTATGTCAGGTTTGTCCGACATCAGAATGGGTTTATATCAGATGTGTCAGATATCAGAATGGCTTATGTCAGGTTTGTCCGACTTCAGAATGGTTTATGTCAGGTTTGTCCGACACCAGAATGTGTTTATGTCAGGTTTGCCCGACATCAGAATGGTTTATGTCAGGTTTATGCGACATCAGAATGCGTTTATGTCAGGTTTGTCCGACATCAGAATTGTTTATGTCAGTTTTGTCCGACATCAGAATGGTTTATGTCAGGTTTGTCCGACATCAGAATGGTTTATGTCAGGTTTGTCCTACATCAGAGTGTATTTATGTCAGGTTTGTCCGACATCAGAATGGTGTATGTCAGGTTTGTCCGACTTCAGAATGGTTTATGACAAGTTTGTCCGACATCAGAATGGTTTATGTCAGGTTTGTCCGACAGCAGAATGATTTATGACAGTTTTTCCAACATCAGAATGGTTTATGTCATTGTGGCCGACTTCAGAATGGTTTATGTCAGGTTTATCCGACATCAGAATGCGTTTATGCCAGGTTTGTCCGACATCAGAATGCGTTTATGTCAGGTTTGTCCGACATCAGAATGCGTTTATATCAATTTGTCCGACACCAGAATGGTTTATGTCAGTGTGTCCGACTTCTGAATGGTTTATGTCTGGTTTGTCCGACATCAGAATGCGTTTATGTCAGGTTTGTCCGACATCAGAATGCGTTTATGTCAGATTTGTCAGATATCAGAATGGCTTATGTCAGGTTTGTCCGACATCAGAATGGTTTATGACAGGTTTGTCTGCCATCAGAATGGTTTATGACAGGTTTGTCTGACATCAGAATGGTTTATGTCAGGTTTGTCCGACATCAGAATGGTTTATGTCAGGTTTGTCCGACATCAGAATGGGTTTATATCAGGTTTGTCCGACATCAGAATGGTTTATGTCAGGTTTGTCCGACATCAGAATGGGTTTATATCAGATGTGTCAGATATCAGAATGGCTTATGTCAGGTTTGTCCGACATCATAATGGTTTATGTCAGGTTTGTCCAACATCAGAATGGGTTTATGTCAGATTTGTCCGACATCAGAATGGGTTTATATCAGATGTGTCAGATATCAGAATGGCTTATGTCAGGTTTGTCCGACATCAGAATGGTTTATGTTAGGTTTGTCCGACTTCAGAATGGTTTATGTCAGTGGGTCCAACTTCAGAATGGTTTATGCCAGATTTGCTGCCTTTAGATATATTCCATTCACTATGCCGGGATATGTCTACCCATGAGCAAGTTGTCTTACCTAACAGTTTTGACACAGAAGCCTTAAGACCTACTCTTAAAGTATTCCAGTTGTCTTGGGATGTGTAACGCGTGCATATGTTCCCGGGACTTCATTATGTCACCCTTACCTGAGAAGGCTCAGTAATAGGTTATACTAACCAAGAGATCAGAACGTCTCATTCACAGTTTCATGTTAGTGTGACAAGATAGAGCACTTTAACACTCTCGTTCCAGTCCATTTGTCGATCCGTTGTGCTCACAATTAAACGTTTGACTTTAATTTGTTAACGTTTGCCATGAGTGTGTTTTGTACCGTGTGACTACACAAACCTGTAACTAGCAGATACAAGGAAGGTATTTATTTCGTTTGTGCCATGACTGTCGCCACAGAAGTGTTCCCAGTTTATATAAACATTGCCTGTGTACAGGTTACGTCCAGTTGCAATATACATGCATTTGTGTTTGAGTAAACTCCTGAGCAATATGTATTAGATCAACGATGTTAACTTGCAATGTTTTATACGGCACGAAAACTTAACGTAGGAAAACGTAAAGGCACGTAGGAGGTGGGATTGAAATTAAGCACCCACAAAGACTGATATCGACAGTATGTTTGCCTATTGTAAGGATGTTGCATGATGTATATGTTTATACATTTCAGACACAGCATATCAATATAGTTCACATACATCGTGATAATGTTCCGTCTGTCTTGATACTTTAGCTTGTGTCAGAGGATTCTATGGGCAGGCGTGCAACAAAGTGTGTCCACAGTCGTGTAAGGACAAATTGTGTAATTTTACCACCGGCATTTGTCTGGTGTGTGAGAAGGGAGTTCTGCCATACTGTGCGGGTAAGTCATCTTAAAACACTATTTATTGTGAATAGTTGGAAACATAGTAATATATATATACAATATATATATATATATATATATATATATATATATATATATATATATATATATATATGTGTGTGTGTGTGTGTGTGTGTGTGTGTGTGTGTGTGTGTGTGTGTGTGTGTGTGTGTGTGTGTGTGTGTGTGTGTGTGTGTGTGTGCAGGTGTGTGTGTATTAAAAGAAAGATATGAGAAGTGGGATGGAGAGAGAGATTGCAAGAGAGAGAAACAAAAATAAAACTTAAGACTGTACACAAAACACCCAGAATTTATAAAATAAACTCATAGTCTTTACTGACTAAAGAACACAAACTCGCATTTAATTCAGAGGTACAAAACATCTATGCTAACAAAGAAAGTATATCGAGCAATACGAATATGTAAAACAACATTGACGAAAATTGGAATTGGAAGTGGGATGGAGAGAGAGATTTCGAGAGAGGGACAGAGAGGAAGAGCTAGATAGAGTAGGATGGAGTGAGAGAAAAAGAGAGAGAGAACGAACGAATGAATTTTCAAAGGTAACAAATTTCGGCCCTTCCAATCACTAATCTTTCTTTCATCAATAGTGCATAATACATTCACATTGGGAAGAAAAAACATTGTCAAAAGAATGGTGTAAACAAAAACAATACATATTACCATGTTATGAGACACATCTGTCGTGTGTGTAAAGAATGAATGTCGTAGTAGTTATTTGTTCTTCTTTACCACTTTAGTGTCGTCCCTGGAGTGAGGGGAATCAACACCCACATTTGTTTTAATTCAATATCTCTATCCTGGAGATATCCAGCAGACTCCGCCCACAACACTCCCTCAATCTGAAGACACCTTCTTCTCACTCTTGCTCACCCCTGGATCATGCCCCCTCTCATTCTTCCCCATCATAACATACTTGACAACTCTAGCTTCAACAAATAAATACAAGAAATTTATTAAAGGAAAGAGTATATGTAGGAGAAGTGTGTGTGTGTGTATAAGGTGTAGAATGGGTGACGTGTCCTCTAAAGTGTCTATAGACTCAGATCAGTGTTCAGGAGTATAGTCATTCTCATCACTGTGCTGAGAACACACTAGCACCATGTATTCCAGACAAGCAACCTCACCAAGGTGATGCTCCTCCGGTCACGTGAAGACTTCCTCCGTTGTCTCTTGAACCACTAGGATGCTTGGACACCCATGACCAACACTGTCTAATGAGAGTCTTCAATCTGATTCCCACTATGAATTTCATCTGTTATTTAACTGATTGTTAATCAGAAAATTCTAACCCTAGTGTCACTGTTACTGGGGAAATCTTAACTGGTTTTAAAGATTCCCCATATTAACACCCCTTGGTAAGATCGAGGGGAACAGACCAAGGGGAAGACCTAGAAACAAGTATCTGGATGGCTTGGCCTTGTGGCATGGTCGAGACAAAAACACGGAACTGATCCACGACTCTGTTGATCGAGTGAGATGGCAGAACATGACCGCCCACGCTTACCGGCATGGCACATGATGGATGGATGGATATTAACACCGCACTCTGAATGTTCTAGGTATCAGTATAAATTTGTATGAATGTTCCTGGTATCAGTAGTGTATTTATACAAAGTTCTGACTGTTCAGTGATACACCTATCACTTGCTAAACATAAATCTCATCAGCATGTCCTGTTCAGCAGAAGCTAGGTTCCCGCAAACCAACTTGGGTATAAGCCCAATGTAGCGGCCTCTCAGCAACTTCTGTCTTCAAATTCTGAGCCATCATCTTCTAAATTGTGTTCTAGCTTCACTGTTGAATATCATAGCACACATACGTGGACCTGTAAATGGAACCTGTAGAATAGAGGGTTCCCTCTATGGTGAGGGAAACTCAGGCCTGGCCGGAATTAGGTGAGTGTAGGCCAATAGCAGCACTCAGATCTATAACAGAGATCCGATCTCTGTCATACGGCCAAATAACTCATCATATGATCTGAGACATGGCAACACCAGGAAAGAATAAAGGAACGGGTAGAAACCCAGCAGATGCCCTACTGGAAGATCCTACCATTTCACATTCCTCTCCTCCATCTCAACCATCCTTAATCTCTCTAATTATTATTCCACTACATTGTCCTCAACTCCCTGAGTAAAATGATATATCACTCAAGCTAGTTGAAGCCACACAATAGAATACTAGTGCCGACGCTCCTATGATACTTTCTAGCACCGCACTTATAGAACATTCTATCACTAATCATAATACATTATATCACCACACCTATAATACATTATATCACCGCACCTATAATACATTATATCACCGCACCTATAATACATTATATCACCGCACAGTAATGTACTCTATTCCTAATCATACTCTAAGTTAGATATGCCTACCATATGCCTATTCCGGTTGCTAATCGAAACTAGGCAATCACAGACTGGGTCTATGCCCGCCGATAAATATCAACAATTTAACACACTAGTTTCTTTCATTGAACACAACTCGGAAAAGTGCACCGATCTTTCCCACTTCAGAAATCTTGATCGACTAACTCCACTTGTTTACCGCAACGCTTTTTATATTGGGCTGGAGTGACGTCACCAAAATGTCTAGACGCTGATCCGTCCAGAATCTAGTTTCCTCCTCCTGTTCTAGACTAACTGGAGTCAATCCACCGTCAAATTTGCTTTCATTTGGGGAAATTCTTTGTCCCGTACATAAATAGTTCAGTCTGTCTGTGAACCACAGAATTCCCCACATCACAGAATCCATCCCGCGTCTGTCCAGACTTTCCGTCTAGCGCTTCAAAGGCTACTACCGCCTTGGCAGACGTTTGGCGTTGTTATTCGTTTCTCGAACAACCCACATCATAAAGATTCGCCGACCAGGGGTAGACATTTTGACGCGACGTATCTTGTTTCTCAGTTAGAAATGCCGATCGTGTGTAGACAGTTTTAACGACGTATTTTTCTCAGTCTGTACAACATCAAAGGGTTGGTTGTTTTTGCAGACTAATGTCGGGTCTTGTTTGTCATCGATCGCAACTAACAAGTTTATTTTCCGTGACAACATCACCACCCACCATCCCCCCATCCATCCACACATCCAACACACACACATCCCCCACCTAGCGACACACACATACACACACCCAGACACACATACATGCTCCTACTCATCCCCCAGATCCCAAACCCACCCATGCCCACATCCTACACCCACACAACCCCCACCCACAGCTCCAACTCACCATACACCCCCACACACATCACCGCCCACCCACACACCCACAGACACACTTACTTGCACCCACCCACCCATAACTCACCGACACATCACCCCACCTACACACATCACCCCACCCACCCACACACATCCTCCACCTACCATTACTCGCCCGCCCATATATACTTCACCACTCACCCACATACCCAGAGAGGGAGATAAAGAGCGAGAGAGGGAGAAAGTGAGTGAGACCGAGAGGGAGAGAGGGATGCAGAGAGAGGCAGAGAGGAAGAGAGAGGCAGAGAGTGTAATGGAGGGGGGGAAGGGAGTAAGAGAAAGATATAAAGAGAGATACAGAGATCGCTTACATCATTTATCAGTTACATCATTTGTTTTACAGATTGTCCGAATGGGGCATATGGCCACAACTGCAGTAAGAAATGTCCCAAAGAATTGTGTACAGACGATAGGTGTGACTTCGAGAACGGATCATGCATTACCTGTGAAAATGGACTTGATCCACCATTTTGTACAGGTACCTGAAATTCTGAACTTAATCGGTGTCTTAAATTGACGATGTCAACCACTCGCTATGTGGGATAATTCGGTGCAATGAATACGATCATCTCTACTTAAGTTGTAAGATTAAGACAATTGACGGCGTGGACAAGATGATCATCTCCAAAATTAGCTAAACTATGGTATCGATGTCAAGGGCCATATGTCAATTGTTTGAATTTTGTCACGTCTAGATAACTAAGCAAGCAGGCAAGAAGACGATTTGTTATCTTTGAAATTTAGCTATAGTGATTAAGAGAGGTAATATCAGTGTGACACGAAGTAAATAATGCACGTCCGTTACTGCAGTATGAGAGATGATAGGTCTACTCCGATGAATATGTTTTCTTGCGTAAATTGTTCTGTTATATATCTACAGACGATACTGTCATGTTCGACCAGATTAAGAACACTGAAATATACCAGAGTTTCCATAGCTTGCCTACTCTCGTCTTCAGGCACGTGCAAAAACTCTCTAAAGAAATATATGAACAAATAAAGCGAATTATAAACAATGTGAAATATATAGCAGGAAACGGCTATTTCAGAAGAATACATGGAGAAATCACAGATGATGGAACTAACACATAACAGAGATAGTCTGAATAAATATACTTAATTTTCTGGAACAACAAACGTTACAAACCAAAACAGTATAATACAAATCAATGACGACCAAGCATAGTATACGCAGATGTAAAAAAATATAACCAACCTGATGAGTCAAAAAATGGCTGCATGTTGAGACAAGATGTACACAAAGAAACAAAAATCGTTATCTGACGCTGTCATTGATATTGTCACAGAATTAAGTAATGTCGCAAATCAAGAATATTTCTTTACACACTTCTACACGACTATTTGAAACATACTTCCCCGGAAATCAAAAGCTCTCAGGTGTCGTTTTTAGTTGCCAGCCTTCTTCATATTCTAATCTTGTCGTATGGATGCATCTCTCCTTTACTGTATCCAATATATTATTATAACCTGTCTGAAACATTTATATTCAAAGCCTTTTATGCGTTGTTAAGCTTGTTTGGTAAGTGTCCATGTCTCACAGGCGTATTATGCAATTGGAAAGATGTATACTCTAAAAAATCAAATTTTTGAAGGGCTATCTAATATATATACATATTTTTTTTTTCGCGTTTCCATCCTGTTTCAGGATATTGCGGTCAACAACAGCATCTTTCAGCTGTATGATGATTCCTAGGCTAGATTACGCTCATCAGCACGCGGCGACTTTCTGAGCGACCGGCTTCATACTCTCATAAGTGACTTGCGCGACTCGAACCGCTTCCAATTCTCGTACGCTCATGTCAACTACCAGAGTATTCGGGTTTACAGAGAAAGCCGATAACCTCTCGGCCATGGAGAACTGCATATATATATATATATATATATATATATATATATATATATATATATATATATATATATATATATATAGAGAGAGAGAGAGAGAGAGAGAGAGAGAGAGAGAGAGATGATAGATAGATATATATATACACACACAAACACACACACAACATACATATGTTTTTTCAGTTCTCATCATATCTATAATGGGCATTGACAACAATTTAAGACGTGCTGTGTAACCACGGGAGTCGCAGAAGCGATATAGCCAGCCTCTCTTCCCGCCCGAGGTTATGGGTTCAAATCTCCGACGGGGTTGATGTAAAATTAACCTGGTATCCGAGGTATAATTAATATTTACCAGGAAAAGTCTGGAGAAGTGAAGACGGTCGGCAAGATACAGATCACATGATTTAGCGAGCGCCGATTGGTCTATACCAAATGTGGAGCTAGTACCACATGCTGAAGTCGTGTAACAGAGTGGCTGACTTGTTTTTCTTCGTAACCTTCAGTTTATTGAATGACTTACAAGTTCGATGCCATGTCTCTTTTAGACTGTCGGATTGGTCGTTATGGCAGCAACTGTACAAAGATATGTGCCATCTACTGTAAAGATCAAGAGTGCTACGTTGTATCTGGGGTATGTAAGGCATGCAGGAACAAACTGAACCCTCCCAGCTGTAACGGTAAGATGATGGCATCCTCAACGGTTTTATTATTTTATAACATACGTTCTTGTACGTGTAGTCGTCTTTTGAGATGAGCCTTATGCTTCCACTCCACGACCAAGAGGACACTCTGTTATCAGCCATGCTATGCTACAGCCGTGCAAACATCATTGGCATGATCCTTCTTCTTCTTGTTTGTACGAAATAGTTGTATTGGACCTTGTTCCGGTGTACCTATTTACAGTATCGAAGTGACTATTCGCAATGGAATTGCGAATATAAAAGAAATTATATTCGCAATGGAATTGCGAATATAAAAGAATTATATTCGCAATCGAAGTAGGTCACGTGATTATTCCTATACGTGTGTCCATATTACAATATATTGTTAATCTATTAATGTCCTCTGGAGCTTAGTGGTTAGTGTCTCCGCCTGGAGCACGGGAGCTCGAGGTTCGATTCCCCGCCGGGGAGGCAACATTTTTTTTATTCATTTTCAGGAATTCGGTGACACCAATGCTAGTCTGATGATTTCGCTTTAGGCATATGTGTTCTACGGGTTTTGTGTATTAGGTGTTGTTTATCTTGCTGCAGAAGAACCTGCACACTTGTCTTTTTGTTCTTATCTGTCCTCTACTTTTGTTGTCTTGGGAAAGGAGAGTTAGGGTTAGGGTTAGGGTTAGAAGAAGAAGAGTGATTTATTAATAAATACGGAGGATTCGGCAGAATTAAACTCGCAACAGTGAACATTCCTATTTAAATTAACCACCTTCTTAGACTTCTTAATGGCCCAAACTAAAATTGACTAGTAAGCAGACGATGTGACATGGTTTTTACTTCCCGCAAATCGATTGCGAATATAATTTTTTTATATTTGCAATTCCATTGCGAATATAATTTTTTTATATTCGCAATCCCATTGCGAATAGTGCCTCCCTTACAGTATAGCTGTGATATTTACCCGTTTCGGCCGACAATGACCTGTTCAAGCATTTATTGACTGGGTGACGGTTCCGGAGATATGATCCAATCAGCGGCTCTATAACCCCTTTATGCCTTTAGGTGCCATCTCACGGATGGAATCGTGGTGGCTAAGAAGTGTGTCATCTTTATATAGGTTAATTGCTGCTAAGCTGAATACTTTTAGAGGTCTTAGACTAAGCTACTGTATAACAGTAGACATTACTATCTGCTTCCTGTTTCCGCCGAATATTGGGCTGACACACCACATTATTCCAACGGCTTCTGTGGGAGAGCGCAATTTAGAGGGACAATAATTAATAGGGCTGCGGAAGTTAACGATTAATTAATCGATTAATCGTTATTTTATTTTAACGATTAATCGAAGACTTTTCTCCCACCACTTATACAAATGAACCGGATGTCGAAAAATGGTCGGACATTTTAAACATATTGCCACAAACACAACAGAATTGCCAAATTGTACTGAGTCACCAGCAAGATGTACCAACAAGATGAAACAGTATGTTTATTATGCTACAGAGTCTTCTACATGTCAGAGAAGCATTAACTGTCTACATGTCAGATGAAAAGAAGGAATACAAAGGTCCAAAACTGTCATGTCCAGATTGGGAGAAGATTTCGATTTCGATTTCGAAAAATTTCGTCTATCTCTCCACGGAGTCCTTAGAGACTAACCAAACAGGCAGGCATGCGGTTAATTACATCAATGAAGATTATTCTCTGCAACTGTGTCAGTCGAGACGAGGACAAGATACCTTGATAGCTATATTGAGCGAATCATGATATATGAAAGCAAATCACGACAGTCAGTAGAAAAATGAGGGAAACTGTAGAGGCTACGTAGATGTGATAGTTTTGGAGACATTGAGACCATCGTGGACAGACAGAAAAGATAATGAAGATATCATGAAAGAAGTTAACCTGACAAACAGACTGGTTACTCGCATGAGAAGACAGCGCCCGTTCTTTGGGAAAGTCATGAACGGGCGGTAAGATGGTGTATGTCGTCACCACGGGCGGATGGGGAGGCAGAGAGAGAAGATGCCAGGCAGTTGGGCGTCGTGGTATACATTAAAAAGGTCAGTATTAAAAATCAATTGGCAATACACGAGGCACGATCACTAACGCCACACGACACTGGCGCTATAAGAAGAAGAAACAAAAAAGAAGATTAATATAAATAAATAAGGGATGAAGAACAATGGGCTATTTGTATTTATGTACCAGTGTCTATTGCAGACTGTCCACAAGGAACATACGGCTACAAATGTTCCTATCAGTGTCCGGAGTTCTGTAAGGACTGGATATGTGAGCTGGAAACTGGATTGTGTATCGCCTGTGAGAACGGATTTGACCCGCCTGAATGTAACGGTAAGGATTGCTATGTAATGTCAAACGAGGTCACTGCACATTTGATATTCCAAGCGAGTTTAGCCCTCCAATCAGCAGCCGTCCAACAGTCCACTGTTCTCATAAAGAGAGGGTTTTGGTGTCCTTGTTCTTTCCTTAGAAGGCGACATTGCCGTTCTTTACTCCCAATACGTGTAGTCAGGCTCCCGTCGAAGTCGCGTCTGTATCCATTGGCCCGGTCTGTACTGCGTTGATTATTTCAGCCCTGCCCATGCTTCTTCCCTTGTGCATTGATGCACTAGTTGCCAGCTGGTCTTGGCGTTCATCACATTTTAAAGTATGTCCCGGTGTTTACATCCAGGTGAGTAATACATGCACGTCTTTCGAATGTTATCTTGAATGCGTCACTATCCTCTTTGATTGTTCTCCCCATCTTTTGTACTGTGTAAGTCTAGAACTGCATTTTACCTCCTGTGTAGTACCATATGTGTAGTTGACGATGTCTTGTGAGTGTCGAAGTTATAATGTAGGAAGAGAATTGATGCAGATATGATCGTATGATTCTTTACACGGATCCGGTTATATGATAGACTCTTGGCGTGGTGTTGCTTAGTGGTCATACGCCCGTCTCTGGTTGGAGCAGATATGGCCTGAATCACAATGTGAATACAAGGAAAAGGACTGTACTATTATGTTTGTAGTAACGCTTGTGTCGCCACTAAGTAGGCAATGTCAAGGACCCGTATACATGCTTAAATACGTAATGAGCAAATGGTGCTCTCTCCAGATGTGTATAGTCCAATCGTCACTCGCTATGTCACTGATCACGGTCGCGCATGTCGCCTTAACTCCCCAAGGCATTGCCTGGTACCTGTAGTAAACTGGGCTGACCTGGGATGCTAGATAAATTATATAAACGTAAAGAATCCAACCAGTAAGCCCCAGGCGGACAGACGAGCATCAAGCCACTAGACTAGCGCAGCTTCCAGATACACTAGCAGGAAGACTCGTGGCAGGAAACTGTCCTGTGTGTGAGCAGTGCCTACACCGCCACACATGTGTAGGCGTGAACTCATGTAGGAATACGCTACCGGACGGTACCTTCCGTAGCGAATGACAAGAGCTAGCATTGTAGATGTTGTCAGACCGACATTCTGTATCGAGTAATAATGCTGGCGCCACTTGCCTGACCGCTGCAACTATTCAGGACATCACCACTCGGACCTCTAGTCTCTTCAAGGTGAGAATAATTAGGGGGTCACTGTGCATGTTTCGCGTTCATAGTCCTTCGGCAGGTGGGCGTGTTAACTTGGCCATCTAACAAAGGCAAGGCGAGAAGGCTGCTGCGTAGGCTAAGCTCTGAGTTGTTTTTTAAGAAGAAAACCTATCGACACAAAACTGTGTATTGCATTTTCTATTGTGGCATATGTACCTTGAATCGTGGCCGGTTCCATGTATTTTGTGTATTGTAGTAGGGTTCTTCTTTACAATCTATATTATAGTTTATACTGTCGGCGTTGTGGCGAACGAACGAACAAACGGACTTTATTTTGGAGGAGATTACTAACGTAATTCGTAATTCCGCAACCCCCGTTCGAAACACAGCTGCTTTGATTTTCATACAATGGTAATAGTGCTGGTCCTTCAGAAAGCGATGGCTAACTACAGAACATACATTTTCCAAGACATCGCAAACGGCCAAATAATGCTAGGTTCGATGTCCTGTAGTTAACTATGAGTAGTTAACTTTGCAGTTAAAACCGTGTTATATTGTATCATCATCAACTTCACACGATTCAGGACCATTAGTTTCATACAATGTATCACCATCATCAACGTTACACTGTTTCATCATCACCGTCCCACACAGTATCATCATCAACTCCACACATAATATCATCACATAAACGAAGAGTGGGGTAATTATTTAATTATTTTTGTTCAATGCAAATGTTGGTTTACGAAAACACAGAAACTCATATCATAAACTTCACATGTTACATCACATTATTACAGTTATTATTATTAAAATCATACATTGTAGCATCTTAAACTTCACACATGTATCATTGCAGGTGAGCCTGTCATAGTGAACATAACTATTTACAATAGATAGGCAGTCAGCTTACTCACTCCATTTACCATACGCATTCCTTCTAGAGACTAGTTTTACGTCATCACATTGCTCTGCGGTCAACCCATCCTTACAAAATAGCATCAGCATGTCGGGTGGTGACATCAAACTGACCCACAGGGACAAATATACCACGTTGGTGAAGTCCGATTGACCGCATTATCTCTCAGGTGTATATGGTTGGGGACGTGATCATGACAAAATTATCTCTTGTGTCATATGTTTGGTGACACCAGGCTGATCACATTATCTATGTAGTTGCTGGACATACAACACTCGCAGATGGAAACACAGCTCACAGCTCACAACACGATTCAAACAGCTGAACTAACTCAGGGGTTTCCTAATGTGATTATTCACACTTAACAACACGAAACAAACAGCTGAACCAACTCCATAGTTTCCTAATGTGATTACAATCAGCTGACAACAGGACACAAACAGATGAACTAACTCAGTTGTTTCCTAATGTGATTACAATCAGCTGACAACAGGACACAGACAGATGAACTAACTCAGTTGTTTCCTAATGTATTACTTGTTATTTTTCTCTGTAAGGCTGTCCAAGAGGTATGTTCGGTAGAGGCTGCTCAGAAACCTGCTCAGACATGTGTCAAGACGGCGTATGCAGAACGAATGGAAAGTGTGTTGCCTGCAAGAACGGCCTCCACCCGCCAGAATGTAGAGGTATTTGACTTGGTTCTTTTAATTACCCTCGTAGTTAATTGGCTTCGTATTAGAAGCCACGTTTCATTATTTTACAAGCTTTCCCAATTCCTTCATGTAATTTAACACACACATAAATACTTAATATAGATGAAATAGCCTGCGATTCCAGATCAATCTTAAAAACAAATCGCCCGTCTCCATTGAGATTCGAACCCATGAGCACAAGTCTAGCGGACAAGTGTGCGACCACTACACTCCCGCGTCTCACACCACGGGAGACAACCTTTCAATTAATTATGTGTCAGTTTATTTAGACGTCTGTGGGATAGAAAGGGCACTCACATATTTTCACAACACGGAACATCGTATCATGCCTCTCAACACATCAACACTATTTCAGGTTGTCGGGTTGGCATGTACGGTATTAAATGCAACAAGAGATGCCCAGACAAATGCCTCAATAACATCTGCGACCGCGAGACTGGAATTTGCATCGAATGTAAGAACCTACTGGACCCACCTGAGTGTACAGGTAATGATATGTTGCACTAGCATCATAATAAACTGTGCAATCATCTTCATCATTATCATCACGTACCATGCCTAAAAGCGTGGTCTGTCATGTGTCGACATCTCACACGATTGCCATTGTCGAGAATAAATTATGTGTTCTTGCCTCGACGATAACACGTACCAAGCCACCTTGGCATTTTCTTATCTGCCTTTCTCGAGTTCCTTTCTACCCAATCTTGCCAGTTGTCACCAAGTTCCCCAATGTATTTCTTCCCATAAGGTATCCAAAATGGTAACTGTATGTGTCTAATGTCTCTAATTATTTTATGGTTGTCATTTGTTTCTTGTAGAACGTGTCAATGTTTTCTTTTCTGTTTGTCCATGGCATTCTTTGCATTTTCCTTAGAAACTACATTCCCCGAGCCATCAGCTATTTATCAGCTTATTTGCTCTTTGAACGCGCTTCACATCCATACAAAAGTATTGGTTCTATGTAGCACTTCAACACTCGTTTTCTCGTTGCAAATGACATCTTTGTATTAGTTGGTTTCTCATCTTGAAAAATGCCACCTTCGCCATAGCGATGTTCTAATCTCTTAAAGGCATCTCCCCTCAGATGATTGTTTCGAGATAATTGTACCAATTCACTTATTTTAATAACATTCCTATTTACTTATATATTACATTGAGTATTTCCTTCTTCCGAGTGACTACTATAATATGTGTCTTCTTACAATTTAATTCTTCCGGTTAAGACTTCCGGTTTCAAGATGGCGACGGACGGTCGGGTTGTTTTGTGTTCGTTAACTTTTTCGCGTAGGGGATGGATTTATTCATCTCTTGCGTGTAATTGGTGTGCCAGGATGTAAAACCAGGAGTTTCTACTCAAGATCTGCGCGGGTGCTACGGAGTTCGTGCATCGAGCAAAGCCATCCTTGGGTTAATTTTCAGCAGCGTGTGTGGTGTTCTCAGTCTGTGTTTACGTTTTTTTCAACATGGCGGAACAACGTGTTTTCTTCGTGCGGTCAGCAGTCAATATACCGAAACGGCGTGGTAGCCGCGCAGGGAAAAAGAAGCAAGGTAAGCGTGGATGTTTTGAGGCGTTTTAGACTCAAGTGTCACCGACTAGGACTCAGGAATATCCGTATTCTATATTGGAACTATGCCAGTGTAAAACAACGGGGCTCTATTTTAGAAACCCTAGTTTACAGGAACGACATTGTAGCACTCCAGGAGACGAGACTGGGCGATCAGCTACTCCAAATTGCCGGCTTCAAATGTTTCTACAACAGACGACATCTGGGAATGGCGATTCTCGTTCGCGACAGCATGGTGGCGTCAGAGCTAGACATGTCCAGTTGGGACAGTGACGATATACAAATACAGGCGTTGAGAGTTCATTCCAGTATACCATCCGTGTTGGTTAATGTTTATGCCCGCAATGCCAGTGTGGACGCCCAGAAGTGGCAGTGCTTAAGTGGCATATTAGGCCACGAGAGAAATGTTATTTTCTGTGGTGACTTCAACGCTAAAGGCAGATCATGGGGAAACACTTCCTCCAATACACAGGGGGAGGAGCTCGCGACTGCACTGAAAACCATCGACCTGGTTTGTATCAACAGTGGCTGTGTCACCAGGACAGCAAGCCGTCCGGGCGATGAGGACAGTGCTATTGATCTGGCGCTAATTTCACCTTCACTCACTACAGTGTGTAGATGGGGTGTCCTAGGACACCATGGCAGCGACCACCACCCTTGCAGCGTATTAGTGGAGAAAGGCAGAACCAGGCAGCACAAGCTAAAGGTAAAGACTTTCCAGTATGACAGTACAGGGCAAGATGTGGTGAGTAAAATAAGACGTGACAAGCGCAGAACGTTTCAGGGCAGGAAAAAAAGCTGGGAGCAGCCACCGTGGTGGAGTTTCGAGGTGGAGAAAGCTTGGGTGGATAAGCGTAGTGCTGTAAGGAGATGGCAAAATGCCAAGAAGAACAGAGCTGGTCATCCTAGTCCCTGCTTGCACTTAGAAAGAGAGATGCACACAAAAGTAAGCTACTTCAAAAAACTGGTCAAGGTTGTTAAAAGCGAAAAATGGGCAGAGGTGTGTCAAAGAGTAAGCACAGACAAGTCACTGAAATTGTTCTGGCGACTACATAAAAGCATGAGTGGTGTAGTCAAGAATAAGAGCATTTCTGACTTCCAAGGTGCTGACCTCATCTGGCAGAGGACTGACGAGGACAAGGGCAAAGCCCTCTTTGAACGCTACCTTGAGCAAAGCAATCAGACAGACATGGGAGGCCGAAATCTGGCCAAGGAGGTCACTTCAGACAGATGCAAGGCCCAGAACACTTCGGATGAAGACACAGTGACAGTGAAAGAAATCAAGGCTGTGTTTCGACGATCAAAAAACAGTGCTCCAGGTCCTGATGGCATAAGATACGACGACATAAATAGGTGTACCGACAATGAGCTAGAGAAACTAGCAGACATGTACAACAACAGTATAGGGAGTGCTAGCATCAAGGAGGAATGGTTACACAGCTATCTGATTCCCTTGCCGAAGCCTGACAAAGACCACAAAAAAATTCAGGGATATCGAATTATAACCATGCAGAATACAATAGGCAAGCTGCTGGAGAAGGTAATTGCCAGGAAAATATCAAGCCAACTAGAGAGGCAAGGTGTTTTCCCACCCACCCTGGGTGGGTACCGTCCAAAGAGAGAAACCTGGACCAATGCAGCAGTCTTTGCCCAGGATGTCTATGAAGGTTTCCACTCAGGCACTGAAACCGTTGCTGCAGCGATTGATCTTGAGGACGCATACAACAGAGTACCACTGGATTTTTTAATGTTTCAGCTTCTCGAACTAAACGTAAGTCCATTCCTCCTTAGTTGGATCGCTGCAGCCCTCTTCCAACGGAAAGTAGTTTTTAGATGTGGCAGTTGGACTTCGGAACCAACAACAATATATCCTGGCCTACCACAGGGATCACCATTATCTCCGGTACTGTTCAACGCCTACACAGTGAGAATCACCAGTGAGCAGATCACTGGACCTGGCAGGACATTGTCATATGCCGATGATGTTTTAGTGTATCGTCAGGGGAATGATAGAGAGGAGGTTGCTGTGGAACTACAAACCGAACTCAATCGCATAAGTACTTGGTGTGATGAAGCTGGGGCAATGGTCAACCCAACAAAGGCAACAGTGACTTGGTTCTCGTTGAATAATCATATTGTCAACACTCCAACACCAACTGTAATGCTGTGTTCAGAGACGGTGGAAAGAACGTAGGCAATGAATTACCTGGGGATACGGTTTGATCGAAGCCTTGCTTATAATGTGCACATACACCAGGTGATATCAAAGGCCAAGCGGGGTTTGGCAGCGATGCGGGTGATGGCGGCAGCAAACTGTGAGCAGCGCCATCTATGTCTTCTGTACGAGGGGTTGGTCATGTCCGTTTTGGAGTATGCAATGGCAATCCTGACTCTCAGCCATAAGCAGATAGAAAGGATGGAAAGGATACAGAATGAAGCTATGCGCATTATTCTTGGATGTACAAGAGATACAGCATGCAGGGCGATGCGCTACCTTCTTGGTTTTCCAACCATTGAAGAGAGAATACAAAGTTGCAGGGCACGCGCCTACCTCAGAATTAACGCAAACACACAACATCCACTGCATAGTGAAATTAGGAAGGTGAAGGGCAGCAGGTTAAAAAGAGGACGGTCGTGGATGGGTCAAGCCGAAGACATTCTTCAACAGGTGTGTTCACTTGAGGACTTAGAACCTGGCGAGGAGTGGGTGCAAGTGCCAACAGACTTCTGCACATCCTTTTCAGTTTGCATCCAACTAGATAGAAAATGCAGACATGAAAATCCGGCTGCTGTTGAGGCTGAAGTACAAGCGTTGATTTTCGAGAATTCGCTAGACGGTGACGCGGTCATCTACACAGATGGGTCGGTCGTCCGACATGTGAGAAGCTCATGGGCCTTTACAGCTCGGGCAGGAGGGAGAATTGTGAAGGAGGACTCTGGTGCTTTCACTGAAACCACAAGTAGCCTGACCATGGAAGTCATGGCAGTAAGTAAAGCAATAACATGGCCCGAGACACAGACACTCACTAGGGCTTGTTTCCTTAGCGACTCAATGAACATGATCAAGAGGATAGAGGAGGGGTCGATCCGAAGAGAATGGTTGCTGCCTTTGGAGCGGTCTCGACTGGCAAAGATTAGTTTCATCTTCGTGCCAGGGCATGCGGGAGTACAAGGAAATGAGCGGGCTGACAAGCTCGCAGGTGAGGCTACTGTGGAGGGCGGACGCGCCATGGACCAGGCCGACATTCTGAATGCTCTACGAGAAGTAAGACTTTTGCGAGAACCAAGTGATGACTGTGAATCTACAACAATGGCCAGACTGCGAGAGCAGCAAATTAAAATAGGGGTGGCCAAACAAGAACACTACGCAGGAAGCCAAAGAAGATTGATAAACCAACACAGAACTGGCGTCCTTAGCCGCTACACGTTGCGGGATTTGCTGAGGAGGGGATCCGAGCACTTATGGACTGAATGGTTCGATGTGCAATGAGGATGATCTGTCGACTAACTAACTAACTAACTAACAATTTAATTCTAACCATAGTTGTTCACTGTGTGCAAACACCGTATCTACTAAATGTTGCCAGACCCTGCTAATTGTCTGCAATGAATACTGTATCATCGGCATATCAAGTGTTATTGATGTTATGTCTCCCAATGGTGATTCCTCTCATATCTTCTACATTACTGAAAATATCTTCACTGTATAAGAAAATCACATCTGGAGACATTACACGTCCATGTCGAACACCTCTGTAGACCTACAGCTATGTCTTACTTTATCGAAAGCCTGTGTGTAGTCAATAAAACAAAGATATAGGTCTTTATTTACTTTAATGGAACTTAAAATCAATGGTGTTAACATATACACATCATTTACTGGACGCTTGCCTTCTACAAACCCAGTATTGTTTTTCTCCTATCCCATGGTATGTTTTCTACATAATCACATTATTTAACTTTACCATCATTATCGAAATTCATTCTTTCATTTTTTTTAAAGTTCTTTGTCTTTGCAAGTATCATGATGATATCGTATGAAGTTGAAAATTTGCATCTCCAAGAGCCTATGTTGATGCAATCTTTAAATTTATTTTCTATTGGACAACTTACTCACACCATGTGCGGTGTCTGCGAAGAATTCTTGGTATTAAGTGGCAAGACAAAAATCACAAATACTGAAATATTGGAAAGATCAGGTTGTGTGACAGTTTACTCCATGCTCAGTCTACGTAGACTTAGATGGATAGGACATCTAAGGAGGATTGATGATGGTAGAATACCAAAGGACATCTTTTTTGGTAAATTACAGATGGGTAAGAGATCTCAGGGTCGGCCTCTACTACGATACAAAGATGTATGTAAGCGAGACATGATTGATACAGGCATTGATAATGCACAGTGGGAGCAAGTCGCCTCTGAACGTGTTGCATGGAGGGCAAAGATCAGAAATGGAATAAAGACTAAGGAGAAAATTATTGCAGATAAGTCACACACCGAGCGTGAGAGACGTAAGATGGTGCATGATGGTGGAAATGACCACGTGATCACATGCACCCACTGTGAACGGGCATTTACAGCGCGAATTGGCCTTATCATTAACATTCGCTACCACCATAGATAAAAGTTATTATGCCTTCTTAAAGCACAAACTATCGTCTGTCAAGACGGCAAGATGCCAATGATGACTCTCCGAATATTATTGAAGGCATGGTTTTTTTTTTTTTTTATGTTGACTTCGGGTCATTCAAATATACCTTGACTTGAAGATGTTTCTGGGCCAGCCCTTTAGCTGATGTCTTCGGAATTTTTATCAAACCAGTCTTTATGCTTTCCGGGAGCTGGAACCAGGATTTCCATAGCAGTGTTGTAAATTATTTCCTTCAGGGCTCTATACTCTGGTTCCACATCCTATTTCGCTACAGTATTGGGCTTGAGGCAGTCTTCCAGGATATTTTTAAACGACAGCAGCATTTGTTTTGCTGTTTAGGCGGGTGACATTTTTTTTTTTTTAACCCTTGAAGACGCCGTGGTGTTTTGATGTGTATGTTTAGTTTCGAGATAATGAGAAGATGGTCTGTCCAACATTCGGTACTATGCATGGATTTTGTCACCCTAACGTCTTGTCTGTCATTCCTCCTGACGATGGCATAGTAAATGAGGTGCCAGTGTTTAGAGCGAGGGTGCATCCACGATGTCCTATTTCTTGTCGGAAGACGGGAAAGTGTGTTGGTGTTCAGGAGATCGTGTTCGGCACAGGTCTGAATGAGGAGGAGGCCTTAATATTCCAATTTCCGACTCCGTACTTTACAATGATGACACTTCAAAAGGCGGTGTCCTTGCCTACTCTGGCATTGAAGTCCCCAAGGGGGTATAGGTTCGTCTCATTTGGGAACACATGTTACTAAGTTGTGTAGATCCTCATAGATCTTGTTTTTGGGGTCATTTTCGTGGGTCATGGTTGGTGCATAGACACTCACGATGGTTGCATGCTTCTTTCCTTTCAGCAAGGATAACTTAATAGTCATAAGCCGGTCATTTACAGCCTTCGGAAATTCATCTAGTTTGCCAACCAGTGCCTTAATGGCAAATCCCACACCGGATTGGCGTCTTTCCTCGCTTTTCCTTCCACTCCCAGAAAAAATGTGCACCTACTTCACATATGTGGCATTCTTCTGCAAGTCGTGTCTCGCTCAAGTTGCATTGTCGCTGTTGTACCTGCCCAGCTCTCCCCCAATCAGTGCTGTTCGTCTCACTGGGCCCGACGCGCCGTCTGGGTGCATACATTCCAAGTTCCGATTGGCAAGGGAATTTGGTTTGCGCTTTTCGATTTACCTGTTTTTTCTTTGTTTGTATGTCGACCGCAGTATAGGGTACCCACCAAACGCGGCTAGCTGTTTAGGTAATGATGGAGCCGACTATGTTTAGGGCACCCTTTTAGCCCCTTCCTCATGCCGTGGAGGTGAACAGTGCTTTCCTATACAGAGCTGCTTAGTCGCTCAGGGGGCTACCGAATCCCACTCCTGCTTCGGTCAGTAAAAGTTGACCATATGGCCTGAGCCGCCTGTGTGCAGGTCTGCGACTACGGCTGCCAGCGTACCCACGCCTGTCGCTTCGCCGCTCGCCCATAGCCACAGGGTATGAAGGTGATATATGAAGTTGGACGAAGAATGACTTGTGCGATGAATTGGATTAAGGTCAGGAAGAGTTGTGCAATTCGTCGACCTCACTCTCTCGCCCGAGTCCACCTGAGTCCAGTGGCAAGACAAGTCGAGACGACTGGAGACGAATACAGGTGCAGTGGATGACCAGGGCGCTCTACGTGCCTTGCCGTGCTCATTACGTTCCACAACGCTTTGAAGGTAAACGCCGTCTTGCCCGTTGAATCAACGATAATTTCTTCCGCGCAGTCTGCCGAGTCTTGTCTTCACATGCTAGGTAGGCATACCCTAGTGTTTACCGCTTGATTTGACACCAAATCGGCTACCCACGCCTGGTTTAGCCAGCCTGTCACAGCTTTTGCCCGGGGGTGGCCGCAGTCGCATGTTGACAGCTACTATGAGCCACAGGTGTACAAGAGATACAGCATGCATGGTGATACGCTATCTTCTTGATGTTCCAAACATTGGAGACATAATACAAATTTGCAGAGCACGTGACTACCTCAGAGACAATGCAACACACACCATCCACTGGATAGTGAAATTAAGAAAGTAAAAGGCAGAAGGTTAAAAAAAAAGGAAGGCCGTGGATGGGTCAAGCCGAAGACATTCTAAAACAGGTGTGTTCACTTGATGACTTAGAACCTGGCAGGAGTGGGTACAAGTGCCAACAGATTTGTGTACGTCCTTTTCAGTTTGCACCCAACTATACAGACAATGCAGACAAGAAAATCCGGCTGCTGTGGAGGTGGAAGTACAAGCGTTGATCTTCGAGAATTCGTTACACTTTGATGCTGTCATTTACACAGATGAGTCGGTCGTTCGACGAGTGAGAAGTTCGTGGGCCTTTACGGCTCAGACAGGAGTGATAATTGTGAAGGAAGATTCTGGTGCTTTTGCTTTGACCACAAGTAGCCTGACTATAGAAGCAAGGCAGTAAGTAAAGCAATAACATGGCTCGAGACACAGACATTCACTAGGACATGTTTTCATAGCGACTCAATGAGCATGCTCAAGATGATAAAGATGGGGGGGGGGGGATCCTAAGAGAGTGGTTGCTGTCTCTGGAGCGGTCTCGGCTGGCAAAGATTAGTGTCATATTCGTGCCAGGGCATGCGGGTGTAAAAGGAAATGAACGGGCTGAAAAGCTCGCGGTTAAGGCTACTGTGGAAGGCGGACGCGCCATGGACGAAGCTGACACTCTGAATGCTTTACGACAAGTAAGTCGTTCGCAAGAAGCAGGTGATGACTGTGAATCTACAACCATGGTCATGAGGCGAGAACAGCAAGTTAAAAGAGGTGTGGCCAAACAAGAACACTAAGCAGGAAGCCACAGAAGATCCATAAGCCAACACAGAACTGGTGTCGTTAGCCGCTACATGCTGCGGGATTTGCTGAGGAGGGGATCCGAGCACTTATGGACTGAATGGTTCGATGTGCAATGAGGATGATCGGTCGAACAACTAACTAACTAACTAACTAACTAACTAACTAACTAACTAACTAACTAACTAACTAACAAACTAACTAACTAACTAACTAATTACATAACTAACTAACTAACTAACTAATTACATAACTAACTAGCTAACTAACTAACTAACTACCTAACTAACTAACTACCTAACTAACCAACTAACTAACTAACTAACTAACTGACTGACTGATTGATTGACTGACTGACTGACTGACTGGCTGACTGATTGACTGACTGACTAACACGTCATTATGTACATTTATGCAACACACGATGTAGTCTAACACAATCATCATTGTGTATTTTCAGACAAGGATTGATTGATTGATTGATTGATTGATTGATTTAGGAACCGACATCACAGCACTCGGAGCATTCCCATAAGCGCTCCGTCCCAATCCTCAGAAGCCAGCGAAGTGTTCCAACACCAATAGTACCAGTAGCAATATGATTATATGTGCGTCTCGCCTTTCCTCTAAGCGTCGAGTCGAGCATCGGCCAGATCCCCTCGTCACTCCTCGCTGTGGCATTCTTGCCAGACCATGGTGATCCATTTGCTCCTCCGAGGTGTACACGTACTCCCACAAGGCCGCAACCACGTCTGCCTTGTCATGTATCAATACTCCACCAAGATTTGCAGAGTCAGCCAATCTGTCCGCCTGTTCATTCCCCAGCACACCAGCATGCCCCGGAGACAATATGCAGACTATGCTTGTCACCCGTAACTTCCGAAGCGAAGCAAGACACTCTGCACGAAGCTTGCATGTCCTCACCCTACTCAGCATGCTTTCTGAGTCAGTTACAATCACTATGTGTGTGTGTGTCGTATTCTCCATCCAGCGGACAGCTGCACTGACTGCCTCCACCTCCATTCTTAAGCTAGATGTTGTGGTATCATATGCCAGGCTCTTCTGCACCAAACGTCGACCATTAGCCTTTGCCAAGAATCCCCAGGCACTTCTACTACCTCTCAACACCGAACCATCTGTGTAGATAATCACATCACCCGGGCGAGCATTATCCTGAATTAGTTGCTGGATTTTCACTTCCGTGGCCCCTGCTGGCCACTCCCTGCACTCCCGGCTCCATGTGATTATAACTCTGCACAAGTCTGACTGCTCGGCTGGCACCCTGACCCACTCCTCTCCTCGCCTAATGTTCTCCACGGGGCACACCTGTCTGATCTTATCCTCCGCCTTAGCCATCCATGATTTCCCTCTTATCAGTCGCTGACCCTTAACTGCTTCCAGCGCCTCATGCAACGGGTGATCTGTGTCAGTAGCTACTCTGAGGTATGCCTTCGCCTGCATCAATCACCTTGAGCCTACCAGCAACAGTCGGCAAACCAAGGATGTACCGCATACACACTACCGGGGTGTCTCTGGTGCATCCCAGAATGACCCGCATAGCCTCGTTCTTAATGCGCTCCAATCTCACCAGCTGACTCATTGAGACAGTGAGCAGTCCTAGTTCATAATCAATCGCTGAGAGGATCAAGTGCTGGTATAGTCTGAAAAGCATTCTCTGCTCTATGTCCATTGCAGCCATAGTTTTAAGTGCGTTGGGTCCCTTTTGAGATCTTGTCACTACTGTCTCCACATGATCCTTGAAGGACAAGCTCCTGTCAAATGTGATTCCCAGATACTTCAGTTTGTTCTCTCTGTTGACGCTTCCACCATCTATCGTGAGGCTTGGAACATCAGCTCTCACAATCCTGTTGTCTAGAGAGCACCACAAAACAGCTGCCTTTTCCAGGTGGATGACAGCACCCATTTCAGTGCACCAGTCAATCACTTTGTCTACTGTCGCCAGTAGCTCCTTGCCTATTTTCTCCCTATCTCTTCCGTGCCTATATGCAAGAATATCATCTGCAATTGTTAGTATCCTTCCAACCCCTGGTGCTTCTAGGTTTGCAATTTCGCTCGTATACACGTTAAAGAGCACTGATGAGATTGCGGATCCCTGGTGGCAGTCCCGGGGTTAAAATATGTGGCTCTGAGGTCCATGCACCCAGACGGAGAGCAATACGACGAGAATGTAGGACGGCCGCTATCCAGTTCACTAACCAGGGATTGACCCCCTTGACCATAAGTGCGGTCATCAAAATATCATATCGAACTCTATTGTACGCATCCTCGAGATCAAGCGCTGCCGCCATCGTTTCCTTTCTACTCTGGAACCCCTCATAAACGTTAAAGGCATAAGTGGCTGCATTTGACCAGGTATCTTTTCCTGACCTGTAGCTCCCCAGGCCTCTTGGAAGAAGCTTCCACCTTTCCAAAAACTCTCGCAGCTTGACAGCGACTATCTTCTCTAAAACCTTCCCAAATGTATTTTGAAGGGTGAAGATCCTAAAGCCGCTAAGCTTTGAATGATCCTTGAACGGTTTTCGGAGAGGGATGAGATAACTGTGTACCCAATCCTGCGGTACTGATACTGTCCTAATGCTCTGGTTAAAGCAGTCGGTCATCTCCTTCAGATCTACATCGCTCAAAGCCGTCATGTGGCCATACCTGACACCATCAGGCCCTGGTGCCTTGTCTTTTGCCTTTTTCAAAATATGTTTAACATCTTCAACCCATATGATGTCTTGATAAGGCATATTCTACATGGTGCCAGATAACTCCTCTCTATCTGCTTCCCTGGTGTCCACATCATCATGATTGGTCTGCTCTAAAAATCTTTTGAGAAACGCCTCCCCTTTCTCTGTGTCTGTTGTCACGCGCACACCATCATCTCTATAAATTGTTCCCACTGTCATAGGCCGATCTTTTCTTTGTATTTGTCTGTGCAGTTTCCAGAACTTTCGCAGTGTTTTATCACCTCCAATCTCATTCATGAAACATTCCCATTTCACCTTTTTAGCCTCTGCAGCACAGCGCTTGAAAACCTCCACCTTGTCTTTCTTGACATTTTCCGCCGTGTCCACTTCCTCTCGTGAGCTTCTGGGTGTCTGTCGCACTTTTCTTAGCTGCTTCACTGCAGCTCTCTTTGCTTTCCAAGCCTGGTCTACTTCTGGGGTCAACCATGGGGGATGCAAAAAAAGGATTTTTAACAGCCCTGTTGCATGCCCCCTGTCTGAGGCGTCCAAGAAGGCTGTCGGTCCACTCATAAAGGAAGGTCTTGCGCGCTCTCCCAGCCTTAACTTTCCTGGATTTAGTGATCAGAACTGAGCATGGCATGTGATCACTCCCATGGTCATTCAAAACAGTCCACTTTAAATCAAGGGCTGATGACTGGGAGACGAGTGCCAAGTCAATAGCTGTGTTCGCATCGCCAGGCCTTAGTGCCATTCTAGTCGGCCTACCATCATTTATGCAGACCACATCGGAGTTTACCATGGCATCCGCAGGGGCAATTCCCTGTCGGTTTTCTCCACTGCTGTCCCAATCTCTGTTCCTCACATTGAAGTCTCCACATATGAGTAGCCTATCACCCGGTAATTCCTCCAATTCCTTAAGCCAGTCCCAGTGTTCCTTTCTGACAAAACAGTCCACTGTGGCATATACATGTAGGATATTCCAACTTAAACCCCTAATCTCCATTTGTATACCCTGGACCTCTCTTGCACTGTGATTTCACTGGCTCAAGTCAAGTACCACATGCTTCACTCCTTCCTTCACCAGCAGACCTTGCCCACGTCTCATCTGCCCAGTATGGTTTATATAACTGGCGTACCCAGGACAATGGTATTTGTCTGGATTTAGCTCCTAGAGCATGAGGACATCAAAATCATATATTAGCCTCTCCAATACAGGACCTCTCTGCCTGGCACTACGACAGTTCAAATATCCCACTCTTACATGGTTGAGACCTAGCCTCTCCACTTTTCGTCTTGTTCTCCTGGCGCCTGCTCTCATATTTCTATGCCTTCTTCTCACACCATTTCCTCGTCTTCTCCTCCTCACTCTCTCTTCGCTAGCCCCTGAAGGATGTGTCAAGCGCAAAGCAAATGCTCCGTAGCTCAGGCGACGATTTCTTTGTTTAAATAATACCATATACACAAAGCTTGGATATTGCAGAAATGAGCGGTTTAAATAATACCATATACACAAAGCTTGGATATTGCAGAAATGAGCGGTCACCGTAGTAGAGTCTGCCTGCTAGGGAAGGGGCAGGGGATGTCCCTCAGGAGTCCATACGCCTGGCGCCGCCCCGCCCGCATACCAGACGTTCCACGTTAACGACCAACTCACCCGTGGCCATTCAGCCCTCGGAACGTCGGTCCACCTTCAACTTGAGGGTTTATAATCGGAGTTTTCCATCTCCTAGATTGGCTGCTGTAATAGCTAACGGGCCCAATCTACCCGGGGGCAAGAGGTTCCAGCGCCTCATTTATGGCGAGCACAGTAGATACATGTGTACGGGAAACAAGAAAAATGCCATACACTCTCTATCACATAGATTGTTTGCACATTGATGAATGTTACTTCGGGTTGGGGGAGGGGTGAGGGGGTGAACATTAAGACCACGTACCTTTTGTTTACACATTGATCATTGTTACATAATAGATCCTACAGGTCATATATCACTTGTCTACACATTGATACATTTTATATAAATGATCATTCAAGTTATATATCACTTGTCTACACATTGATACATTTTATATAAGGGATCATACAGATCATATATCACTTGTCTACACATTGATACATTTTACATAAGGGATCATAGAAGTCATATATCACTTGCCTACACATTGATCAATGTTACATAATGGATTTTACAGGTCATATATCACTTGGTTACACATTGCTGAATGTTACTCCGGAGATGATGAAGATCATGTAGGACTGACATTGCCGTAGACATAATTCCTTTCGTTGAAGAGATTCAGACAACACATCATGTGCTTTCAAACACGTTACCATGTACTTTCACACACGTCATTGCGTACTTTCACACACGTCATTGTGTACTTTCAAACACGTCCTCCTGTGATTTAACACAATACATCGTGCACTTTCAGACAACACATTATATACTTTCACAAAACACTTCATATACTCTTACATACGCCGTCATCTACTTGTACAGACGTTATCGTGTAATTTCAAACACAAAACCCATAATATACTTTCACACACGCCGTCATGTACTTGTACACAAGACATCAAGTACATTCACATGCGTCATCATGTACTTGTACACACGTCATCATCTACTTTCACACAAGTCATCATGCACTTTTACACATGTTGTCATGGAACAATTATCCGTGACTAGAGCTCACGATCGACCAGGTCCAGGAGAATAGAGGTCACACCTGGACGTGACAGTTAGCGAATGACCGAGGTCGAAACTGTACCGGACGCAGATCTGGTGTCACAATGACACCAGTCGCATTGCTGCCTTTTGTACATATTAAATTTAGTTTTATAATTATATGAGTGCCGGTCTCCCTGGTCTAGAGGTTACACGACTTTCTCCGTAATCTCGTATACTCTCGTAAGTAACGTGACGTTGCGCGAGAATCGGTAACGGTTCTCTCCGCTTCGATAACTTACGGGGTATGTGAGCCGGTCGCTCAGAATGCAATGGCAAACTACTGAGCGTAATATTTCCAAGAAATCAACTATCAGCTGAAAGATGCCAATGTTGACAGTGATGTCCTGTAAAGGATATGCGAAATTAAAAAAAAAAAACATTATATGAGTGATTATGATTGATAACATGATGAGGTGATGTGTGTAAACTTGCCTTGCTTATAATGTGCACATACACCAGGTGATATCAAAGGCCAAGCGGGGTTTGGCAGCGATGCGGGTGATGGCGGCAGCAAACTGTGAGCAGCGCCATCTATGTCTTCTGTACGAGGGGTTGGTCATGTCCGTTTTGGAGTATGCAATGGCAATCCTGACTCTCAGCCATAAGCAGATAGAAAGGATGGAAAGGATACAGAATGAAGCTATGCGCATTATTCTTGGATGTACAAGAGATACAGCATGCAGGGCGATGCGCTACCTTCTTGGTTTTCCAACCATTGAAGAGAGAATACAAAGTTGCAGGGCACGCGCCTACCTCAGAATTAACGCAAACACACAACATCCACTGCATAGTGAAATTAGGAAGGTGAAGGGCAGCAGGTTAAAAAGAGGACGGTCGTGGATGGGTCAAGCCGAAGACATTCTTCAACAGGTGTGTTCACTTGAGGACTTAGAACCTGGCGAGGAGTGGGTGCAAGTGCCAACAGACTTCTGCACATCCTTTTCAGTTTGCATCCAACTAGATAGAAAATGCAGACATGAAAATCCGGCTGCTGTTGAGGCTGAAGTACAAGCGTTGATTTTCGAGAATTCGCTAGACGGTGACGCGGTCATCTACACAGATGGGTCGGTCGTCCGACATGTGAGAAGCTCATGGGCCTTTACAGCTCGGGCAGGAGGGAGAATTGTGAAGGAGGACTCTGGTGCTTTCACTGAAACCACAAGTAGCCTGACCATGGAAGTCATGGCAGTAAGTAAAGCAATAACATGGCCCGAGACACAGACACTCACTAGGGCTTGTTTCCTTAGCGACTCAATGAACATGATCAAGAGGATAGAGGAGGGGTCGATCCGAAGAGAATGGTTGCTGCCTTTGGAGCGGTCTCGACTGGCAAAGATTAGTTTCATCTTCGTGCCAGGGCATGCGGGAGTACAAGGAAATGAGCGGGCTGACAAGCTCGCAGGTGAGGCTACTGTGGAGGGCGGACGCGCCATGGACCAGGCCGACATTCTGAATGCTCTACGAGAAGTAAGACTTTTGCGAGAACCAAGTGATGACTGTGAATCTACAACAATGGCCAGACTGCGAGAGCAGCAAATTAAAATAGGGGTGGCCAAACAAGAACACTACGCAGGAAGCCAAAGAAGATTGATAAACCAACACAGAACTGGCGTCCTTAGCCGCTACACGTTGCGGGATTTGCTGAGGAGGGGATCCGAGCACTTATGGACTGAATGGTTCGATGTGCAATGAGGATGATCTGTCGACTAACTAACTAACTAACTAACAATTTAATTCTAACCATAGTTGTTCACTGTGTGCAAACACCGTATCTACTAAATGTTGCCAGACCCTGCTAATTGTCTGCAATGAATACTGTATCATCGGCATATCAAGTGTTATTGATGTTATGTCTCCCAATGGTGATTCCTCTCATATCTTCTACATTACTGAAAATATCTTCACTGTATAAGAAAATCACATCTGGAGACATTACACGTCCATGTCGAACACCTCTGTAGACCTACAGCTATGTCTTACTTTATCGAAAGCCTGTGTGTAGTCAATAAAACAAAGATATAGGTCTTTATTTACTTTAATGGAACTTAAAATCAATGGTGTTAACATATACACATCATTTACTGGACGCTTGCCTTCTACAAACCCAGTATTGTTTTTCTCCTATCCCATGGTATGTTTTCTACATAATCACATTATTTAACTTTACCATCATTATCGAAATTCATTCTTTCATTTTTTTTAAAGTTCTTTGTCTTTGCAAGTATCATGATGATATCGTATGAAGTTGAAAATTTGCATCTCCAAGAGCCTATGTTGATGCAATCTTTAAATTTATTTTCTATTGGACAACTTACTCACACCATGTGCGGTGTCTGCGAAGAATTCTTGGTATTAAGTGGCAAGACAAAAATCACAAATACTGAAATATTGGAAAGATCAGGTTGTGTGACAGTTTACTCCATGCTCAGTCTACGTAGACTTAGATGGATAGGACATCTAAGGAGGATTGATGATGGTAGAATACCAAAGGACATCTTTTTTGGTAAATTACAGATGGGTAAGAGATCTCAGGGTCGGCCTCTACTACGATACAAAGATGTATGTAAGCGAGACATGATTGATACAGGCATTGATAATGCACAGTGGGAGCAAGTCGCCTCTGAACGTGTTGCATGGAGGGCAAAGATCAGAAATGGAATAAAGACTAAGGAGAAAATTATTGCAGATAAGTCACACACCGAGCGTGAGAGACGTAAGATGGTGCATGATGGTGGAAATGACCACGTGATCACATGCACCCACTGTGAACGGGCATTTACAGCGCGAATTGGCCTTATCATTAACATTCGCTACCACCATAGATAAAAGTTATTATGCCTTCTTAAAGCACAAACTATCGTCTGTCAAGACGGCAAGATGCCAATGATGACTCTCCGAATATTATTGAAGGCATGGTTTTTTTTTTTTTTTATGTTGACTTCGGGTCATTCAAATATACCTTGACTTGAAGATGTTTCTGGGCCAGCCCTTTAGCTGATGTCTTCGGAATTTTTATCAAACCAGTCTTTATGCTTTCCGGGAGCTGGAACCAGGATTTCCATAGCAGTGTTGTAAATTATTTCCTTCAGGGCTCTATACTCTGGTTCCACATCCTATTTCGCTACAGTATTGGGCTTGAGGCAGTCTTCCAGGATATTTTTAAACGACAGCAGCATTTGTTTTGCTGTTTAGGCGGGTGACATTTTTTTTTTTTTAACCCTTGAAGACGCCGTGGTGTTTTGATGTGTATGTTTAGTTTCGAGATAATGAGAAGATGGTCTGTCCAACATTCGGTACTATGCATGGATTTTGTCACCCTAACGTCTTGTCTGTCATTCCTCCTGACGATGGCATAGTAAATGAGGTGCCAGTGTTTAGAGCGAGGGTGCATCCACGATGTCCTATTTCTTGTCGGAAGACGGGAAAGTGTGTTGGTGTTCAGGAGATCGTGTTCGGCACAGGTCTGAATGAGGAGGAGGCCTTAATATTCCAATTTCCGACTCCGTACTTTACAATGATGACACTTCAAAAGGCGGTGTCCTTGCCTACTCTGGCATTGAAGTCCCCAAGGGGGTATAGGTTCGTCTCATTTGGGAACACATGTTACTAAGTTGTGTAGATCCTCATAGATCTTGTTTTTGGGGTCATTTTCGTGGGTCATGGTTGGTGCATAGACACTCACGATGGTTGCATGCTTCTTTCCTTTCAGCAAGGATAACTTAATAGTCATAAGCCGGTCATTTACAGCCTTCGGAAATTCATCTAGTTTGCCAACCAGTGCCTTAATGGCAAATCCCACACCGGATTGGCGTCTTTCCTCGCTTTTCCTTCCACTCCCAGAAAAAATGTGCACCTACTTCACATATGTGGCATTCTTCTGCAAGTCGTGTCTCGCTCAAGTTGCATTGTCGCTGTTGTACCTGCCCAGCTCTCCCCCAATCAGTGCTGTTCGTCTCACTGGGCCCGACGCGCCGTCTGGGTGCATACATTCCAAGTTCCGATTGGCAAGGGAATTTGGTTTGCGCTTTTCGATTTACCTGTTTTTTCTTTGTTTGTATGTCGACCGCAGTATAGGGTACCCACCAAACGCGGCTAGCTGTTTAGGTAATGATGGAGCCGACTATGTTTAGGGCACCCTTTTAGCCCCTTCCTCATGCCGTGGAGGTGAACAGTGCTTTCCTATACAGAGCTGCTTAGTCGCTCAGGGGGCTACCGAATCCCACTCCTGCTTCGGTCAGTAAAAGTTGACCATATGGCCTGAGCCGCCTGTGTGCAGGTCTGCGACTACGGCTGCCAGCGTACCCACGCCTGTCGCTTCGCCGCTCGCCCATAGCCACAGGGTATGAAGGTGATATATGAAGTTGGACGAAGAATGACTTGTGCGATGAATTGGATTAAGGTCAGGAAGAGTTGTGCAATTCGTCGACCTCACTCTCTCGCCCGAGTCCACCTGAGTCCAGTGGCAAGACAAGTCGAGACGACTGGAGACGAATACAGGTGCAGTGGATGACCAGGGCGCTCTACGTGCCTTGCCGTGCTCATTACGTTCCACAACGCTTTGAAGGTAAACGCCGTCTTGCCCGTTGAATCAACGATAATTTCTTCCGCGCAGTCTGCCGAGTCTTGTCTTCACATGCTAGGTAGGCATACCCTAGTGTTTACCGCTTGATTTGACACCAAATCGGCTACCCACGCCTGGTTTAGCCAGCCTGTCACAGCTTTTGCCCGGGGGTGGCCGCAGTCGCATGTTGACAGCTACTATGAGCCACAGGTGTACAAGAGATACAGCATGCATGGTGATACGCTATCTTCTTGATGTTCCAAACATTGGAGACATAATACAAATTTGCAGAGCACGTGACTACCTCAGAGACAATGCAACACACACCATCCACTGGATAGTGAAATTAAGAAAGTAAAAGGCAGAAGGTTAAAAAAAAAGGAAGGCCGTGGATGGGTCAAGCCGAAGACATTCTAAAACAGGTGTGTTCACTTGATGACTTAGAACCTGGCAGGAGTGGGTACAAGTGCCAACAGATTTGTGTACGTCCTTTTCAGTTTGCACCCAACTATACAGACAATGCAGACAAGAAAATCCGGCTGCTGTGGAGGTGGAAGTACAAGCGTTGATCTTCGAGAATTCGTTACACTTTGATGCTGTCATTTACACAGATGAGTCGGTCGTTCGACGAGTGAGAAGTTCGTGGGCCTTTACGGCTCAGACAGGAGTGATAATTGTGAAGGAAGATTCTGGTGCTTTTGCTTTGACCACAAGTAGCCTGACTATAGAAGCAAGGCAGTAAGTAAAGCAATAACATGGCTCGAGACACAGACATTCACTAGGACATGTTTTCATAGCGACTCAATGAGCATGCTCAAGATGATAAAGATGGGGGGGGGGGGGATCCTAAGAGAGTGGTTGCTGTCTCTGGAGCGGTCTCGGCTGGCAAAGATTAGTGTCATATTCGTGCCAGGGCATGCGGGTGTAAAAGGAAATGAACGGGCTGAAAAGCTCGCGGTTAAGGCTACTGTGGAAGGCGGACGCGCCATGGACGAAGCTGACACTCTGAATGCTTTACGACAAGTAAGTCGTTCGCAAGAAGCAGGTGATGACTGTGAATCTACAACCATGGTCATGAGGCGAGAACAGCAAGTTAAAAGAGGTGTGGCCAAACAAGAACACTAAGCAGGAAGCCACAGAAGATCCATAAGCCAACACAGAACTGGTGTCGTTAGCCGCTACATGCTGCGGGATTTGCTGAGGAGGGGATCCGAGCACTTATGGACTGAATGGTTCGATGTGCAATGAGGATGATCGGTCGAACAACTAACTAACTAACTAACTAACTAACTAACTAACTAACTAACTAACTAACTAACTAACAAACTAACTAACTAACTAACTAATTACATAACTAACTAACTAACTAACTAATTACATAACTAACTAGCTAACTAACTAACTAACTACCTAACTAACTAACTACCTAACTAACCAACTAACTAACTAACTAACTAACTGACTGACTGATTGATTGACTGACTGACTGACTGACTGGCTGACTGATTGACTGACTGACTAACACGTCATTATGTACATTTATGCAACACACGATGTAGTCTAACACAATCATCATTGTGTATTTTCAGACAAGGATTGATTGATTGATTGATTGATTGATTGATTTAGGAACCGACATCACAGCACTCGGAGCATTCCCATAAGCGCTCCGTCCCAATCCTCAGAAGCCAGCGAAGTGTTCCAACACCAATAGTACCAGTAGCAATATGATTATATGTGCGTCTCGCCTTTCCTCTAAGCGTCGAGTCGAGCATCGGCCAGATCCCCTCGTCACTCCTCGCTGTGGCATTCTTGCCAGACCATGGTGATCCATTTGCTCCTCCGAGGTGTACACGTACTCCCACAAGGCCGCAACCACGTCTGCCTTGTCATGTATCAATACTCCACCAAGATTTGCAGAGTCAGCCAATCTGTCCGCCTGTTCATTCCCCAGCACACCAGCATGCCCCGGAGACAATATGCAGACTATGCTTGTCACCCGTAACTTCCGAAGCGAAGCAAGACACTCTGCACGAAGCTTGCATGTCCTCACCCTACTCAGCATGCTTTCTGAGTCAGTTACAATCACTATGTGTGTGTGTGTCGTATTCTCCATCCAGCGGACAGCTGCACTGACTGCCTCCACCTCCATTCTTAAGCTAGATGTTGTGGTATCATATGCCAGGCTCTTCTGCACCAAACGTCGACCATTAGCCTTTGCCAAGAATCCCCAGGCACTTCTACTACCTCTCAACACCGAACCATCTGTGTAGATAATCACATCACCCGGGCGAGCATTATCCTGAATTAGTTGCTGGATTTTCACTTCCGTGGCCCCTGCTGGCCACTCCCTGCACTCCCGGCTCCATGTGATTATAACTCTGCACAAGTCTGACTGCTCGGCTGGCACCCTGACCCACTCCTCTCCTCGCCTAATGTTCTCCACGGGGCACACCTGTCTGATCTTATCCTCCGCCTTAGCCATCCATGATTTCCCTCTTATCAGTCGCTGACCCTTAACTGCTTCCAGCGCCTCATGCAACGGGTGATCTGTGTCAGTAGCTACTCTGAGGTATGCCTTCGCCTGCATCAATCACCTTGAGCCTACCAGCAACAGTCGGCAAACCAAGGATGTACCGCATACACACTACCGGGGTGTCTCTGGTGCATCCCAGAATGACCCGCATAGCCTCGTTCTTAATGCGCTCCAATCTCACCAGCTGACTCATTGAGACAGTGAGCAGTCCTAGTTCATAATCAATCGCTGAGAGGATCAAGTGCTGGTATAGTCTGAAAAGCATTCTCTGCTCTATGTCCATTGCAGCCATAGTTTTAAGTGCGTTGGGTCCCTTTTGAGATCTTGTCACTACTGTCTCCACATGATCCTTGAAGGACAAGCTCCTGTCAAATGTGATTCCCAGATACTTCAGTTTGTTCTCTCTGTTGACGCTTCCACCATCTATCGTGAGGCTTGGAACATCAGCTCTCACAATCCTGTTGTCTAGAGAGCACCACAAAACAGCTGCCTTTTCCAGGTGGATGACAGCACCCATTTCAGTGCACCAGTCAATCACTTTGTCTACTGTCGCCAGTAGCTCCTTGCCTATTTTCTCCCTATCTCTTCCGTGCCTATATGCAAGAATATCATCTGCAATTGTTAGTATCCTTCCAACCCCTGGTGCTTCTAGGTTTGCAATTTCGCTCGTATACACGTTAAAGAGCACTGATGAGATTGCGGATCCCTGGTGGCAGTCCCGGGGTTAAAATATGTGGCTCTGAGGTCCATGCACCCAGACGGAGAGCAATACGACGAGAATGTAGGACGGCCGCTATCCAGTTCACTAACCAGGGATTGACCCCCTTGACCATAAGTGCGGTCATCAAAATATCATATCGAACTCTATTGTACGCATCCTCGAGATCAAGCGCTGCCGCCATCGTTTCCTTTCTACTCTGGAACCCCTCATAAACGTTAAAGGCATAAGTGGCTGCATTTGACCAGGTATCTTTTCCTGACCTGTAGCTCCCCAGGCCTCTTGGAAGAAGCTTCCACCTTTCCAAAAACTCTCGCAGCTTGACAGCGACTATCTTCTCTAAAACCTTCCCAAATGTATTTTGAAGGGTGAAGATCCTAAAGCCGCTAAGCTTTGAATGATCCTTGAACGGTTTTCGGAGAGGGATGAGATAACTGTGTACCCAATCCTGCGGTACTGATACTGTCCTAATGCTCTGGTTAAAGCAGTCGGTCATCTCCTTCAGATCTACATCGCTCAAAGCCGTCATGTGGCCATACCTGACACCATCAGGCCCTGGTGCCTTGTCTTTTGCCTTTTTCAAAATATGTTTAACATCTTCAACCCATATGATGTCTTGATAAGGCATATTCTACATGGTGCCAGATAACTCCTCTCTATCTGCTTCCCTGGTGTCCACATCATCATGATTGGTCTGCTCTAAAAATCTTTTGAGAAACGCCTCCCCTTTCTCTGTGTCTGTTGTCACGCGCACACCATCATCTCTATAAATTGTTCCCACTGTCATAGGCCGATCTTTTCTTTGTATTTGTCTGTGCAGTTTCCAGAACTTTCGCAGTGTTTTATCACCTCCAATCTCATTCATGAAACATTCCCATTTCACCTTTTTAGCCTCTGCAGCACAGCGCTTGAAAACCTCCACCTTGTCTTTCTTGACATTTTCCGCCGTGTCCACTTCCTCTCGTGAGCTTCTGGGTGTCTGTCGCACTTTTCTTAGCTGCTTCACTGCAGCTCTCTTTGCTTTCCAAGCCTGGTCTACTTCTGGGGTCAACCATGGGGGATGCAAAAAAAGGATTTTTAACAGCCCTGTTGCATGCCCCCTGTCTGAGGCGTCCAAGAAGGCTGTCGGTCCACTCATAAAGGAAGGTCTTGCGCGCTCTCCCAGCCTTAACTTTCCTGGATTTAGTGATCAGAACTGAGCATGGCATGTGATCACTCCCATGGTCATTCAAAACAGTCCACTTTAAATCAAGGGCTGATGACTGGGAGACGAGTGCCAAGTCAATAGCTGTGTTCGCATCGCCAGGCCTTAGTGCCATTCTAGTCGGCCTACCATCATTTATGCAGACCACATCGGAGTTTACCATGGCATCCGCAGGGGCAATTCCCTGTCGGTTTTCTCCACTGCTGTCCCAATCTCTGTTCCTCACATTGAAGTCTCCACATATGAGTAGCCTATCACCCGGTAATTCCTCCAATTCCTTAAGCCAGTCCCAGTGTTCCTTTCTGACAAAACAGTCCACTGTGGCATATACATGTAGGATATTCCAACTTAAACCCCTAATCTCCATTTGTATACCCTGGACCTCTCTTGCACTGTGATTTCACTGGCTCAAGTCAAGTACCACATGCTTCACTCCTTCCTTCACCAGCAGACCTTGCCCACGTCTCATCTGCCCAGTATGGTTTATATAACTGGCGTACCCAGGACAATGGTATTTGTCTGGATTTAGCTCCTAGAGCATGAGGACATCAAAATCATATATTAGCCTCTCCAATACAGGACCTCTCTGCCTGGCACTACGACAGTTCAAATATCCCACTCTTACATGGTTGAGACCTAGCCTCTCCACTTTTCGTCTTGTTCTCCTGGCGCCTGCTCTCATATTTCTATGCCTTCTTCTCACACCATTTCCTCGTCTTCTCCTCCTCACTCTCTCTTCGCTAGCCCCTGAAGGATGTGTCAAGCGCAAAGCAAATGCTCCGTAGCTCAGGCGACGATTTCTTTGTTTAAATAATACCATATACACAAAGCTTGGATATTGCAGAAATGAGCGGTTTAAATAATACCATATACACAAAGCTTGGATATTGCAGAAATGAGCGGTCACCGTAGTAGAGTCTGCCTGCTAGGGAAGGGGCAGGGGATGTCCCTCAGGAGTCCATACGCCTGGCGCCGCCCCGCCCGCATACCAGACGTTCCACGTTAACGACCAACTCACCCGTGGCCATTCAGCCCTCGGAACGTCGGTCCACATATGTCGTATATTTTGAAGGGACTGGCAATCACTAAAGTGCATGACCCATCTCTGTTAAAGGTAGCTGGGCCCCATCCTCTTCTTATATGTAAATAGATCAAGAATACGACCCTTGAAAGATTTACAGACTCGGATTTGGTTATTTGTCTAAGGGTGTGTGGTCCTCTTTTAATAGAAAAGTCATCACTAGGTTTGTCCCCTGTCTTTCCACCTGGTATTTAATGGTATAGCTCACGAACCCCCTTCTTCCATCTTAAGAAATTGTCTGAAAAGACTTTCTCAATAAGAATCAGGTGCAATATAACATGGATTTGGAACAGTTAAAGATGAAGAGTCTCCTGTTCTCTCTCTCCAACTAAGAATTTATCTTATGTGAATGTGTATCTGTTAATTAAACATTCAACAAACACAAGGGAGCATTGAGACATGTTCCACACACAAGATAGAGATTTTCCCACAGATAGTTTGGACTGACAAATTAAGTGGAAGAGATCTTCACATTTAAACAAATTTATTGACTGTGCCAGTTTCTTTTGGCCTATTTGACATTTTCTTTGTTCTTTCATCAGCTGTTAACATTTACAGAATGAAATAGAAAAAAAAAAAAAAACTTTCATAGGACCAAGTATAGTCAGTCAATAAATAATAACATTCATTGTGTAGTGAGATATTTTAACTACCAAAATGTGTTATAGTTAACAATTTCTACATCCAACAATAATTCAAGAAAATCATTTTCTGAGAGGGTGAAGTTTGTGGGAGTGATAAGAAAACCTGGTGTGATGAGATGTGGATAAGCCTGGGTCCATGGTCTGATGGATCCACTTCAGGTTGGGCCAGTTTAGCTTCACTGAAGACTTCTCATTCTCTGCTTAAGGCTGGAGTCATCTGCCATCACAGGTGTTGATCATCTCATTCACTCCTCTTCCCTCCTTGTTGGTTAGGTGTGGCACCAAGACATCACTGTTTAAAATTCATACAGGTATGTATAATCCTTTACAGCATGTTCATAGTGTGAACACAACATAACAAAACAAAAATGATAAGATCAGAAGAAGTATTGTTGTGTTACTTTGGGGTGGGTCAGAGATTATTACACTGGATGCAGCTTCTGTTGTCTGGTACCTGCTGTATGCATTTCCTCAGTGGACCTGTAGTTCAGTGAGTAGTGTACAGTCAGACACAGATAAGAGTGATAATGTGATGTTCCCTGAATCATGGTAATCAAGCTGACAGGCAAGATCAACACAAGTATGAGATGCATTTGTATAAATGGCATACATTTAAACATCCACATTACTCTATTTGTTCTACATTGTGTATATAATTGTTTATCTGTACTTTCCAAGGCAACTACTTCCTATTCTAAATCATTTCCTTGTTCCTGCTGTTGTGGTGTGGAGTTGTGTGGTGTGAAGTGTATTGTGTTGAGTTAACTTCTGTTGTGTGGGGTTCCATAGCTTGTACTAATTGTCCTCACATCTACATCAGTTAATATGAGTTTAACTCATCTAGTGTGCTTTTATTGTGGTTCATGTCCAACATACAGAATTTCTGATGTGTATTTGTTACAAAATGTAATCTATACAAGGTCATGACACAATATATTAGAAAAAAATTATTACTTAAAGTATTTTTCCCTAATACTCTCCTCCTCTCTGTCTACTTATACTTCTCCTACATCTTTTACCAGTGCATATCATGTCCATTCTGTTGGCGACACAGTTGGCTATAGACCAAGGTAATTATCACCCGTTAGTCTGAGCAGATTAAGTAGGTCGGCTATCACAAATGACGTTTGTGAACATAAACCTATTTTAAGCAATGCAGTTGATGTAGTGCGTTGTCTAAATAAAATCTGACACATGAATAAACTAATTTCTATCAAATACTATTTGTTTTCAATCCGTAAAGAGAAAAGGAAGAGTATAATTCCTGTTTCAGTTCTTTAGATTGCAAAATAGACAGAATTAAGTACATTTTTAAGCAAGGTAGTGTTTCGTTTGCACCAGCTGACTATCTCTGCAGAAACGTTTTCCTAGAAGTTTTTGATGAAAAGCATTTGAGTGCATTGGAAATTTCATCTTGTACATTATTCTGTGATAGATTATAGTCATATGCACATAGTGAAGTTGTTAGATGTAGTGTAGAAAGTCAGAGTTTTGCAGTTTTGAGAAATTATAAGATGTCGGTTTCGCCGGGGAAGTGGCGCCAGTATTGAAGTTGCGATCGGCAGTTTTTCACATTTTCAGAGATTTATTTTATCAAAAATACAATTCATTGGACGCACAACACTGGATACCTTTACGTTATACATCTTGGTACCACTTAGATCTGAGAATCACGCGCTTACCTCAGACTAGATCAAACTGCCCGTTGTAAAAGTTTGAAAGTTGGACAACACATAGCTTTGGCGACTGCTCGCTCGCTCTGAAGTCATAGAAGTGCGCGGTTTTATTAAAGCGGCGCCCAAGCTGGGGGACGCTATATCCACGTGATGTGTCTCTACCAGTCACATTCTATTCTGTTGACGCTAACCCTTCTATTCTTATCCTGGCATCTGTCTGTCATTAGTATCGCTTAGTGCGTTCGATGTTCTACGGTGCTGTAATTGTTTCGATAATCTCTGGGTTGCTGTGTAACGTTGACGCGCTGAAAATGATGGATAGGTGAATATGTCACATAGCCCCACTCCAGATTGTTCTAGGGTATGGAACTAAGTTTCCAGCATTTACAGTGGTCAAGCTTTTTCTATATGATTTACTCCAATGTATTCTCTCCTGTATCTGATTGACCTGGTTCATCAGACACTGGGTGTCGACTTAGAAAGTCTGCTCCCACATTCATCTTTCCAGGGACATATTCTATCTGGAACGAGTATGGTTGTAGAAGTAGTGACCACCTCATAAGTCTTGCATTCAAATTTTTGGATGCTGCGAGAAACATAAGTGGTTGATGATCACATTGTACAGTGAAGTGTTTTCCATATAGGTATGCCTGAAACTTCTGTACACTCCATACGAGAGCTAAACATTCTCTCTCGATAACACTATAATTCTTCTCCGCTGCATTCAATTTCCTGCTGGCATAAGCTACAGGGAATAGCTCTGATGTTTCATCTCCTTTTCTCTGCAACAGCGTTGCCCCAATTCCTATGTCACTGGCGTCTGTACGCAGTACGAATGGTTGGTTGAGATCTGGCAGATGTAAAACTGGGTGATTGGTTAAGGCTTGTTTGAGTGCTGTGAAAGCTCTCTCACATTCAGCAGACCAATTGACTTTCTCTGGGTTCCCTTTTTTGGTAAGATCCGTTAAAGGTGCTGACAGAGTATTGAAGTCTTTAATGTATCGTTGATAGAATCCACCCAAAGATACGAATGATCTCACATCCTTCTTTGTCTTTGGACGAGGTGCTCTCTGGAGTTTGTCCACGTTTCCTTCCTGTGGAGTTATTAGTCCATGAGATATCTTATGACCTAAAAAGTCCAATTCTTGGAATCCTACTTGACATTTCTTTGGCCTAGCCGTTAATCCAGTTTCTCTGAGTCGTCTGAACAAAAGATGTAGTGTTTCTACATGCTTGTCAAATGTTTCAGTTGCGATCAGTATATCATCCATAAAGTGACTAATGTCTGGATGGTGTAGTGGGTCAAGTAATTTTCTCATCATACGTGTAAAAACGCTAGGAGCATTACTTAATCCGAATGGAAGTACGTTGAACTCATAGTGTCCTCCAGGCGTACTGAAAGCTAACCATGGTCTAACCTCCTCCTTTACAGGAATCTGATAATATCCCTTACTGAGATCAATCCTAGTAAAGTACTTCGCTCGGTTGAGTGCTGTGAAGAGTTTGTTCTGATCAGGCAGAGGTTCTGCTTGAAATTCAGTAATAGCATTGAGCTGTCGATAGTCGATGCACAATCTATGTTCTCCACTTGGCTTTCTCAATAATACGACGCTGGCACTGTAAGGTGATTCAGATGGTGAAATTATTCCTGCGGTGAGTAGCTGTTGTATTTCTTCCTCTAAAGTCTTTTGCTTTGCATAAGGAACTGGGTAAGTCTTGACTCGCACAGGCACTGTGTCATTTAACTTCATGTCAAATTCCTCCAAATCAGTTCTTCCTGGCTTATCTGTAAGTACGTCTGCATACATAACCATAAGTTCCCGAATCTGCTCCTGCTGATCCTTTGTTAAGTTGGGATTAATTTCCACATCCTTAAAGGTTTCTTTGGCTTGCAGTGGGTACTCGACTCCCATTGTTGATCCTTCTTCGACTTCAGTAGCCACACTCATGGCCATCAGATGTGCAGGTTCGGTGGTTGAGGGTCTTTCATTATATTTCTTCAGAAGGTTTATGTGAAATACTTTCATCTTGCCTTTGACAGAAATCTTGTAGTTGGTACGTGAGATTTTCTCCGTCACTACATAAGGTCCTCTCCATCCTATTTGCAGCTTATTCTGACTGGTTGGAAGCAGCAACATCACCTTCTCTCCCACCTCTAACTCTCTATCTTTTGCCTTGCGATTGAAGTAGCTAGCAATTCTTCGTCTGGCTTTACGTAGATTGACATTCGCTTGTTTCCAACTGTGTTGTAAACGATTCTTCAACTCGGCAACATACGTAGATGCAGTCACGACTGTATCGTCTGTATGATCATCAGTCCATGTTCGTAGCAATGCCTCCAATGGCCCCTTGATTGGTCGTCCAAACAACAATGTTGCTGGAGCAAAACCTGTTGAGTGATGGGGTACCTCCCTATAAGCGAATAGTGCTGCGGGTAAATACAAGTCCCAATCCTCCGTATTCTCCTGGGCAATTTTGCGCAGAATACTAATCAAGGTCCCGTTCCACCGCTCCACAAGTCCGTTGGATTGCGGGTAATATGGTGAACTAAAGATATGGCGTGAATGAAAAAGTCTAAATGTCTCCTCCATAAGTTTACTACGAAACTGTGAACCGTTGTCCGTCAAGATTCTTTGGGGGAATCCTAGACGTGTGAATATTCCTAATAATGCTTCAGCAACGTGTTTGGAGTCACAGCTTGGCATAGGAACCGCTTCGGCCCACATGGTCGTTGTGTCCACAAGCGTTAATATGAATCGATTTCGCCTCTTCGTTGCGGAGAGGGGTCCGATTATGTCTACAGCTACCTTCTCGAACGGTATTCCTGTTATGGGCAAATCACCCAACATTGCCGGTGGTGTCCGGTGTTTTGGTGATACTTTCTGACACTGTGGGCATGATTTTACAAACCGTTGTATGTCTGCGTTCATCCCTGGCCAAAAGTAGTGAGTTGCAATGCGCTGTGTAGTGGCGTTGATACCCATATGCCCACTAAAGGGTAGACTGTGGCCCATTTCAAGAATCTGAGCCCTGTGTGGAGTTGGTACAACAAGTTGGTTGAACTCTTGTCCAGCTCTCCCTGCTTTCCTGTATAGAAGTGCTGACTTCATAAACAGCTCACCTTTACGTGGAGGTAAATGTGATTTAGGCAGTTTCCTGAAGCAGGGTTCCAAGGTGCTATCGGCTTCTTGTGCCCTCTTCAGTTCCTCCTTTCGAGGGATTGGCGTAGTTGTTTCCAGAGTCTTTTTCGTCTGGGATCGAGTTGTCATCGTCGACATCGCCACAGGTTGAACAGGTTCTCCTAGAATTATAAATCTACAGCCAAGAATTACGGGATATATAGGATCTTCTAAGACTGCAGCCTTGATTGTCCCAGTGACATAACGAGATGCTATGCTCACCTTTGCCACCGGAAGAGACATAGTTGTAGAGCTCTTCAGGGGTCCCTGTAATTCGACGATCTCCTCTGTCACCTGTTCCGGGTGAACTAAGGATGATGATACAACACAGTCGTACGATAACCCGGTATCATAGAGACAGGTCGTCTTGAATCCATTCAGCAATATGGACTCGACAACCGGAAGATGAGATGCGGTGTCTTTATGAGGTGTCTGGTTGGACGTTTCATCAGTGTTCACTCCTTTCTCTCTTCGGCTGGCCAAACAAGCAGCTGTGTGTGGAGGTGGCTTCTTCCTACAATTCTTCAATGTGTGTCCTTTAATTTTACAATTAGTGCAGAATAATTTTTCCTCCTTCGCTGTTGTTTGGGCTGTGTTCTGAGGGATGTTTTTGGTTTTCCCATTTTTCTTGGTGCCTAAGTTGCCATCACCTTCCTTTGCTTTTGAAGTTTTATCCTGAGGGGGAATGTTGGCCGAACGTCCCTTACCTCCGATTTCCTTCTGAGATTTCTCAAATCTCTCGGCTAGGATGATGATGCTTTCTAGTCGGTCAGCTCCGTTCTGGGTTAAGAATGCTTTCATTTCATTCGACATCTTTCCTTTTAGCTGATCTATGATGATCATCTCTCGGAGCCCTTCGAAACTCTCATCAAACCTACCTAGACTTGCCCATCGTTGAACATAAGATTTCAGCCTTTCAACTAATTGCGCATAACTTTCGCCCGGTTCTTTCCTTGCGGTTTTGAATCGAACTTTGTAAGAGTCCCCGTCCACTTCGAATCGGCTCAAGAGTGCCTTTTTGAGTGTTTCGTAATCCTGTTGTTCTTCTCGAGTGAGTCTAGAGAACACGTCATACGAGGTAGACCTTAAAGCCTGCGATAGTTTCGTCGCCCATTTTTCCTGTTCTAGACCACAACTGACGCACATAAGTTCGAAACGTGATAAAAAAGCCTCGACATTGTCCGTCTGTTCATTAAATGGTTCTAGTGGAAATGACATCGCTCCGGAATTTTGGTACGAGACGTTGGAATGTTGTTCTGTCACTGGAAAACCTAGTGAGTTTGAGGGGGTGGGGGGAATCCCTCCCTCTAGTCTTCGGATCTCCAGATCAGTCTCCATTCTTTTCAACTCCAGTTGATGTTGACGTTCTCGTTCCCTATCCCTTATTTCATCTTCATGTTTCCTTTGTTCTAACTCATAAGCTTGTAGGCGTTGTTTCTCCTTTTCAGCGATTTCAGCTTGAAGTTTCTGTTGTTCTAATTCATATGATTGTAGGCGTTGCTTCTCCTTTTCAGCGATTTCAGCCTGCAACTTACTCTCCTTCTCAGCTATTTCAGCTTGAAGTTTCTGTTGTTCTAATTCATATGATTGTAGGCGTTGCTTCTCCTTTTCAGCAATTTCAGCCTGCAACTTCCTCTCCTTCTCAGCTATTTCAGCCTGCAGTTTCTCCCTCCTGTCAAATTCATCTGATACAAATTTAGCCAGCTCAGGGCCGTCTAAATTGCATAGCTTGCCTATTTCAACTGTCTGGGCACGGAACTTAGCAGCCTCGGCCATGCTCTATTTTTGTCTACCCTATCTTTTTGTAAAAAAAAATAATACTGTGCAGTTTGCTCAGGTCTGGGTAAGCCTGTCACTTCCCGGATCTGAAATTATACAGCATAACATGCACAATATTAACAAGCAAAAACTAACTAATGTCCGCTGACCCAAGTAAAATAGTTCTTATACACCACGAGAATCTGACCTAAGAAATAATTGCAACTTAAATTCTTGTCTTTCTGTCAATGCTCCTCAAGCTAAAGACAGAAGCAAAGAAGTACCCAGAATGATTGCACTCTTCCCAAAAGAACCTGAAATTTTGATAGAGATTTCCCTATGGAGAAAAATTTTCCCCAGTCGGTGATGAAATTCTCTAAGTCCAAATTCCTCTATAGAAAGACATCTTCTCGAAAGAGAAATGTTGTAGATGGTAAATTCTCACTCTATTTCCTCTGGAACACCTTTTTCTGAAATATAGACCTATTTGAAAGAGGCCCTCCTTTTTTCAGAAGAAATGATCAGTCACTTGCCATATTCTATCTATAATTGTCATTCATATCATATGGAGGTCAATCAGTACCCCACATGATGTTCATTTATCATATGTGAAGTGACAAAGTTAAAAATCTTAATTTGTTTAACAACCTCTATAATTGTCAATCATATCATATGGAAGTCAATCAGTACCACACATGATGTCTATTCAACATATGTAAACATGACAAAGTTGGAAATCTAAATCTGTGTAACAATTTCTATAATTGTTCAAAACAAGTACAATGTCACCAATTCACACATGAATACTGTTCACATCTAGTGTCACTGATCTACTATAGTTTAGAATCCCTCGTCAGATATCTATCTATTCCCAGGGTTTATCATCTAGGATAATAGTTATCTAAACTGTCTGCTGGGTTTCAAAGTCCCGGACGGGCATCCAATATATGTCGTATATTTTGAAGGGACTGGCAATCACTAAAGTGCATGACCCATCTCTGTTAAAGGTAGCTGGGCCCCATCCTCTTCTTATATGTAAATAGATCAAGAATACGACCCTTGAAAGATTTACAGACTCGGATTTGGTTATTTGTCTAAGGGTGTGTGGTCCTCTTTTAATAGAAATGTCATCACTAGGTTTGTCCCCTGTCTTTCCACCTGGTATTTAATGGTATAGCTCACGAACCCCCTTCTTCCATCTTAAGAAATTGTCTGAAAAGACTTTCTCAATAAGAATCAGGTGCAATATAACATGGATTTGGAACAGTTAAAGATGAAGAGTCTCCTGTTCTCTCTCTCCAACTAAGAATTTATCTTATGTGAATGTGTATCTGTTAATTAAACATTCAACAAACACAAGGGAGCATTGAGACATGTTCCACACACAAGATAGAGATTTTCCCACAGATAGTTTGGACTGACAAATTAAGTGGAAGAGATCTTCACATTTAAACAAATTTATTGACTGTGCCAGTTTCTTTTGGCCTATTTGACATTTTCTTTGTTCTTTCATCAGCTGTTAACATTTACAGAATGAAATAGAAAAAAAAAAAAAAAACTTTCATAGGACCAAGTATAGTCAGTCAATAAATAATAACATTCATTGTGTAGTGAGATATTTTAACTACCAAAATGTGTTATAGTTAACAATTTCTACATCCAACAATAATTCAAGAAAATCATTTTCTGAGAGGGTGAAGTTTGTGGGAGTGATAAGAAAACCTGGTGTGATGAGATGTGGATAAGCCTGGGTCCATGGTCTGATGGATCCACTTCAGGTTGGGCCAGTTTAGCTTCACTGAAGACTTCTCATTCTCTGCTTAAGGCTGGAGTCATCTGCCATCACAGGTGTTGATCATCTCATTCACTCCTCTTCCCTCCTTGTTGGTTAGGTGTGGCACCAAGACATCACTGTTTAAAATTCATACAGGTATGTATAATCCTTTACAGCATGTTCATAGTGTGAACACAACATAACAAAACAAAAATGATAAGATCAGAAGAAGTATTGTTGTGTTACTTTGGGGTGGGTCAGAGATTATTACACTGGATGCAGCTTCTGTTGTCTGGTACCTGCTGTATGCATTTCCTCAGTGGACCTGTAGTTCAGTGAGTAGTGTACAGTCAGACACAGATAAGAGTGATAATGTGATGTTCCCTGAATCATGGTAATCAAGCTGACAGGCAAGATCAACACAAGTATGAGATGCATTTGTATAAATGGCATACATTTAAACATCCACATTACTCTATTTGTTCTACATTGTGTATATAATTGTTTATCTGTACTTTCCAAGGCAACTACTTCCTATTCTAAATCATTTCCTTGTTCCTGCTGTTGTGGTGTGGAGTTGTGTGGTGTGAAGTGTATTGTGTTGAGTTAACTTCTGTTGTGTGGGGTTCCATAGCTTGTACTAATTGTCCTCACATCTACATCAGTTAATATGAGTTTAACTCATCTAGTGTGCTTTTATTGTGGTTCATGTCCAACATACAGAATTTCTGATGTGTATTTGTTACAAAATGTAATCTATACAAGGTCATGACACAATATATTAGAAAAAAATTATTACTTAAAGTATTTTTCCCTAATACTCTCCTCCTCTCTGTCTACTTATACTTCTCCTACATCTTTTACCAGTGCATATCATGTCCATTCTGTTGGCGACACAGTTGGCTATAGACCAAGGTAATTATCACCCGTTAGTCTGAGCAGATTAAGTAGGTCGGCTATCACAAATGACGTTTGTGAACATAAACCTATTTTAAGCAATGCAGTTGATGTAGTGCGTTGTCTAAATAAAATCTGACACATGAATAAACTAATTTCTATCAAATACTATTTGTTTTCAATCCGTAAAGAGAAAAGGAAGAGTATAATTCCTGTTTCAGTTCTTTAGATTGCAAAATAGACAGAATTAAGTACATTTTTAAGCAAGGTAGTGTTTCGTTTGCACCAGCTGACTATCTCTGCAGAAACGTTTTCCTAGAAGTTTTTGATGAAAAGCATTTGAGTGCATTGGAAATTTCATCTTGTACATTATTCTGTGATAGATTATAGTCATATGCACATAGTGAAGTTGTTAGATGTAGTGTAGAAAGTCAGAGTTTTGCAGTTTTGAGAAATTATAAGATGTCGGTTTCGCCGGGGAAGTGGCGCCAGTATTGAAGTTGCGATCGGCAGTTTTTCACATTTTCAGAGATTTATTTTATCAAAAATACAATTCATTGGACGCACAACACTGGATACCTTTACGTTATACATCTTGGTACCACTTAGATCTGAGAATCACGCGCTTACCTCAGACTAGATCAAACTGCCCGTTGTAAAAGTTTGAAAGTTGGACAACACATAGCTTTGGCGACTGCTCGCTCGCTCTGAAGTCATAGAAGTGCGCGGTTTTATTAAAGCGGCGCCCAAGCTGGGGGACGCTATATCCACGTGATGTGTCTCTACCAGTCACATTCTATTCTGTTGACGCTAACCCTTCTATTCTTATCCTGGCATCTGTCTGTCATTAGTATCGCTTAGTGCGTTCGATGTTCTACGGTGCTGTAATTGTTTCGATAATCTCTGGGTTGCTGTGTAACGTTGACGCGCTGAAAATGATGGATAGGTGAATATGTCACAACCTTCAACTTGAGGGTTTATAATCGGAGTTTTCCATCTCCTAGATTGGCTGCTGTAATAGCTAACGGGCCCAATCTACCCGGGGGCAAGAGGTTCCAGCGCCTCATTTATGGCGAGCACAGTAGATACATGTGTACGGGAAACAAGAAAAATGCCATACACTCTCTATCACATAGATTGTTTGCACATTGATGAATGTTACTTCGGGTTGGGGGAGGGGTGAGGGGGTGAACATTAAGACCACGTACCTTTTGTTTACACATTGATCATTGTTACATAATAGATCCTACAGGTCATATATCACTTGTCTACACATTGATACATTTTATATAAATGATCATTCAAGTTATATATCACTTGTCTACACATTGATACATTTTATATAAGGGATCATACAGATCATATATCACTTGTCTACACATTGATACATTTTACATAAGGGATCATAGAAGTCATATATCACTTGCCTACACATTGATCAATGTTACATAATGGATTTTACAGGTCATATATCACTTGGTTACACATTGCTGAATGTTACTCCGGAGATGATGAAGATCATGTAGGACTGACATTGCCGTAGACATAATTCCTTTCGTTGAAGAGATTCAGACAACACATCATGTGCTTTCAAACACGTTACCATGTACTTTCACACACGTCATTGCGTACTTTCACACACGTCATTGTGTACTTTCAAACACGTCCTCCTGTGATTTAACACAATACATCGTGCACTTTCAGACAACACATTATATACTTTCACAAAACACTTCATATACTCTTACATACGCCGTCATCTACTTGTACAGACGTTATCGTGTAATTTCAAACACAAAACCCATAATATACTTTCACACACGCCGTCATGTACTTGTACACAAGACATCAAGTACATTCACATGCGTCATCATGTACTTGTACACACGTCATCATCTACTTTCACACAAGTCATCATGCACTTTTACACATGTTGTCATGGAACAATTATCCGTGACTAGAGCTCACGATCGACCAGGTCCAGGAGAATAGAGGTCACACCTGGACGTGACAGTTAGCGAATGACCGAGGTCGAAACTGTACCGGACGCAGATCTGGTGTCACAATGACACCAGTCGCATTGCTGCCTTTTGTACATATTAAATTTAGTTTTATAATTATATGAGTGCCGGTCTCCCTGGTCTAGAGGTTACACGACTTTCTCCGTAATCTCGTATACTCTCGTAAGTAACGTGACGTTGCGCGAGAATCGGTAACGGTTCTCTCCGCTTCGATAACTTACGGGGTATGTGAGCCGGTCGCTCAGAATGCAATGGCAAACTACTGAGCGTAATATTTCCAAGAAATCAACTATCAGCTGAAAGATGCCAATGTTGACAGTGATGTCCTGTAAAGGATATGCGAAATTAAAAAAAAAAAACATTATATGAGTGATTATGATTGATAACATGATGAGGTGATGTGTGTAAACTTGTAAACGTGAAATGTGTCTATGTGAAGTATCAATATGAGAACTGATAACGAAAATTGCTCCGCGTTTTGTCAAGTCATTCTTAGTGATGTCTTACCTTGTGATTCTAGTATGATAGTTGAAGGAAGTTAATCGAGGTAAATATGACAGTAAACAATCACTTACTTAATGACACCAAAGTGTAGTCCAAAGAGATCGTCACTCAACAAGATATTAGTCAGAAATTTTGTACCATGAGCTGCCGGTATTCAGACCAGCCATTAGTACTGACTGTAGGCAGTCAGTCGGATCACAATAACGCCCGAATCACAGGAGCCATATAATAATGGCAGAGTGTTAATACTGACCGAATATATTACGTAATTGCTACTTCAGATACGTGAACAAACCCGATCCTGTGCCTTGACACATATCCTCAAGTACTTTCACACACACCATCATATACTTTCGCAAACGGCATCATGTATATGCACACACGATACCGCGTACTTTCACACACTTAAGCGTGTGCTTTCACATACGTCATCACACTTTCACACAGGCCATCAAGTACTTTTACTCACGACATCACATACTTTCACACAACCCATCGTGTACTTTCACACACCCCATCGTGTACTTCGTCAGACGTTATGAGGTACTTTAACACAACCATCCTGTACTTACACACATGGCGTCGAGTAATTTTATACAAATATTATACCCATTCTACACTATTAAACCATACCATGTACTGTCACACAACTCATCTTGTACTGTCACACAACCATAAATGTCAACAAAAGATGTAATCTGTGTGTTTCTACCAGTGGCATCCACAGAGGCGGACGTCAGTAGCACTGTGTTCTGGTGGCTGGTGGGCGTCTTCTTTCTGTTGCTGGCGCTGCTCTTCATCTTGTCCAGCTGGCTGTGGAAGCGCCAGGGCACCACCAAAGTGAAGTCCAGTGTTGATAGTGACAATACTTATAGCCCAACATCCACTATATTCTCAACCTATGGCCAAGAAACTACGCAAAACAAACTGTAACACAGACAATGTACTATACACATGTACCACCAATTATGCACCACGAACAGTGTACCACTAGCAGGGTAACAACAAACTAAGTACGACAAACTATGTACATCACGATGTACGAGGGTAGGTCAGAAAGTTATACACCACAATTATTATCTCAGGTAATACATATCTCACCTCATCTCACCAGGTTCCTCTTGTACATTGCCGTGTTGAAGTAAAGAATAAACAGAGGGAGAGTGCCCTTGCAGGGGCTTCATATATCGAGGTTCACATGGTCTCTGTTATTCCCTGCGTCCATCGTTTACGTGGTCGGCCTCTTCCTCTACTTCCGTCTGGTCTGTACATCATTGCTTGTTGGGGTATACTGTTAGTAGGTAATATTGTTCTATTGTCAAGCCATTTAACCTGCTCTTTTCTGATAACATCTAGCGCTGTATTAACACCAACTGTAGTCCAGGCTTCTTCAAGCTGATTTCTATCTTCTTGATACATTGAGTATTCTTCTCAGGAATCTCATTTCTGTTGTTGTGATTTTTCATGTCTGATTTTCTGTCATTGTCCAGGTTTGGCATTGGTAGCATAGAGTTGGCAGGAAGATTGTGTTGTATAGTGCTTTCTTAGTAGTTATTGATACATGTTTGTTCTTTAATATTGTGCCATTTGTCCAGTGAGTTGGTTTGCCTTATAGCATATATTTTCGATCTCGTCTACTGATTGGCCATTTGATGATATTATGCTTCCTAGGTACTTGGAGCCGTTCTCGCCGGCAATCCCGAATATGCACGTGAGGAAAGTAACCTGCGCGAAAATTGGTAGCGGTTCTAGTCGCGTCGGTAACTTAGGGGTATGTGAGCCGGTCTCTCAGAAAGCAATGGCAAGCTATTGAGCTCTTGCCAAGAAATCAACAATCAGCTCAAAGGTGCTGATGGTGACAGCGATGTCCTGTAAAGGATATGCGAAAAAAAGTACTTGAAGCTCATTACTTCGTTCAGGGGGTGTAATAAAGATAAAAGCATTAAATTTGAAATAATGTAAGTTGATAATTTCTTGAAAGTATATACCAAATTTCACCTCTGTAAACCAATTCTAACCGCGATACAAAACCATTGAAATGGCAGATAGTAATGACGCACGTTACAAGCGGAAGATTGTTCTAGAATGTTTGATCACAGAGAAAGAAACGGTTGTTGACATTCATAAACGTGTATGTGCTGTTTATGGCACTTTTTAAGTCGATAGAAGCAAAGTTAGTGGCTGGGCGCAGAGAGTTTTAGTTTCTGCAAGTGGAGATGTAGTGCTGGCTGATAAGCCGCATTCTCGATGTCCTGCCACAGCCACCTACCGGATCATGTTGGAAACTGCTGACGCCATGATTCGCAGAGACTGGCAACACTTGTCCATGCAGCTTTCAATAAGCAAAGGTGGCGAGCCTGAAATTTTCAAAAAACCTGGGATATTCAAAGTTTTGTGCAAGATGGGTTCCCCGAGCTCTCGCAGAGGACCATAAAGCCCAAAGGAAAACACTTTGATAAAGAGATTATAATTGTAGTCCATACCTTTCTGACCTACCTCTTGGTTCAAAATAGGTACCACAGGTTATGTACCACTCATTGCGTACGACACACGCGGTACTAGAAGATGTGTACCACAAACTGTTTACCACAAACTGTGTTTTACAATATATTTACCGCAAACTATGTATCACAATCTATGTACCACAAACTGTGTACCTCAATCTATGTACTTCAAACTGTGTATCACAATATATGCACAACAAACTGTGTACCTCAATCTATGTACTTCAAACTGTGTATCACAATCTATGCACAACAAACACACTAGTGTTGTTTACCTATTATAAATATTATTGTTAAGCTATTATGAAATAGTGTTTTTTGCCTTTAATATATATTGTTGTTTATACGTAAAACAAGTGGTATTATATAATTCATCATCATTATCAAGTGCCAAGCCGGCTGGCGTAGGCGTTCATGCCTTTCCACACATCTCTGTCTTTGGTCTTCAGGATCAACTCTGCTGATGTTATTCCTCCATGCCACTGTCACAATATAGTTTCATTAGCCGTCCTTCGTCTCATGAATCACATTTCTATTGTTTCCAAGCTCTTCCTAATATGTTCATTTACATTCCTAGATGCACAGTCATATAGCAAAACAGGTTCTATAGAGCACTTCAGTACTATCTTTCTTACATTCAATTACAGTGACTTTATAATATACTTCCTCAATGAGGAGAGCCTGTGCAACCGGTGCGTGTACCCTCACACTACCTTAGCAAATGTGGTCATGGGGAGCCAGCTTCTTCCCCAGTCATGGCCTCTATAGTCTCCATACGTTTCCGTTGCCGTGTTCTGTCTTCGTGACCCGTTCACGGCGCAGCACTCTACTAGGAAGACGGTTCTTCCTCTTGGTTTCTCGACCCATCTCTTGTGTCTCTGCTGCTGAGTACGACTTTCGGAAGACGACCACCGCCATAGTATGGGGTTGGACTTCGGCCGACGTTTGCATGATATGACGACTGCTGCCGTGCGGCGATTGCCCCACCGAACTGTCATGTACTTAGATGCACTACCCTCGCTCGGAGGGAAGGCTATGGAGTCGAAACGAGACAGTGCAAGTTCATGCTCTTAGTTGAGAGATTGTTAGTCGCTCTGCAGTTACCGTTTTAACTATACTAGTTTCGAGACTTCCACTCCATGTTTCTGCAATTCCACAGCCAGCACGGGCCTTTTCAGGTGCTCACACGGGTGTTTTTGTGCACGAGTTCTCGCTTGTCCTTTTATGCCCATTTGCTTTAACACTTCATACACGAAGTGGGATAATAAATAATTTTGTTTACCGTTAATAGTGTTGTTCACACACACACACACACACACACACACACACACACGCACACGCACGCGCACACGCACCGACACACACACACACATATATATATATATATATATATATATATATATATATATATATGCTAATAGTATTGTTTACCTTTAATATTTAGTATTGTTTACCTTTAATAATTATATTGCTTACCGTTATTAGTGTTGTTTGCATGTAATAAACTGTGTTATTTACAGTTAATAAATGGTGTTGTTGACCTTTTACAGATTAGCGTTGTTTACATATAATTAAACAGTGGTTTGAACATAAATTATGTATAATCATAAGGTCTTCATTCTTCTCCTTTCACCTAGTATGTCCCACTGGTACAACACCCCTACCCCCACCCTCAACCAATTCACTGCAAGCATTCCGATCTTGTCTTGTCGCACTCAGCTCCATCCATGTTTTCTCCACAGTAGTACTTTCTGTCTCTGCTGCTCTTCACTGTATGTGTTGGGACTCTCCCTCTCTGTTTATTTAGCCGTGTAGATTCCAACGAAGACCTTCTCAGTGATAGTATGCTTATGTTTTCTCAATGCTTGTACTATCCAGTGCCTGAATCCTTTCTCCACATCGTGTGTCTTGTATTTGTCCAGTTTTTCAGATATTGATTCTTGTATTTCTCCAGTTGTTCACATCGTTGTTCTTGTATTTGTCCAGTTTTTCACATCTTGATTCTCGTAGTTGTGCAATTCTTCACATTGATGATTCTGCCAGGCTATTGTAGCCCTTCTTAGTTTGTATACATGTGTGCAGTTTATTTATAACCGTTTTAGTTACTCTCCATATGTCTGATCAATACTGAAGTACGTAAGGTGAGAATTGATTATTGTAAGCTTGGTGCTAAGTTTCATTTCTTTTGACTTACAGTTTTCATAGTGAGAAAATAGCTCCTGTAGTCCTTTGTATTCTCATGTTAATATCGTTATCTGTCTCTCCGTCTAGTTTGCAGCCTTGATATGTGTGTGCATCTATCTCTTGAAGTGACTGTGCTCCATGAATAAGGTTATCATTTCCAGATTTAATCCATTTGTCTTTTTCCCTGAAATGTGTGTAACCAAGAACGGACATTGCAACACTTGGGACATTTCCATATGCGCTCCGTCTTCATCATCAACAACAGAGTCCCAATGCTAACGGTGGCAACTGTAATCTGATTATGTGGCCGGCTAGAGTTTCCTCCAAGAACTGAGTGTCGCCCAGATCCTCTGGCCACCCCCTGTCTCACCATTCTCTCCAGGCAATAATAATGTATCTATTCAACCACACTATATTCGTACAAGATCATGTGACCATCCCCTGCCTCACCATTCTCTCCAGGCAATAATGATGTATCTATTCAACCACACTATATTCGTACAAGATCCCACGGGGCACCGACAGCATCTACCTTACCGCGCACCAATACCCCACTAGAGGTGCAGATCCAGCCAATCTGTCCGACTGCTCGTTTCCCAACACACCAGCAAGCTCTGGAGAAACGATCCAAAGATGATCCCTATCTTTGATTTTTCATTTGGAGCATGTCATTCTGTACAAAGCATGTCTATCACTACTCAGCATGCTCTATGAGTACGTTACAATCTTGACATGTGTGTACTGTTTATCGTGAACCAAGGGGAGTGCCGCAGTGACACCCTTCACCTCCATTCTAGGACTAGCTGTTACGGTATCATTTGCCAGACTATCCTGCACTACACCCTGCCTATTAATCTTCGCCATGAATCCCAATGCACTTCTGTTGCCTCTTGTGAACGACCGCCGTGTAGATGATTACATCAACTGGGCGCGGATTCTCATGTATCTGTTGTTGCAATCTCATTCAGCGCTGCCTGCTGGCCAGTTCCTCCGATCCCGATCCAATGGGATTATTACCATGCACAGATCTGACATTTACTCCGCATTTTGACCCATCACGCTTCTCTCTCTCTCTCTCTCTCTCTCTCTCTCTCTCTCTCTCTCTCTCTCTCTCTCTCTCTCTCTCTCTCTCTCTCTCTCTCAGTTTTCGAATTCACACTTCTCTGATTATGTCCTCTGCCTCAGCCATCCATCACTTCTTATCAGCATGTGCCCTTATCTGTGTCCAGGGCTTTAGATAGGAGGTGATCCGTGTCTGCAGCCTCTCGGAGATATCCCTTAGCCTGCTGCCCCATCCACCTTGAGTCTGTCCGTAGTCGCTGGCACAGCTAGGATGTATCTCTTTCACTCTACTGGCGTTTCCCCTTGTCCATCCCAGGATCTCTCGTATATCTTCATTCTGTACATGCTCTAGTTTCACCAGCTGACCTTTTGACACAGTGACTAGTCCCAATCCATACTCAACTACTAGTATAATCAGATGATGAAAGACTAATAGCAAAATCAGAAGCTGAATTACAAGACCACATGAATTGTCTAAACGAAATGTGTAGAGAACATAACATGAACATTAGCACAAGCAAAACAGAGGTAATGACTATAACTAAGGAAGAACTAACAACAACAATTCACATAAACGAACATCCCTTGAAACATGTAAAGAGTTTCAAGTACCTAGGAAGTATAATATCATCAAATGGCAGATCAGAAGACGAGATCGAAAATAGGTGCAATAAGGCAAATCAACTATTGGACAAATGGCACCAATACTAAAGAACAAACATGTATCAATAACTACTAAGAAAGCACTTTACAACACAATCTTCATACCAACTCTATGCTACCAATGCCAAAACTGGACAATGACAGAAAAAGAGAAATGAAAAATCACAACAACAGAAATGAGGTTCCTGAGAAGAATACTCAACGAATCAAGCAGAGATAAGATCAGAAATGAAGAAATCAGGACTAAAGTGGGGGTTAAAGCAGCACTAGATTTTATTAGAAAACAGCAGGTCAAATGGTTTGGCCTTGCAAGTAGGTTACCAGTCAACAGCATACCACAACAAGCAATAATGTACAGACCAAATGGAAACAGGGGAAGAGGCCGACCACATAAACGTTGGATGGAGGGAATAGCAGAATCCATGGGAATATCGATATATGAAGCCCATAATCGGGCACTCTCACGATGTTTATACTTCTCCTCGACACCGCAAGGTACAAGAGGAACATGATGAGATGAGATGAGATAGACTATGAACAGCATTCTTTGCTCCATACCCTCTTGTCATGAGACGGCTGCATGTGTCGCTCCTAATGGATTAAACGACAGAAACAGTTGTGGTGAGAAGTTGACGCTCCTGTAATTTTAAAAGGACAGCGATCGTTACTTTAAACACTAGCCGTACTTATTGGAGACGGAAGCGAAGTCCCGTGGGGAACGGAAGATTGTCTACCGGAAAAGTTCAAAGATCAGAGTTCGTATTTGAAGTAACGGAGAAGTAGGTCGCATGACCACGGGAACACTCGGCGAGATGAACGGAGAATCACCGATGCCCAGAAAGATCGTTTATCTCCAGTAAGTTCGGAGCATGCTCAAACAGTTGGATCGCGTTGAAATACTGTGAACGGAGTCCTTTGAACAGCGGAAAAACAACGATATACCTGGAGATCGTCTTTGTCAAGGAAGTTGGTCAGTACGGTTGTACGGAGATAAAACGGCCAGGAAAAAGAACAGAGGCTGATGGGTTAAGAGAAAAACAAGTGACGTAGTTCAAGCAAATTATTGTGGACTGAAAGACGTTTTAAAATCAGTTGAAGATTGCATTTAAGACCGGCGGGTGTGGATTTAATTCAGTGCCGTAATAGAAAATATATCAAAGAGTCTAGGTTGTGTAAAGACAACCAGCCCTGTCCCTTCATGGGAATTAAATGATTTACTTCTAGGCCTGAATACGATTATATAAGGTGATTATAGATGGAGGTAGATTAGAACTCTAGCATAGTGAACTTGTGTGTCATCGTAGTATAGAGTGTCGACCGCATTAAGCTGAATAGGAATTTAAGCTGAAGTGAGTGATGTGTAAGTGCCCTCGGAAGGATAAGTCTACAATAGGATTGATGTGTTTTCTTTAGGGTTTCTTTCTTTTACCTGGTATAGGGTAGAGTGCTGAACTACTCTGTCTTATACAAAAATATAGCTCTAGTATGATCTATAGAGGTTACCTACTGAATATAGCCCATTACCTACATTCACATATCATAGGTCGGAGTTGAATTTCTCTCACAGGCTGTTGTTTTACTCAACAGGTTCCCCGCACTTGAAATGGAAAGTTGTTACAAATCTGAACAGAGGAAATTGGACATACTATCGTGAAGAAAATAAAGGATCTCAAATTGTCAATCCTGTTTAACAAGACGAAAGGAAAAAACGTGCATTAACATTTTTCCAAGAGTGACAAACGGCAGGGTATAGACTATATGTGGTTGAATCGGTTTTTATCTTCTTTAATACCATGAATATATTACCGACCGTTATATCGTGTGTGAAGAACTAAAGGACCATAAGTAAGTGAAGCAAACATTGATGATCATATATTCATTGAACTATAATAATTTCCCATTGAACGGATTTATACATGTGATGTGAATGACCAAAAACTAACAAAACTAAATCCGTGGATACTATATTATTTACGAGAGTCTAGAACATAGTGGGAAGAAAATCAGCATCAGGCAGAAAGACATCCCTTGGTGAGCTATTTCCTGTTATGTGAATGGTGACGTCGAATGGCTGTATAATGAGGACAAACTCTGATGCTGATCCTAGAATATATTCTGACACACAATAAAGATAGATCACATTACACATATTCACACCCATACATCGCACACTCAGCTGACACTTTTCTGCAATAAATGTTTTATCATTTTGTTCGAAATCTGTGTTAGTGGAGGTATGTGCTGAAGGAACGTGAAGAGGGTTATTGTCTGTGTAAGAGAGAGAGAGAGAGAGAGAGAGAGAGAGAGAGAGAGAGAGAGAGAGAGAGAGAGAGAGAGAGAGAGACTTTTAAATAACAAGGGGGGTGTGTAGACAAAGGTCCACCAGCAGAGGAAAACTTAGAAAAAGATAATTAACAGGTGTGCTTGTTGATTCCACTTTCCCCCCAGGGACGACAAGCGACACCTCTCCTTTATTGCAGTTGTTTAGATCATTTGTCTTTGCTTTTATCTTCCCTCTATATCTTTAACAGTTTTGTTCGTCTATTAATTATTGCATGGTCTGGTGTCAAAGAGACTGAGGTCATGAATTGTTCCTAAGGGCCGTGCTTTCTCAATTTCTTTATTGCTAAGATATCCTACATTGTAATGGTTTCTGTATGTAGACGATTATATGCCTCTCCTTCTCAGTACTTGCCAAGATGAATTCACTGGATCTAATTATGGGATAGGGAGACTGATCACAGATGAGACAGACTTTAGAATGGTCAAAACAGAATGACATTATTGGTTGGAAACACATGGTACCAACAACATTTAAGAAGAGTATGGGCATTTAAGAGAAATGAAAAAGATCAAAAAGCGGTTTAACCATTTCCTCATCAACGAGAGGTTTCGAAGTACTTTCAAAGTCTAAATAAAAAAATAACTGTTTGACTGTAGATTGCATTAGAGATAATAGATTTTTATACACAGCATACTTAAACAGTTACAGAAGGTTTCACCAAGAAACATTGCATTCGATCTATGCCAACTGAAGAATGAAGGGGTGAAATATCCATTAAACATAGAAAAAGGAAAGAACGCGATACAGTTTTTAATGTTGCATTTCCCTTACAGGACATTGTAGTCAAAACCAGCATTTTCAGCTGCTGTTGATGTACTAGGCAAGATTACGCTCAGTACTTTGCCATTGCTTTCTGAGCGACCGGCTCGCATACCCCCGTAAGTTACCACGCGGCGCGAACCGCTGCCGATTCTCGCACAGCTGCGTTACTCACGAGACTCTACGGGATTACGGTGAAAGCCGGTAAATCCTAGGCCAGGGAGACCGGCGATACATTATCCTATCTAGAAATGGTATTTAAAAAATGTGAATGAGCAATGGACAGTTTTACGTATTCTGTCGGATAGACTAAAAACATTATTGTACAATTAAAATTAAAGGAGGATAATAAAAGGCATCTTCAAATGAATGGAAACAGGAGGACACAGTCAACAATAGATAAATAAATATACAAAGACCCAAAACAAAAGAGCAGAAAAATTTAAAAACAACACGACACCTGAATATTAAGTTAACACATTACATAAGTAATGATCTCATTAACAAAAGAACACACACATATACATACACACACAGACACTCGCACACGCACGCGCACACACACAGACAGACAGACAGACAGACAGACAGACAGACAGACAGACAGGCAGGCAGGCAGACAGACAGACAGACAGACAAGACAGACAGACAGACATGGCTTGCTTGCAAGTCATGGAGTGCAACATTAATATGGATTTTAAAACGTGAAACACCTGTACCACGAGTCATCTGAAAAAATAAAATGATTTTCCCGCAATAATGAAGAATAGAAGTTTAGAATGGAAACTCGAAAGACCTTGGGACAAAATAACTCTTCCCCTCCCCCTCTTTTTTTTTTCTTTCTCTCCCTTCCCCCCACCCTTTTCCGGCCAATACAAACCCACTAATTACTGCCTATAGTACCTTGCGGTGAAGGACAGAAAGGGATTTTGTCTGACAAATAAAGAACGTCTGCCTTGGACTGTCGCCGCGAACTGTGCAGGTTAATGTTTTGTGGTTGCCCCGACAGAACAAACAAAAAAATATCGACCACTTTACGGATGTTTCTAACCCAAATATCCCGAATGGGACCCAGATGTTCTACCTATACCGCCATCTGCTCCTCGTGAAAATATTTCAACAGCTAGAAGAATATTATGAAGACCTACAACAAACACTGAAAGTTGTAAAATCATCAGAGGTCCTAACTGTCATGGGAGACAAGTACGCAAAATTTCGAAAAAAAAATAAATAAATATAAGCATATAGTAGGGAAATAAGATATACTATGCACTACAACATCTACTAAAATCAAAGGCGCTATCTTGTAACACCAAAATCACAATATACAAAACACTGATCAGACCAGTTGTGCTGTATAGCTCTGAAACCTGGAGTACAACGAAAGGAGACGAAGCCTTGTTACAAACCTTTGAGAACAAAATTTTAAGACGCATCTTTGGACCCATTAGGGATACACAAAGTGGAGAGTGGAAAAGAAGAAGTAACAAAGACATTTATGATCTGTTTAAGTCCCCGCTAATCACTGGTATCATGAAGGCTAATAGACTACAATGGCTGGGGCATATAGAAAGAATGGAAGATAATAGGGAAACAAAACTCGCTTACACTCAGGAAATAAATGACCGTAGACCCCGAGGTAGACCAAGAAGGCGGTGGAGAGATAATACATGTACAGACCTGCAAGCACTTGGAATCAACGACTGGCAAGAGAAGGTCCACCAGAGAGACGAATGGAGACGGATTGTATTTGCAGCAAAGAACCTCAATGGCTCGGAACGCTGAAGAAGAAGATATAGTAGGGCAAAATGGTATGGGAAACAGAAACGACAGAAAAGACAGGATGATACAGTTCTGTGTAGAAAACAATATCATTGTTTGCAACACATATTTTTTTCAACATAACCCTAGGAAACTGTATGCGTGGGAAAGCCTTTGAGATAGAACAAGAAACCAAACTGACTGCATTATGATTATAACTAGATTTTAAAAACATGTTAAAAATGCTGAAACATACCCTGGTGCTGATATCAACTCTGACCACACTCCTGTAAAGGTACAATTACAAATAAAACAAACTTAATAACACAGGAATAAGGACATCGAAGGCACCTCACATAGATATATCTGCATTTAAACAACCAGACATAAATCAATTATACCTGGTTGAAGTAAAGAATATGTATGATGGACTAGTCATTGACGCATCTTTGGACCCATTAGGGATACACAAAGTGGAGAGTGGAAAAGAAGTTACAAAGACATTTATGATCTGTTTAAGTCCCCGCAAATCACTGGTATCATGAAGGCTTATAGACTACAATGGATGGGGCATATAGAAAGAATGGAAGATAATAGGGAAACAAAACTCGCTTACACTCAGGAAATAAATGACCGTAGACCCCGAGGTAGACCAAGAAGGCGGTGGAGAGATAATACATGTACAGACCTACAAGCACTTGGAATCAACGACTGGCAAGAGAAGGTCCACCAGAGAGACGAATGGAGACGGATTGTATTTGCAGCAAAGAACCTCAATGGCTCGGAACGCTGAAGAAGAAGAAGAAGACTAGTCATTGAAAGTATGGGACAATATAGACGTGAAAATCCTGAAGATAAAATAATACAAAAAAGGAATGGGTAAAAGCCAGTATACAGATTGCAAATACAATCTTGCCAGTGAAGATAAATAAGAAAAAAGCAATTATGGATAACCTATGAAATCATGTGCAAAATGACTCGAAAACAAAAAGTAAAGAACACTCCAGAGTATATATAAATAGATACAGAAATACCTCACACGTGCAGAGTTTCCAAAGAAGAGTGGTTGTAGAATAAATGCAAAGAAATAGCTGATCTGGAAATAAAATACAACTCGAAAGAATTGCATGAACATGTAAACAGTTTTAAAAAGAAGAAAAATAATATAACAAGAAATAGTTGTATCAGAGAGAAAAATAGAGTAATTATAATTGATAACACCGACATAATAAAAAAAAAGATGAACAGAGTGTCGATAAAATAAGATTGTATAATACTCAAGATGGAACAAATATATTAAAGGCTAAAGTAGAGAAAGCTGTTAAAGGGATGGAAGAAGGAAAGGCTGAAGATCCTGACAAGATAAAAAGAGAGATGAGATAATCTTTATCCAGCTTTGGCATTGATACTATCACATAATTATGTAATGATATATATAATACAGGGTACATCCCCAAGAATTTGAAAACATCTATTTTCATCACACTACCCAAGAAACCACTCTCGATGAGTAGTGAGCCTGCAGTCAGTAAGCTGGTATAGCTTTTCGGTCAGACCTGCCAGCGTAGCTTGAAAGCTTGTCGGTAGGCGTCCAGAGGTTTTGCATGTATCACAATGTACCGGGAGGGCGCGCTTTAGCGATGCTACTCTTGGCCTGCGTGTGCTTAAATAGTCAGTCTGACCGACAGATATCTGGTTGATCCTGCCAGTAGTCATATGCTTGTCACAAAGATTAAGCCATGTTTCACGGTGAAACCGCGAATGGCTCATTAAATCAGTCGAGGTTCCTTAGATGAAAACAATCCTACTTGGATAACTGTTGCAATTCTAGAGCTAATACATGCTTACCAAGCTCCGATCCTCGCAGAAAGAGCGCTTTTATTAATTCAAAACCAATCGTCGTTGCCCTTCGCGGGGCGTGGCGTTTCTACTAGTGACTCTGGATAACTTTATGCTGATCGCATGGCCTTACGTGCCGGCGACGCATCTTTCAAATATCTACCCTATCAAATGTCGGTGGTACGTGACATGCCTACCATGTTTGTAACGGGTAACGGGGAATCAAAGCTTGATTCCGGAGAGGGAGCATGAGAAACGGCTACCACATGCAAGGAAGGCAGCAGGCGCGCAACTTACCCAGTCCCGGCACGGGCAGATAGTCAAGAAAAATAACAATACGGGACTATGTCGAGGCCCCGTAATTGGAATGAGTACACCGGGTACCGGGAGGGCGCGCTTTAGCGATGCTACTTTTGGCCTGCGTGTGCGTGAATTGTCCGTCTGTCCGATAGATATCTGGTTGATCCTGCCATTAGTCATACGCTAATCCACGGGACTCTACCGAGGCCCCGAAATTGGACCGACAACACTCTGAGGGCAAGTTTCAAATTCCAAAGTCGGTCGATCAGTCTTACCTGGCTTAGCACGAAACTATCCAGCAGGTGACCAGTGGATGTGATATGGTGGTTAGTAGCAAATATACAAGGGTTAAGTAGGTAAGGAACCTACGTCTGGTCTAGCAAACCGGTAGGGAATTTACTTGATCCTAAACCTAAAAATTCTGCTCAAGATTTATGGAGAGAATTGGAGGGAATGTGCTAGTCACGGCGCTGGAACTTCAATTAACTCTCCCCTCGACGCCTAACGGCATAAGTGGAAGAAACAAGAAGAAAGCGTTTATTAGATGTTGAAATAACTATTCGTCGCCTATTGAGATAAACTAAAAGAGTACGGCAGGAATGGGTGGTGTCCCTAAGCCTCTTCAACCTATACACAGAAAGAATGTTTAAACAATACGAACTGCCTGGACTTAACATCAATGGAAGAATCACAAATAATCTTAGGTATGCTGATGATACCGTGTTATTAGTAGAAGGTGAGCAGGAGTTTCAAGACTAGTGGAACAGGTGAACATGCATAGTGCAGAATATGGCTTAGATATTGACATCCACAAATTGAAAATTATGATAATTAGCAGTGGTCATCAATGAACGTGACAGTAAACGGGCAGATACTAGAACAAGTAACAAGTTTCTCCTATATTGGATACATAACAACAGATGATGGCAGAAGTGCAATAGAAATCAAAAAGAGAATAAGAATAGCCAAAACAGCTTTCAACAACATGGAATCAGTATCAACATCAAGAGAGATTAACAACGCATTAAAAATGAGAGTTGTCAAATGCTACGTATATTCAACACTACTGTATGGCGCGGAGGTCTGGACATTGAACAAGCAACTAGAAAGTCGAATAGAGGCCTTGCAGATGTGGACGAATATGTCGTATTTCACGGAAACAAAATCAATCAAATAAAGAGGTTCTAGAAAACTGGGAATGAAGAGAGAGTTGATGAAAGAAACAAAATAACTAGGCAAGTGAAATATTTCGGCCACGTTAAAAGACACGATACTCTTTTAAAAACCATACTGGAGGGCAAAGTTGACGGCAAACGAGCAAGAGGCAGACTACGATATAAGTGGGAAGATAACATCAAGTTAGACGAATATCTGCCTGACAGAATGTACAGTCAGGGCGAGAGACAGACAGTGTTGGAGATCCATCCATCATTGTGGCGATGGCATCTGATTGATTGAGCAGAGTGGGGAAGAACCCGATGACAAGGTTGGTGAACAGGCTGTTAGAACAAAGTGGAACATTTCAGGAGACGTAGGTAGAAATAATCTCACGTACACAATTTACTCTAGGGAAAATATTAGAGGTGACACCATGGAAAAAATAAGCAACAGCTTGTGATAAACACCCGTCACAGACTAGAACAACTTCAGATGCAAGGAAACAATGGTTATTTGTGGAAGGAAATCCGGACATTAGCATTCCAAATGTGACTACCATAACATGTCGCTAGTTAGTTAGTTAGTCGAGGTTCCTACTTCACGGCAACGTGTCGTCCCCATTATGCTCCGTTCCTGTGCCAGTGAATATCACACAAAATGCTCCCAACAGGTCCAATGTGAAAAGTGGAACAGACAGGAGTCTCGGCAATCCAACATCCCGCACAGGTACGCTGTGCATAAAGCAGCCGCCAGAATGCCAACACAAAAGTCTTCCACGAAAACCACAGTTCATCGTCGATGGAATCGGCAGTCACCAGAGAGACCTCATTGACCCGGGTTTTCTCACATGGCTCTGTCTCTATCCGCAGGTCGACCCGCCGAAAGCGTCGCATTAAGGACGAACTCCGTAGCTCCAGCGCCGACTCACAGGAGTCTCCTGAAAAATGCACTCGTGAACCGAAAAGGCAAATCAGTTAATTCAGCTACAGCCGGTAGCCATTGTTACGAACATGCAGGTCAATGTACAAACAAAAGTGGACATGTAAAAGCATTCCACGTGAATATCACAGCTCACATAGTCGCGCCACGCACTCTCTCAATAGCAGGGCGACGGAACCATATACTGCCAGTCCAACATGAGGAAAATGCGAAATGCGCAGCCACAAAGATAAATACTCCAGAGGCCGCAGCGGTTCAATGCCTAATCGCCATGCCGGGGACATAACATGTAATAAATGAATGAAATGGTTGAACGTGTGGCATGGTCGAGACAAGAACACAGCTGCTCCAATATTCTGGTTATTTTGTGAGATGGCGAAAGATGACCGCTGACGCTTATCGGCATGACATATGACGATGATGATGGCGATGATAGAATACAAACTGCCCTCAACTTCTGATGACGTCATTTACCTCTGTACTCTATAAACAAAAATACCCAGCTTAAGACAACCTGCGCGTCATCAATGCATGTTGTGTAATCAGATACATCCGATCTGTGTTCTATTAAATAGTCAATGTGTGGGAACACGCACACGACACTGAAGCTAATGATTGTGACAAGTGACTGTTGGATGCCTATATATCGCTGACAGTAAGTCATCTATTCCTGAGTCACAGAAGCTGTGACAAATGTCTGTTGGATATCTATATATCGCTGACAGTAAGTGATCTATTCCTGAGTCACAAAAGCTGTGACAAGTGACTGTTGGATGTCTACACTGAAAAGTGACTGTTGAATGTATATATTATGAATTATCAGTAAGTCATCAATTCCTGGGCGAACACGCTTGCCTGCAGACCCGGTCGACCTGGGTTCGAGCTGGCCTATGATATACTAATAGAATAGACCAGGTCCAACCAGCCTCGAGTTGGTATCAGAAAATGGTTTGGGAAGTGAATGCCACCGGTTTTGATATTGAACACATCACTCCTTGAGTGCCCATTGATCAATAAAAATAGTCGTCTGGCAACATATTGCTAATATACTTATCATCATCATGTGCCGTGCCGATAAGCTTGGATGGATATGGTTTGCCATCTTAAACACTCACCAGAATAGTGGATCGAGTGTGTGTTCTCGTCTCAATTATGCCACGTGGCTAAGCCAACCAGATGTAATACCTTCACTGTTTTCCTCTTGTTCTTTTCCCCTCAACCTTGGCAGTTGCCAACGAGTTCTCTATTCTATTTCTTGTCATAATGTGCCCAAAATATCTCGAATGGCTGCGTCTTATTTCTCCAATCAGTTTACGGTGTACATTTGCTTAAATTTACTTGCTCATCTCAAGTTCTTTAAAAAGTGTTCCTAAGCGATATATTTGACTTGAATTCTTTGATGATCAATGCTCTATTGGAGATGACAGACATATGAAACAAGCATACATTTATTACAAAACAGCACAATAGCATACTGTGTGTTATTCAATCAAGCAGATGTCATTTTCACAATGAAGGTTGGCTGCAATGGATCTCCCACACTGTCTCTCTTCCTGACTCTACATTCTGTCAGATTGTTGTTCACCCACCTCTTGATGTTATTATCATACTTATAACGTTGTCTACCTCTTGCTCGTGTGCCTTCAACCATACCCTCCAGTATTGTTTTTATAAAAGAGGTATGTGTTTTAAAGTGGGCGAAATATTTCACTTGTTTCCCCTTTTTGTGTGTGGTCAACTCAAATTTCATTCCCAGTTATTTTAGAACGGCTGTATTTGACTGTTTATGTTTGTATGAACTACGATATGTTCGTCTCTATATCCGCATTCCGGGGTCTCTATTCGACTAATTGCTTGTTCAACATCTTTTAATAATATAGAAGAATATACAATTTAATCTAAACATATTGTAATGTTTTATGGATTATTCAAAGTCATTTAACTGTGTACACCTTCTGAAACTTAGGAAATCATGAGGAAAATAAGCTTTTCATCACATGCAATACAACTCATAAAAATGCTATAATTAGACCAACAAGCAGCGGTTAGAATAGATGGCGAAACATCAGATTGGTTTGACATCAACCAAGGATTCCGCCAGGGTTATGTGCTATCCCTCTGTTTAACTTGAACGCTGAAAATATAATGAGAAAAGTCATTGATTATATAACCAGTGAGCAATATGATGCCCTAAATATACGTGACCATGGAATACTCATCATTGACACCTTGCCGTCTTGACAGACGATAGTTTGTGCTTTAAAAAGGCATAATAACTTTTACGTATGGAGGTAGCTAATGTGACTGATAAGGCCAATTTGCGCTGTAAATGTCAGTTCACAGTGGGTGCATGTGAACACGTGGTCGTTTCCACCATCATGTACCATCTTACGTCTCAAACGCTCGGTGTGTGACTTATCTGCAATAATTTTATCCTTTGTCTTTATTCCATCACATGCTCCCAATGTGCATTATCAATTCCTGTATCAATCATGTCCCGCTTACACACATCTTTGTATCGTAGTAGAGGCCGACCCTGAGATATCTTAACCATCTGTAATTCACCAAAAAAGATGTCCTTTGGTATTCTACCATCATCCATCCTCCTAAGATGTCCTATCCATCTAAGTCTACGAAGACTGAGTATGGAATAAACTGTCACACAACCTGATCTTTCCAATACTTCAGTATTTGTGATTTTGTCTTGCCACTTAATACCAAGAATTCGTCGCAGACACCGCATATGAAAGTTGTTTAAACGTTTCTCTTGGTGTGAGTAAGTTGTCCAGGTTTCACTGCCATAAAGAAGAGTACTAAGGACACAGGCTTGATGGACAATGGCTGTTTTGCAGTAAGCTTCCTGTTCTCCCAGACTCTTTTTCATAACCTGTTAATTGTTGTTGCTGCCTTACCAATCCGGATGTTGATTTCCTGATCTAGGGATAATTTGCTATTTACCACTGATCCTAGATATCTAAAATGGTCTACCATCTCTAGTTCGGCGTCGTCAATAAAGATTGATGGTACCCCATGTGCACCTTGTGACATAATCTGTGTCTTCTTTTTTGCTAATTGTTAAACCAAATTCAGAACAAGCATTGGAGAATGCAGATAGTAGACATTGCAATTCTTCCTCAGAGTGGGTCGAAACTGCAGCATCATCTGCAAAAACCAACTCTTTGATCAGTACCCTCCTAATTTTGGTCTTGGCCTTCAATCTCTGAGCATTGTAGAGGCCGCCATCTGAGCGTGAGTGAATGCATATACCAACATCCTGATCACGAAAGGCATATTTCAGTAGAAGTGAAAAGCATATTCCAAAGAGGGTGGGAGCTAGTACACAACCTTGCTTAACTCCACTCTTTATTTCAAATTCTTCAGAAGTTGCACCATCAAACTTGATTATACCCTTCATGCCTGTGTGGAACGATTCCACAATGGACAGAAGAGTTGGTGGGCAGCCAATCTTCTTTAGTGCCTTGAACAGACCCTCACGACTGACCAAATAAAATGCCTTTGTGAGGTCGATGAAGGCAATAAACAATGGTTGATTCTGTTCACGGCATTTTTCTTGCATTTGTCTCAATGAGAGTATCATATCAATGGTAGACCGGTTCTGTCGAAAGCCACACTGTGATTCGGGGTAGACTTGATCTCTTAGGACTTGAAGTCTGCGCAGAACAAAATCTGGCAAATACTTTTCCAACAATACACATACTTTTCCAACAATACACATACTTTTCCAACAATACACATGGAATATTAGAGATGGAATACTAGAGATTGGATATGCTGATGATACAGTACTACTATCCACATCACAAAAAAAGGACCAGACCATCTAATATCCTCAACTGAAAGGAATAGTCAAAATCACAACTTATATCTTAACATTGCAAAAACAAAGATAATGCAGACAGAAAAAAAAGAACTAAAATGGATAAAGAAATATATGTTAATGAGGAACAATTGGAAGCAGTGGAACATTTCCAATATCTTGGGTCATTAATTACCAAGATGGTGACACAATGGAAGAAATTAAAGGTCTTCCGGTTTCAAGATGGCGACGGACGGTCGTGTTGTTTTGTGTTCGTTAACTTTTTCGCGTAAGGGATGGATTTATTCATTTCTTGCGTGTAATTGGTGTGCCAGGATGTAAAACCAGGAGTTTCTACTCAAGATCTGCGCGGGTGCTACGGAGTTCGTGCATCGAGCGAAGCCATCCTTGAGTGAATTTTCAGCAGCGTGTGTGGTTCTCAATCAAAAGTCAGTGTTTACGTTTTTTCAACATGGCGGAACAACGTGTGTTTTCCGAACGATCAGCAGTCAACATACCGAAGCGGCGTGGTAGCCGCGCAGGGAAAAAGAAGCCAGGTAAGCGCGGTGGCTTGAGACGTTTTAGACTCAAGTGTCACCGTCTAGGACTCAGGAACATCCGTATTCTATATTGGAACTGTGCCAGTGTAAAACAACGGGGCTCTATTTTAGAAACCCTAGTTTACAGGAACGACATTGTAGCACTCCAGGAGACGAGACTGGGCGATCAGCTACTCCGAATTGCCGGCTTCAAATGTTTCTATAACAGACGACATCTGGGAACGGCGATTCTCGTTCGCGACAGCATGGTGGCGTCAGAGCTAGACATGTCCAGTTGGAACAGTGACGATATACAAATACAGGCGTTGAGAGTTCATTCCAGTACACCATTCGTGTTGGTTAATGTTTATGCCCGCAATGCGAGTGTGGACGCCCAGAAGTGGCAGTGCTTAAGTGGCATATTAGGCCACGAGAGAAATGTTATTTTCTGTGGTGACTTCAACGTTAAAGGCAGATCATGGGGAAACACTTCCTCCAATACACAAGGGGAGGAGCTCGAGACTGCACTGGAAACCATCGACCTGGTTTGTATCAACAGTGGCTGTGTCACCAGGACAGCAAGCCGTCCAGGCGATGAGGACAGTGCTATTGATCTGGCGCTAGTTTCACCTTCACTCACTACAGTGTGTAGATGGGGTGTCCTAGGACACCATGGCAGCGACCACCACCCATGCAGCATATTGGTGGAGAAAGGCAGAACCAGGCAGCACAAGCTAAAGGTAAAGACGTTCCAGTATGACAGTACAGGGCAAGATGTGGTGAGTAAAAGAAGACGTGACAAGCGCAGAACGTTTCAGGGCAGGAAGAAAAGGAAAAAAAAGCTGAGAGCAGCCACCGTGGTGGAGTTTCGAGGTGGAGAAGGCTTGGGTGGATAAGCGTAGTGCTGTAAGGAGATGGCAAAATGCCAAGAAGAACAGAGCTGGTCATCCTAGTCCCTGCTTGCACTTAGAAAGAGAGATGCACACAAAAGTAAGCTATTTCAAAAAACTGGTCACGGTGGTTAAAAGCGAAAAATGGGCAGAGGTGTGTCAAAGAGTAAGTACAGACAAGTCACTGAAATTGTTCTGGCGACTACATAAAAGCATGAGTGGTGTAGTCAAGAATAAGAGCATTTCTGACTTCCAAGGTGCTGACCTCATCTGGCAGAGGACTGACGAGGACAAGGGCAAAGCCCTCTTTGAACGCTACCTTGAGCAGAGCAACCAGACAGACATGGGAGGCCGGAATCTGGCCAAGGAGGTCACCTCAGACAGATGCAAGGCCCAGAACACTTCGGATGAAGACACAGTGACAGTGCAAGAAATCAAGGCTGTGCTTCGACGATCAAAAAACAGTGCTCCAGGTCCTGATGGCATAAGATACGACGACATAAATAGGTGTACCGACAATGAGCTAGTGAAACTAGCAGACATGTACAACAACAGTATAGGGAGTGCTAGCATCAAGGAGGAATGGTTACACAGCTATCTGATTCCCTTGCCGAAGCCTGACAAAGACCACAAGAAAATTCAGGGATATCGAATTATAACCATGCAGAATACAATGGGCAAGCTGCTGGAGAAGGTAATTGCCAGGAAAATATCAAGCCAACTAGAGAGGCAAGGTGTTTTCCCACCTACCCTGGGTGGGTACCGTCCAAAAAGAGAAACCTGGACCAATGCAGCAGTCTTTGCCCATGATGTCTATGAAGGTTTCCACTCAGGCACTGAAACCGTTGCTGCAGCGATTGATCTTGAGGACGCATACAACAGAGTACCACTGGATTTTTTAATGTTTCAGCTTCTTGAACTAAACGTAAGTCCATTCCTCCTTAGTTGGATCGCTGCAGCTCTCTTCCAACGGAAAGTAGTTTTTAGATGTGGCAGTTGGACTTCGGAACCAACAACAATATATCCTGGCCTACCACAGGGATCACCATTATCTCCGGTACTGTTCAACGCCTACACAGTGAGAATCACCAGTGAGCAGATCACTGGACCTGGCAGGACATTGTCATATGCCGATAATGTTTTAGTGTATCGTCAGGGTAAGGATAGAGAGGAGGTTGCTGTGGAGCTACAAACCGAACTCAATCGCATAAGTACTTGGTGTGATGAAGCTGGGGCAATGGTCAACCCAACAAAGGCAACAGTGACTTGGTTCTCGTTGAATAATCATATTGTCAACAATCCAACACCAACTGTAATGCTGTGTTCAGAGACGGTGGAAAGAACGCAGGCAATGAATTACCTGGGGATACGGTTTGATCGAAGCCTTGCTTATAATGTGCACATAGACCAGGTGATAACAAAGGCCACGCGGGGTTTGGCAGCGATGCGGGTGATGGCGGCAGCAAACTGTGAGCAGCGCCATCTATGTCTTCTGTACGAGGGGCTGGTCATGTCTGTTTTGGAGTATGCAATGGCAATCCTGACTGTCAGCCATAAGCAGATAGAAAGGATGGAAAGGATACAGAATGAAGCTATGCGCATTATTCTTGGATGTACAAGAGATACAGCATGCAGGGCGATGCGCTACCTTCTTGATTTTCCAACCATTGAAGAGAGAATGCAAGTTTGCAGGGCACGCGCCTACCTCAGAATTAACGCAAACACACAGCATCCACTGCATAGTGAAATTAGGAAGGTGAAGGGCAGCAGGTTAAAAAGAGGACGGTCGTGGATGGGTCAAGCCGAGGACATTCTTCAACAGGTGTGTTCACTTGAGGACTTAGAACCTGGCGAGGAGTGGGTGCAAGTGCCAACAGACTTCTGCACATCCTTTTCAGTTTGCATCCAACTAGATAGAAAATGCAGACAAGAAAATCCGGCTGCTGTTGAGGCTGAAGTACAAGCGTTGATTTTCGAGAATTCGCTAGACAGTGACGCGGTCATCTACACAGATGGGTCGGTCATCCGACATGTGAGAAGCTCATGGGCCTTTACAGCTCGGGCCGGAGGGAGAATTGTGAAGGAGGACTCTGGTGCTTTCACTGAAACCACAAGTAGCCTGACCATGGAAGTCATGGCAGTAAGTAAAGCAATAACATGGCTCGAGACACAGACATTCACTAGGGCTTGTTTCCTTAGCGACTCAATGAACATGATCAAGAGGATAGAGGAGGGGTCGATCCGAAGAGAATGGTTGCTGCCTCTGAAGCGGTCTCGGCTGGCAAAGATTAGTTTCATCTTCGTGCCAGGGCATGCGGGAGTACAAGGAAATGAGCGGGCTGACAAGCTCGCAGGTGAGGCTACTGTTGAGGGCGGACGCGCCATGGACCAGGCTGACATTCTGAATGCTCTACGAGAAGTGAGACTTTTGCAAGAACCAAGTGATGACTGTGAATCTACAACAATGGCCAGACTGCGAGAGCAGCAAATTAAAAGAGGGGTGGCCAAACAAGAACACTACGCAGGAAGCCAAAGAAGATTGATAAACCAACACAGAACTGGCGTCGTTAGCCGCTACACGCTGCGGGATTTGCTGAGGAGGGGATCCGAGCACTTATGGACTGAATGGTCCGATGTGCAACGAGGATGATCTGTCGACTAACTAACTAACTAACTATCAACTGCTCTCTAAAAACTAACACAACAGAATAATATGCGGCCTCGAGCAGATACACCTACACAAATTCGATGCATCTTTGCCATTGCAACATACGACTGTGAGACCTGGACACTTACTAAACAAGCTGAACAGCGCATACATGCCTTTAAATATAAATAGTATAGACGGGTTATAAGAATAGCCTGGATATAGCAAAGAACAATTGTATCCATACGACAAGATCTGAATATTGAGGAAAGTAAGCTACTAAAGATAATTAATCAAAGAAAATTGAAATATTTGGTTCACTTGAAACGTCACGAAAGTTTGGAGAGGACAATTATGGAGGGGCATATGCCCGGGAAGAGAGGCAGAGGAAGGCCAAAGAGAAGATAAGTGCAGGATGTGGCGGATGATCTCCAGATGAATGTTACAAACGCGGGTCATCTTGCTTATGACCCAGAAGTTTAAATGAAGGTTGTTATGGAAGCGAGGTTCTGCAAAGGGCATGCTACTGAATGAATGAATGAATTGCTTGTTCAAAGGCCATGCTTCCGCGCCATATAGTCATTGCCAAAAATTGTCATTTACTGCCAATATAGTACCTTGCGGTGTATGACAGGGCAAGAGTCTTGAGCCTGGGGAATTAATGCCGCCTGGCTAGTGCAGCGAACAACTGTGCAGCTTAGAGGTTTCTTTTGCCCCCGATAGAAACAAAAACTCCACACCTTACCGAGGATTCGAACCCGAGTGGCCCGAAGGAGAATTCGGCATTCTAGCCACTCGGGTATAGTAGTGTTGAATATGTATACCATTTGAAATTTCTCATTTCTAATGAGTTGTTAATCTCTGCAAATGTTAATACTGATTTCATTATGCTGAAAGCATGTTTGTCCATTCCCATTCTCTTTCTGATTTCTGCTTCATTTCTGCCATCATCTACTATTTCATGTCCAATGTAGGAGTATGTTCTTACATACATGCAATCTACTTTTCAAGACATCATTAACAACTACCAAATGTCGTCATTCGCAAACAGTTAAAGTTCAATGAGTCTTTGCTCTGAGATGATGTGCTGGATTGTGCTGTCATAATTGACTCTGTTATGTCCCTTTTGCCGATCTCCATGACAATAAGTATGCGGACGCGATTCTTGAGCCCACTTACCATTGTTCGAAACACAGCTGCGACCGATTTGGCAGCAGACCGCGTCGCGTTGTGTCTTAACGTGTTGGTATGGGAGCCGATCCTTAGAAAGCAATGACAAACTACTGAACGTAAACTTGCCATGACATCAACAACAGCAGTAAAGTGCTGGTGCTGACAGCGATGTCCTGTAAATAGGATTTGGGGGGAAAATGTCCGTTTTGCCGGACAAAGAAATCTAAGATCACTTCTAGTAAATGACAAATAGTCAAGTCAGTTGTTGTCCTGTGGAAGTCAACATAATTTCTAGTAAATGGCAAAAGTCAGTTGTCTGTCCTTTGACAGGAAGTCGAAATCAAGCCCAGAATTCGTTGCCTAGATGTTATCTTATAGACACTCGTACATTCAACAGTTTACAATGGCTTTCTGAACGCTAATACAGTAAAGAAAATCAACGCAAAGCAGGATTGTGAGAGTGCGCTGACTGTACCTAAGCTACAGACTCGGGTAGACACATAATGCATCTTACAAGTGAAAGTATTGAGAAATGTTAGTTATACTGGTGGCTCAATATCCTTCCCTAACGACATCACCACTGTCTTCAGGTTGTCTTCTATTTCATGATCCATTGTCCAGCATTAGCTTCATTACAGCAGAGCACACTTCAAGTAACAATTCAGCAAGCGGATTCTGGTAAATTTGTCCTGACAGTTCAGTTTGTTTTAACATGTCAGTAAATGGATTCTGATTAACTTGTCCTGACATGTATATTTGTTTTAACACATCAGTAAATGGATTCTGTTTAACTTGTCCTGACAGGTATATTTGTTTTACCATGTCAGTAAACGGATTATGTTTAACTTGTCCTGGCAGTTCTTACATGTCAGTAAACGGATTCTGTTTAACTTGTCCTGGCAGTTCTGTTTGTTCCATGACATTGGCCTTATTTGTACAGGTATCTGTACAACGGTGATCCTTTCCTGTATGTCTATCATATCTTTCCCATGACACCACAGTTTATCACTGTATCTGTTGGCAACATTGGTGTTATTTTTGACTTCTTCTCCGTTGTCATCTTGAATCATAGATCATACACAACTGGCATGTAATCACTAACGCACTCTGCCCTTGTTGTTGATTTGTATGATTCTGCATGCAATTGATTGTAAATAACTCGATCTGATTTCTTTTTCTGTCACCTGGATATTATCATACCCGCCGTGTCCTTAGGTGGTTTTGATTTTAAAAAAGCAAGAAACACAAAACCTGACAACACGTATAAGCAAAGATAGACAGACATTCGGACGGACAAACAGAGAGCCAGGCAGGGAGCCATATACATGAACAGACAGAATTAAAGAACGAACGAACAATAAACAAACTGCATTTTCATAGGGTTACGAATTGGGCACACAGGTCATACATTATGTTACTCATACGTCACGTATGAAGTTAATCTGTACAACAAGGACAACAATAGAACAACGTGTATTAAAATGAATGGGAAATGTGCAATAATCATTAATACATGACACACACAAACTAATTGTGGACATGGTAATTATAATCACATTATGTAGGTGTAAAGTACCGCAGTTAGGGGAATGGTTTTTAGGGTAAAGTTTAACTTCTAGACAGAGAGACGTACAGACATGCAACAAAACACAGATACATGCACATACACACACACACACACACACACACACACACACACACATATATATATATATATATATATATATATATATATATATATATATATATGTATATATATATATACATACATACATATAAGTATACAGACCGACACATATGCAGACAGACAACTATACAGATGGACAGGTAAGCAGACCTACAGACAGGTAGGCAGATAGACAGACAGACGACAGACAGGCAGACGGTTTAAGGGACGGATGTACAGACAGGCAAACGGACATATATACAGTCAGATGGGCAAGTAAATTGATAGATAGTAAAACAGAGGCAGCATGAGAGAGAGAGGGAGAGAGAGAGAAAGAGAGTGAAAGATAGCGAGAAAGCGCGTAAAAGAGCAAGAGAAAGAGAGAGAGAGAGAGGGAGAGAGAGAGAGAGAGAGAGAGAGAGAGAGAGAGAGAGAGAAGGAGAGAGAAAGAGAAAGAGAGAGATGATATAACAACTATGTCACAATAACAGGTAATTTATGTACGTATAACGATGAGGATAGCGTTTAGATGACACTGGTTTAGCTTTTGTTAAATACATCCTTCTTTCTGTACAGAAGCCTGGATCCACGCACGAGGATCCACACTGAGACGACATGGCCTTACGATGGCTCCAGACATGCATCATTCTGTCAGTGTATGCGGTGAATACATGCTATGCTGCAATTGGTAAATTACATTGTCATTTTGTATGTGAACTGTTATAACATTACAAGTGTTCAGATGGCATAACTAGTGTCAGACAATTGATGTGACCAGTGTTGACAGGTGACATAACCAGTACTGAGAGGTGACATAACCAATAGCAGGCAGCTGAGATGTGTAGTGCCTGACAGATGTCGTGACAAGTACATGACAAAAGACATAACTGGTGCATAATAGACTAAACATTTCTTAGTTCATGAGGCTCTGCCTTGTCAGTAATGAAATATTTATAAAGCCACACTAAACAGTCTGACATGTGGCTTGTTATTTCAGTACAAAAGTAGACTCTATTTTACGTGAAGTTCCCACAACTTAGACAACTGTAAATACTGTTAATATTTTTATATAAATGACAATATGGGTTGACAATTTCTTAACCTTGCCATCTGCAAGATTACTGTTCATGAGAAACTTGAATCTATCAGTTTATATATTTATAAAATGTTGAAAGCACATGCAGATTACATATGCTTATTACCTTTAGCCTTGGGGGGTACGGGGTGTTAGGCATTGGTAGCACCTTTGGTAAGGATGACTCTCATGTCCTTTTCAGGACCCATCCCCCACTGGTCCAATCCTGACACCCAGCTCATGCCTGTGGCTCCTAGTAGCTGTCAGTATGCGACAGCGGCCACCCCCGGGCAACAGCTGTGAGAGGCTGGCTAAACCAGGCATGGGTAGCCGATTTGGTGTCAAACCAAGCGGTAAACTAGGGTATGCTTACCCAGCATGTGAATACAGGATTAGGCAGACTGCGCGGAAGAAATCATTCCTGATTCAACGGGCAAGACGGCGTTTACCTGCAAAGCGTTGTGGAACGTAATGAGCACGGCAAGGCACCTGATTATCCACTGCACCTGTATTTGTCTCCAGTCGTCTCGACTTGTCTTGCCACTGGACTCAGATGGACTCGGGCGAGAGAGTGAGGTCGACGAATTGCGCAACTCTTCCTCACTTTAATCCAAGTCATCGCGCAAGTCATTCTTTATCCAACGTCATATATCACCTTCAAGCCTGTGGCGATGGGCGAGCGGCGAAGCGGTAGGCGTGGGGACGCTGGCAGCCGTAGTCGCAGACCTGCACACAGGCGACTCAGGCCTTTTGGTAGTCTTCTACTGACCGGAGCAGCAGTGGGATTCGGCAGTCCCCTGAGCGACTGAGCAGCTGTCTATAGGAACACACTGCTCACCTCCATAGCATGAGGAAGGGGCTAGAAAAGGTGCCCTTAACATTGTCTGCTCCATCACTACCTAACCAACTAGTCGCGGTTGGTGAGTACACTTAACTGCGGTCAACATACAAACAAAGATAAAACAAGCAAAGCTAAAAGAGTAAACCATATTCCCTTAACAATTGGAACTTGGAATGTACGCACCCTACTTGACAGAGACGGCGCGTCGGGTCCAGAGAGACGAACAGCACTGATTGGGAGAGAGCTGGGCAGGTACAACATCGACATTGCAGCCTTGAGCGAGACACGACTTGCAGAAGAAGGCCAAATCTGTGAAATAGGTGCCGGCTACACATTTTTCTGGAGTGGAAGGAAAAGCGAGGAAAGACGCCAATCCGGTGTGGGATTTGCCATTAAGTCGGCCCTGGTCGGCAAATTAGCTGGATTTCCAAAGGCTATGAACAACAGGCTCATGACCATGAAGTTGCCCCTGCTGAATGGAAGGAAGCACGCAACCATTGTGAGTGTCTACGCACCAACTATGACCAACGAAGATGTTGCAAAGAACAAGTTCTATGAGGACCCGCACAATGTATTAACATGATATGGAATAGAGAGCAAAAGCAGCGGCTGCAGCAGGATATAACAAAATGAAATGGAAACAAATAGGTATTTTTAAACTCCTGCGAGAAAAAACGAACTAAACATCAACAAACGTTGCACATACCTTACAAGGAGATCCACGTATCTGTTCCCAAAGGAGACAAACTTATACTCCTTCTGGATTTCAATGCCAGAGTAGGCACGGACACCACCTCTTGGAGTGGCATTATTGGAAAGCATGGAGTCGGAAATTGTAATAGCAATGGACTCCTCCTCCTTCAGACATGTGCCGAACATGATCTCCTGGTTACGAACACAATTTCCGTCTCCACATGAAAAATAGGACATCGTGGATGCACCCTCGCTCGAAACACTGGCACCTCATTGACTATGTCATCGTCAAGAGGAGTGACAGACAAGACGTTCGAGTGACAAAATCCATGTGTGGTGCCGAATGTTGGACAGACAATCATCTCGTTGTCTCGAAAATAAATATTCACATCAGGCCACCACAGCGTCATCAAGGGGTGAAAATGCAAAAAAAGCTTAATGTCACCCGCTCAACAGCAAGGAAATGCAGCAGTCGTTTAAAAATATGCTGGAAGACCGCCTCAAGCCCAATGCTGCAGCTAAACAGGTAGCAGAAACAGAGTGGAGAGCCCTAAAGGACATAATTTACAACACTGCTATGGAAATCCTGGTTCCAGCCCCCCGAAAGCATAAAGACTGGTTTGATGAAAATTCCGAAGACATCAACCAATTGCTGGCCGAGAAACATCTTCTCCTCAAGGCACATTTGAATGACCCGAAGTCAACATCAAAACAAGATGCCTTCAAGAACATCCAGAAAGTAGTGCAGCAGAAACTTCGGCACATGCAGGACTCCTGACTGAGAAGCAAAGCTGATGAAATTCAGGGCTTTGCTGACAGTCATGCTATGAAAAACTTCACCGACTCACTGAAAGCGGTCTATGGTCCTACATCACCAGGCATAGTTCCCCTCCTCAGTGCAGATGGGGGAACATTGGTCACCGATAAGAAAAAATCCTTCAACGCTGGGGAGAGCATTTCAGCAACATCTTAAATGCAACTTCCTTCTTCGATGATGAAACCATCAACTGCCTTCCTCAAGTTCCCACCAATGATACACTTGATTACCTGCCAACCATAGTGGAAGTAAACAAAGCCATCCAGCAACTCTCCAGTGGCAAGGCACCTGGTCCTGACTCCATCCCAACATAGATTTACAAGGCAGGAGGGCCGGTCCTAACAGAGCAGCTTCACCAAGTCTTTACAAACATATGGGTGAACGAGACCATGCCACAAGATTTCAAGGACGCGTCAATAGTCCACCTTTACAAAAGTAAAGGAAACCGCCAATCCTGTGACAACCACCGAGGCATCTCCTTGCTTTCAATCGCAGGGAAGATACTCGCCAGAATTCTTCTCAATCGACTCACAGCCCATCTCGATCAAGGTCTTCATCCTGAGAATCAATGTGGCTTCAGAAAAGAACGTAGAACTGTTGACATGATTTTCGCTGCAAGGCAGCTGCAAGAGAACCGTCAGGAACAGAACTGCGAAATGATCTCCACTTGCATTGACCTTACCAAGGCTTTTGATACAGTCAGCAGAGAAGGACTGTGGAAGATTATGGCAAAATATGGCTGTCCACGAAAGTTTGTCCAAATAGTGCGGCTATTTCATGTAGGCATGCAGGCAAGAGTACAGGAAAATGGTGAACTGTCTGAACCCTTTCCTGTCACCAATGGAGTGAAGCAAGGATGTGTCCTGGCACAAACACTGTTCAGCCTCATGTTTTCAGCCATGTTGATGAATGCCTTCGAGAACGACGACATTGGAATAGACATCAACTACCGTGACAAGACCGCCGGGGCTTGGTCTGGTTTGCCACGATAGATACTATCCCCTGCCTTTGCTCCAACCACCTCAATAGCACTCTACATCTACCAGGCCCCACACAAGCCGGGACAGCTTAACCTTCCCTCCCTCACCTAGGGTTCCAAACCCCAAGGGGGCTCGGACCAGACACCAGTCATATCACTGCACAAAGTCATAGCTAAGAGAACAAAAATTTAATTCTGAACTACGTCAACCACAACACAGAGAAGGATGGCTGAAAGCCAGACTAGAAGAACTATGTACAAGATCAAAGATGCAGATGAGTATTCATCATGGAGGCGGACGATAGCTCGTGCGGTTGTCCAGTCGTGGTAGCGACTCACCCAGGCTCCTCCAGTGGACCGGAACTCCAAGGTCTGCTGCCTCTCCAAAGTTCCCTCTTCACACAGAGAACCAAGCAAGGGCTGATCAAGCGCAGTACCCCTGCCTGACTGACACTGCACTGCTGAACAAGGATCCTTCCTTGCTGTCGTACTATTTCCCTCGTCCCACTCCTGATGAAGTCTGGGCCGACCCTAGAACATTAGCGGTCTCCCACTTGCAGAAAAAATACATGTAGCACCGTCTCAAAATACACAAGAGCCAGGTCACTCTTCTATCTCATCAGTGACCCACACACTGATATGTCATCTACACAATGAACGGTTGCTCCACACGAACATACAATGTCACTGGTAAAGTCTATCAGGTGACTAAACACTTCACCTTAGTTCCATGTCCTTGGACAAATAGCTCTTCACACAGTATCATGTAATTACCCTGATCCATAGGTAGTAATCACAACCTAGCATACACTGTCAACAGTTCATCACGTTGGCATGAGGTAGCTCCCTACCTTCACAAACATTGTCAACAGTTCATAACGTTGGCATGAGGTAACTCCCTACCTTCACAACCATGTCACTCAGGTGTTTCCACCAATGTTGTAATCAATGTCCTAGTTCACTAGACCACATGTTGGCTTCATAAAGGTAACCAATGTAAAAACACTATGTAAGCATCAACTGATACATGGTGTCCCATAACCCAGCCGGGCCAGAAGCATATAACACAGGTCATGGTGACCGGTAACAATGATCACTCTGCACAACTTGAAAGGTCACTACCTTGCAATTACCAAGGTTTACACAGAGACTGAATGTCACCAGTGCTTCACTGGCTTGAATCACCAGACGTTTCAGTGTTGGATCCTCTCAGGATCGGATGACACTCGTTGGACTCTTGACGGAGGTCCTACCCTAGACCTACCGACTTATTCAGCACTCAGCTCCTTCCAACATTGATCTCGCAGACTCAGACAACCACTCCCAGTATAGCCTCAATCAACTTCTGGATAGGCACTGGAATGAGTGGGCCCATAGAGCTCATGGTGCAGCTCTTGAATCTTCTTCTGTATAGTAATAACAGATCCTGAAACACGGAGAGGTTGGTGTGAGTACTCAACTACAACAAAGACTACCAGCATCTCCACCCTGTCACCTGCCTCTCAGACATTCCTCATGTCTACCAACATGAGTATGAAATCATCACATCATAGATCTACTTAGTCACTATAATATATAGGCATAATGATGGTAGAAAAAGCAATAGCACACCTGTTCAGTCAAGTAACCCTTCTGGGCTACATATAACCCCTAGCACCAGAGTCGACTGTATGACTGTCAAGCATCCTTCGCCTGGTGCCAGTCCAATCCGGTTTCATCTCCCATCCTCAATCAACATATACACTTACTTTCCTTTCAGTGTAGGGATTACTGTATCGAGAAGGTGTCCAGCCGGACATCTCCTTCCTGACAGACTCATCAATTCATCAATCCCTTCACCCATGGACTGATGAATTACACACATTAATAACTATATGTCCATAATGAATTATACTCCTGATAATTCATTACTATAGCATTAACTAAGGAGAACTCATGACTTGTTACACTTAAATAGCAAAATCATATCACAGCCATAGTGTCAGGTCTGGGATCCCTGCCCCAGATCCTGAGTTGCCCTCTTATTCACTGACTATCTTTCAGGTCAGTCATCCCTGTGCCGGTCGAGCACAGCTGTGGTGGCCATCCACCACTACACTTTCCCACAGCTACTGTGGGTCTCGTGTACCTTGTCCCGTGACGACTTAAGTCACGTCATCCAATGTAGCAAACCTCCAGACTCCACTACCAAACTCTGGCTCCACCTTTTGGGGGGGGGGGGGGGGGGGGGGTTATGCCCCTCCCAACTACTACCTCACGGCAGTACTCCAAGTACTCCATGAACCGAGTCAGGGTTCCAGAAGAGTAGAATATTAGAGACAGAAACGGTTAGGCTCAAACCTCGATCTATCTAGACACCTCGGCCTCGAATTACGGAGCGCCACATCACCCTCGATCGGGTATGTTCATCCATCGGATATGCACGATTGCATTGGGTCGGACCTATTACCGATCGGGTTGGGGGTACCGGCCTACCTCCCGCTGCCTAGACAAACGTACAATGGAACACGCACGGTCATCCTTGCGGACGGACATGACAACAAGCAGTAACAATAGTATCATGAATACTTCTTATCAATTGTTATCCTCCCGATGCAACGCCATTCGGCTTACGCGGAATAACACTGCTATCTGCATACCGCAAATACACCACTGCTGATTTCACCTTGATTCCTCGAAAAATCACCATCACTGATAGAACAATTACGTTACCATTCTACTGTCACGAAGCACATTACACATCTCTAATAATAAGCTCTACCTTATCATTTACAGCGTCTAGCATGTTGATGTCAGGACGGACAAACTGTCGCCTTGCCTGCGTAATGAATAAACCAAACCCGTAACTGCTACACACTGTAACGCACATCGTTCGGCCTATTTTATTTACACACCACTCGCGGTGGAACACGGCTTGTTCCGTCAGGTAACACATTACATTGCTGATCGATAAAGCCTACTTAAAAATGCAAACCGCCAACTGTAACGGATAACGCTACGCGACAACTCAATTTTACGACGGCAATTAATTCATTCCGGGAATCCGCACGGCATCACGACAACAATTAAATAATAGAATAAGTACTCAACTAACCTGTGATTGAAGAATCACAACCTTGACTGTAGATGTCCGCACTGGCCGCGAATATTGACATCACAATTATAACAGCCTCTTGGCTGCGATCTGTCTACGCTGAGGTTTGGTGGGCGACTGCTCACGACAAAGTCAGTGCGCCTTCCCCTCGCCTACACGGGCCGCGTGACTTTCATGATACATGAAGAAAACCAGAGTCACGATAAGTTTCCCCACCCCGTGCTGCATGAAGCACTAGTGAACTTAGAGATCAAAACCACGTACGCACTTGGGGGAACATTCTAGATTTTCCATAAATAACTAGAATAGCTCCGCCCCCGCACTATTTTTCGATGGGGAATCCCCTATTAATTGATATTAATTCAAGGGAGACCAACGCATCGCACTCCCTTCAAAGGGCTATTATGCAGAGATCTTACGATATTTATCCGTTTCGTCACATAGGCCCCCACTTAAGATGGTCGACCCGGTCGAACTCACTAGACAAAGATCGGTCTGAACTCTGAACCTCTACTCTATCAAGATTGGATTCCCAGGAAAAGACGTTCCATAACATTCACTTTCCCTGCGGAGATCCACCAGAATGGTATGGATGCTGGATCACCAACCACCGCCTCAAACATACGTTATCTCCAGCGATTAGGCCCGAAACGTAACGGCCTGGTGATTGGCTTACAGGATCTGTCTACACTGGACTGTTCCGCATCCACCTGTTGCAGGCCATCGGTTACTTTACTGAAGGTTCGTTCGTCCCTTCCGACAATAGGATATTTCCTATCCCGACTAGGCATCACCTTCGTGGACTGTTCGCGGATGTCGACCGAAATGAATGGTCGCTTACTCCAGGTTCGTCTGGAGTACCCTTGCTCCTGCCTTCTCTCCCGCGAGTAAGGACAGTGAGCCGGTCGGCGTATCGAGTCACCCGACGGTCCCGTCGTGCCAGATGTGACATCGCCTGTCCGACCACGATTCCCAGTGTGCTTAACACCATGGGCCTCTTCCCGACGGAGCCCGTTCGCCCTATCTACGGTTGAACGCTCAGGAGACCGCAGACCCTCCCCACAGGATGTACTGCGTAGGACTGAGTCTTCCTCGCCCTCGTCTGGACCCAGAACCGAATCTAGCGCGAGGGTAGTCGCACTACTTTGTGGAGAAACTACCTCGGATATCTCCAAATTCTGAAGGAGAGTACAATGGAACTTACGCAATTCCCCGCGGACCTTCACCTCATACGTGGATCGGGACATTATCCGCTCCACAGGAAAAGGGCCCTGCCATCCGAGTTCGAATTCCGCCCCCTCGATTGGGAGAAGCGCGAGAACCCTATCTCCAATCTGCAGAGATAAACCGTTTTTGGTCTTGTGCTTTGGTGCTGCCAGACAACACGTTGGGCACGACCGGATATATCTCCGCACGTCGTCTGTCATTCCAGGCCAGTGGTAGTGGCTGGAAAGACACTGGACTGTTGTCCCCACATCCTTATGTCCGGTTAAGGATAAGGTATGCACTCTATGTACCAAGCGGGATCTGTAGTCAGTAGGGACTACCATCTGACCGTACTGGCTATCCCCTTGCCCGGCTCTACGATAAAGCAACCGGTTTTCTACATAGAACTGACCCGGAGTTGGCGGGACAGAACTTTGGGACACCTCCAGTAAGTAAGGACGCAAAGTCGGGTCCCTACTTTGAGCACTGCTCACTAACCTCGCAAGAGAATGGTCTATTTCCTTACCACACTGCCTTTTTCCATCCTTAGCCCTGGCCTGCCTAGCGCTCACTAGACAATGTTCCCTGGGGTCCCCCAGGAATACATGCGGACGACCGAGGATCAAAGGGTAGAGAGGATCAGGCAGCACAGCCGCCTGGATGCTACCCGTAACGTACCTGCACCGAATGTCAATCCGAGCAATCGGCAAGTCCATAGCTACGGAGCTCCTCATGGCCAGCTGAAATTCTCTTGTCTCGCCGGTGAGCTGCCCTGGGCTCACAAGGTGGGATGAGATTACAGCTTCAAACTGCAATCCTGTATCGTATAGACATTCCACCTGCTTCCCATTCACCTCTATCGTTTCGATCACAGGTGATTTCTCAGACTTTGGTTTCTCCCGACCCTTAGGTGTGGTCTCGCTAGGTCTACCTCTAGTAGAGGCGAGACACGCAAAGTGCAAGTCCCTTGGCTTCCTCAGACAATCTACAGTATTATGGGAAGGAGACTTACAGTAATTACACCACCTCTTACTCCACTTCCGTTTTGGGGAGGCGGGAGGGCTTTGCTTATCGGGTTTCTTACCAGAGTCTTTTACCACAGGATCTGCTACATTGGATGATTCTTTGGGACCTTTGGTCTTGGGCTTCTGATCAAGCCCCTTCTGTCTTTTCTGTGAATCAGTCTGACTGGAATCCCCAGTCTCACCATAGACTTCCACATACCTTTCAGCTAACTTATTTACTATGTCTAGCCTTTCCGCCCCATTTTCCCCTAAGAAATTCCTTAAAGGCTTGGACATCTGCATTTTCATTTGATCCACCACCATCAACTCTCTCAGACTCTCATAATCCTCTTTGAAATTGGCCAATGCCATCCACTTCAACAGGTATGAGTTCAACCTCACACTATAGGCCGAGAACATCTCACCTGGTTCTCTCCTGGAAGTTCTAAACCTCCGCCTGTAAGCATGGGCTGTCATTTCGAATCTTTTCAAAAGAGCCGATTTCAGGGTTGGATAATCGTTTTCCATCCCTGGGGGAAGACGCGCATACACTTCGTACGCGGTGCCACGGAGTCCTTGTGAAAGCTTAAGATTCCAACGCTCAGGCTCTAAACCCATAGCTTTACACATTGCCTCGAACTTCTCTAAGAATTGATCTATCTTCTCTTGGTCCGGTTCAAATGGTGGAAACGGCCATTTCATAGCATGGTAAGCTGGTCTGCTGGCTACTGATGAGCTAGGTAAAGCTACTCCACCTACTGCTCCCTCAGACTCACCAACCGATTTAGCCTCTACCTCAAGTTGCTTCATACGGAACTCATGTTCCATTTCCAACTTCCTAGCATCTAATTTCTTAGACTCTAGGTCAGCTGCCAGTTTTTGTGCCTGTTGGTCTGCCACCAACTTTTGCTCTTCAAGTGCTACCTTTCGAGCTTCCAGCTCAATTTCTGACTTTCTTCGCTCACTCTCTTCTGCTCTGAAGTTTCTCTCTACTTCCAGTACATAGGCTTTGAACTCCTCACCTTCCAATCCCATCTCAGTTGCAGATGCCCGCACCTTAGCTAAATCTAAAGTACGAGTAGCCATGCTTAGTGTAACTTAGTATCAGTATAGATATGCAATACCCAATCACTGTATCTATACTAACTTAACTAAATGTCTGTCCACGTCGAAGAGAAAGGTTTCAGTAGCCCTACTCGTCAAGTAGATAATAGGTATAGGACAGATGACACTATAACCTATTCCTACGAGATGTCAGAACAAAGAGAAGATCCCGGACGGGCCCCCACTCTATCTTGTGACAAGACCGCCGGGGCTTGGTCTGGTTTGCCACGATAGATACTATCCCCTGCCTTTGCTCCAACCACCTCAATAGCACTCTACATCTAACAGGCCCCACACAAGCCGGGACAGCTTAACCTTCCCTCCCTCACCTAGGGTTCCAAACCCCAAGGGGGCTCGGACCAGACACCAGTCATATCACTGCACAAAGTCATAGCTAAGAGAACAAAAATTTAATTCTGAACTACGTCAACCACAACACAGAGAAGGATGGCTGAAAGCCAGACTAGAAGAACTATGTACAAGATCAAAGATGCAGATGAGTATTCATCATGGAGGCGGACGATAGCTCGTGCGGTTGTCCAGTCGTGGTAGCGACTCACCCAGGCTCCTCCAGTGGACCGGAACTCCAAGGTCTGCTGCCTCTCCAAAGTTCCCTCTTCACACAGAGAACCAAGCAAGGGCTGATCAAGCGCAGTACCCCTGCCTGACTGACACTGCACTGCTGAACAAGGATCCTTCCTTGCTGTCGTACTACTTCCCTCGTCCCACTCCTGATGAAGTCTGGGCCGACCCTAGAACATTAGCGGTCTCCCACTTGCAGAAAAAATACATGTAGCACCGTCTCAAAATACACAAGAGCCAGGTCACTCTTCTATCTCATCAGTGACCCACACACTGATATGTCATCTACACAATGAGCGGTTGCTCCACACGAACACACAATGTCACTGGTAAAGTCTATCAGGTGACTAAACACTTCACCTTAGTTCCATGTCCTTGGACAAATAGCTCTTCACACAGTATCATGTAATTACCCTGATCCATAGGTAGTAATCACAACCTAGCATACACTGTCAACAGTTCATCACGTTGGCATGAGGTAGCTCCCTACCTTCACAAACATTGTCAACAGTTCATAACGTTGGCATGAGGTAACTCCCTACCTTCACAACCATGTCACTCAGGTGTTTCCACCAATGTTGTAATCAATGTCCTAGTTCACTAGACCACATGTTGGCTTCATAAAGGTAACCAATGTAAAAACACTATGTAAGCATCAACTGATACATGTTGTCCCATAACCCAGCCGGGCCAGAAGCATATAACACAGGTCATGGTGACCGGTAACAATGATCACTCTGCACAACTTGAAAGGTCACTACCTTGCAATTACCAAGGTTTACACAGAGACTGAATGTCACCAGTGCTTCACTGGCTTGAATCACCAGACGTTTCAGTGTTGGATCCTCTCAGGATCGGATGACACTCGTTGGACTCTTGACGGAGGTCCTACCCTAGACCTACCGACTTATTCAGCACTCAGCTCCTTCCAACATTGATCTCGCAGACTCAGACAACCACTCCCAGTATAGCCTCAATCAACTTCTGGATAGGCACTGGAATGAGTGGGCCCATAGAGCTCATGGTGCAGCTCTTGAATCTTCTTCTGTATAGTAATAACAGATCCTGAAACACGGAGAGGTTGGTGTGAGTACTCAACTACAACAAAGACTACCAGCATCTCCACCCTGTCACCTGCCTCTCAGACATTCCTCATGTCTACCAACATGAGTATGAAATCATCACATCATAGATCTACTTAGTCACTATAATATATAGGCATAATGATGGTAGAAAAAGCAATAGCACACCTGTTCAGTCAAGTAACCCTTCTGGGCTACATATAACCCCTAGCACCAGAGTCGACTGTATGACTGTCAAGCATCCTTCGCCTGGTGCCAGTCCAATCCGGTTTCATCTCCCATCCTCAATCAACATATACACTTACTTTCCTTTCAGTGTAGGGATTACTGTATCGAGAAGGTGTCCAGCCGGACATCTCCTTCCTGACAGACTCATCAATTCATCAATCCCTTCACCCATGGACTGATGAATTACACACATTAATAACTATATGTCCATAATGAATTATACTCCTGATAATTCATTACTATAGCATTAACTAAGGAGAACTCATGACTTGTTACACTTAAATAGCAAAATCATATCACAGCCATAGTGTCAGGTCTGGGATCCCTGCCCCAGATCCTGAGTTGCCCTCTTATTCACTGACTATCTTTCAGGTCAGTCATCCCTGTGCCGGTCGAGCACAGCTGTGGTGGCCATCCACCACTACACTTTCCCACAACTACTGTGGGTCTCGTGTACCTTGTCCCGTGACGACTTAAGTCACGTCATCCAATGTAGCAAACCTCCAGACTCCACTACCAAACTCTGGCTCCACCTTTTGGGGGGGGGGGGGGGGGGGTTATGCCCCTCCCAACTACTACCTCACGGCAGTACTCCAAGTACTCCATGAACCGAGTCAGGGTTCCAGAAGAGTAGAATATTAGAGACAGAAACGGTTAGGCTCAAACCTCGATCTATCTAGACACCTCGGCCTCGAATTACGGAGCGCCGCATCACCCTCGATCGGGTATGTTCATCCATCGGATATGCACGATTGCATTGGGTCGGACCTATTACCGATCGGGTTGGGGGTACCGGCCTACCTCCCGCTGCCTAGACAAACGTACAATGGAACACGCACGGTCATCCTTGCGGACGGACATGACAACAAGCAGTAACAATAGTATCATGAATACTTCTTATCAATTGTTATCCTCCCGATGCAACGCCATTCGGCTTACGCGGAATAACACTGCTATCTGCATACCGCAAATACACCACTGCTGATTTCACCTTGATTCCTCGAAAAATCACCATCACTGATAGAACAATTACGTTACCATTCTACTGTCACGAAGCACATTACACATCTCTAATAATAAGCTCTACCTTATCATTTACAGCGTCTAGCATGTTGATGTCAGGACGGACAAACTGTCGCCTTGCCTGCGTAATGAATAAACCAAACCCGTAACTGCTACACACTGTAACGCACATCGTTCGGCCTATTTTATTTACACACCACTCGCGGTGGAACACGGCTTGTTCCGTCAGGTAACACATTACATTGCTGATCGATAAAGCCTACTTAAAAATGCAAACCGCCAACTGTAACGGATAACGCTACGCGACAACTCAATTTTACGACGGCAATTAATTCATTCCGGGAATCCGCACGGCATCACGACAACAATTAAATAATAGAATAAGTACTCAACTAACCTGTGATTGAAGAATCACAACCTTGACTGTAGATGTCCGCACTGGCCGCGAATATTGACATCACAATTATAACAGCCTCTTGGCTGCGATCTGTCTACGCTGAGGTTTGGTGGGCGACTGCTCACGACAAAGTCAGTGCGCCTTCCCCTCGCCTACACGGGCCGCGTGACTTTCATGATACATGAAGAAAACCAGAGTCACGATAAGTTTCCCCACCCCGTGCTGCATGAAGCACTAGTGAACTTAGAGATCAAAACCACGTACGCACTTGGGGGAACATTCTAGATTTTCCATAAATAACTAGAATAGCTCCGCCCCCGCACTATTTTTCGATGGGGAATCCCCTATTAATTGATATTAATTCAAGGGAGACCAACGCATCGCACTCCCTTCAAAGGGCTATTATGCAGAGATCTTACGATATTTATCCGTTTCGTCACAGATGTGTCCTGGCACAAACACTGTTCAGCCTCATGTTTTCAGCCATGTTGATGAATGCCTTCGAGAACGACGACATTGGAATAGACATCAACTACCGTATGGATGGAAAGTTATTCAATCTCAGAAGGCTGAAAGCTAAAACAAAAATTAACAGAGACACCGTCAGAGAGCTCCTGTTTGCTGATGATTGTTCTCTATACGCCAACTCAGAGGCGGACATGCAACATAATGTTTCAGCTTTCTCACATGACTGTGTCAACTTTGGGTTCAATATCAACTTGGAGAAGATTGTAGTTATGTACCAGCCAGATCCAGGGAATAATCACACTGTGCCGAATATCAAAGTGAATGATCATAGACGTGTTGTGGACAAATTTACCTATCTTGGCAGCACTGTGTCACAAGCTGCCACAATTGATGACGAAGTGAATGCAAGAATCTCCAAGGCCAGTGCAGCCTTTGGCAGACTGTACAAGAATGTATGGGACAGAACTGGAATAAGCCTGCAAACAAAGCTAAAATTCTACAAAGCAGTTGTATTATCCAAATTGCTATATGCTTGTGAAACCTGGACTGTTTATCAGCGACACGCTAGGAAATTAAACCACTTCCACACAATCTGCCTAAGGAAGCTACTGAAGATTAAATGGCAAGACAAGATTCCAGACACTGAAGTCCTAGAAAGAGCGTCCATGCCCAGTATCCACACTCTGTTGATGAAGAATCAGATTCGCTGGGCTGGTCACTTGACTCGCATGCCAGATCACAGGCTCCCTAAACGAATTTTTTACAGCGAACTGAGTTGTGGCAAACGCTCCCAAGGTGGCCAGAGGAAACGCTTTAAAGACACTCTGAAAATCTCACTGAATGCTTTTGGAATTAATCATGACACCTGGGAGGCTGCAGCCAGAGACCGAAATTCGTGGCGTGCATCATTACACAAAGGTGCAGTCATATGTGAGGCACCCAGGACTGCAAGAGCTGTGAAGAAAAGGCAGGACAGAAAAACCACTGCAGGAAATCATCCTCCAGAAACGTCAAGCATTCTTTGCCCACATTGTCAAAGAACATTTCGAGTCAAAAGTGGCCTTATCAGCCATCATAGAATCAACGGCTCCATACCTTCAACCCCACTGGATGAAATGAATGGTCATCATCATTCTTGATGGACAAACAATATAAGTCTAATTTCCAATCCACTGCAGCATACTGAGAAAATGATCGGCATTATCGTCACCGTCTTCTTCTTGTTATCATCACTATCATGTTTTATTATCGTCACCATAATATTGTTATTATAACAGATTCAGATATGATATATTAATGCACACTCCTATGGACAAGCATGTTGGATAACTATTAACACACAAACATTAGCTCTCCGCCTAGGTTCATGGACCTCGGAGGTGTGCATTATTACCATGGGAATACCACAAGGATCTACAATATCGTCTGTGCTATTCAGTGTATACATAAGCAAGTCTGCACGCATTGAAGCACAGGGGAGTATAAGGGCACTGACAATTGTAGATGATGTCCGTGGGTATAGACAGGGAAGAAAAAGGTTGCAGGGACAGTAAACAAAAATGGTAAACTGAGAACATATATGGATAGTGTCACTAACCCAGATACGGCATCTGTGTTAGGGTGTTCGCTGGGCAATAGAGTTGTTCAGGCTGACGTCCCAAGTCTTACAATAAATGGCAAAAATGTTAACAAGAGAGAGCAAACTCAGGTACCTGGGAATCACCTTCGACGTTTAGAGATCACGTGGAAGCAGCTGTAATGAGACCTAAGACAATCAGTACATTGAAGATCATATCAGCAATGGACATGGAACAAAGAATGGTGTTCAAACTTTTGTTCATACTCTATCACCATCTGATGCTCTCAGTAACTGGGTATTGCTGTGAGGTTATCGGGCATAATATCAAACATAAGCTCGAATATAAACAGTCCAGAGGTGCCGACAATTGTCCAGCAACGAAGCAACGGAACTTAAATAAAAGGTCTCACTAAAAGGCTGGCAAACAAATTGATGCGGCTACTTTTATTCGCCGATATTCGTGAACAGTAGTCAGTCAGACAATTAATACATTTCCATAAATTTCGATCGGGTCTGTAACCGCCAGACTGGACGATCGTAAGAAAACATCAATGATAAATATTCAACTGTTGACTATACTATCTAGAACTCTGACATCATTAGTATTCCAGTCCTTCATTTCTTCTGTCCATCCAAGGTTACCGAAGTGTCCTTCTGGTGCGATATGCTCAATTACATTTCTAGATTCGGCATCTGTCCCAAATCGTTATCCTAATATATAAGCTGCCATGGTTCTCCTTTCTGATACCTCTAAGCCCTGAATAAAATTGTCCTGCCAGAAAATATCTCAATGTATTGGAGATGACTTGAACGTGCTGCTTCTCCAGTCCAGCTCTATGATCCGAATGCCGTAGCTATTGACAAACAAAACTGACGTGATCTCCGTTCTACGTCAGATGCCTAGTTTTGTGCCCATTTCGGTTCGGGAGTGTTGCTCCCTCTTCCTTTTGCGTCATGGGCTCCGCTACGACTTGGCAGGTATGTAATGGTGCTGCTCACGTTGTCAATGGGTCAGTTGGTGAAACTAAGGCGAATACAGAATGAAACGATAAGGGTGACACTGGAATGCAGAAAGGACACTCCGATAGTATGTATGCGATAAATCCTGGTTCTACCCACGATTGCAGACAGTCTCAAGTTCCTACAGACTAAATCATATGCCCGAGTGGTTGCAGAAACAGAACATCACCTGTATGAAGCCCCGGACAGTCATGGGTCATAGGCTGATGATCAGAGAAGAATCATGGGTGGCTATGATTGAGATCATTGGAAGAGGAGAGGAGTGAGTTAGAATGACAGTATAAAAGTCTTACATGTTTAGGGATACAATCACATTGGATCGGGAATGCAATGTTTAGCCGGCAAGCTGAACTAAATGGCAGGTGCAACAATTGATCCACGACAAATTCGCGCCCACGCGGGGGTCATCATCTACATATGTAGTGCTAAGTGGTGACAAAAGTGCCTGAGGGTGTGTGACGACTGTGTGTATGCGGTGTTCTGTGCAGGATAGTCTGGCATATGATACTACGACACATAATCTCAGAATGGGGGTGAGAGTAGACACAGCTGGTTTCTGCTGACTGGAAGACAAACGGCACACGCTTGTCGTGATTGTAACGGACTCAAAGGGTATCTTAAGAAAGGTGAAGGCGGACATGTCTATGGTAGAATGGAAGCCTTCCGATCAGCAATCACAATCACGGAGCATCTGTTAGATTCCACCCACTCCCCCCACCCCCACTCCACTGCTCCCCCAATAACTTGCTGGTGTGTTGAGAAACGACCAGGCGGACAGATTGTCTGGGTCTGCACCGTTCGCTGTGGTATTGATGCTTGATAAGACAGACGTTGTCGGAGCCCTTAAGGATCGTGCGCGCGAACGCACAAGCACGCACACACACACACACACACACACTCAAACAAACACACACACCCACACACACACACACACACACACACTCACGCACTCAAACACACACACATCCACACACACACACGAATGCACACATCATTAACACAAGCACCCACTGGGTAATAAAAAGCGCAAGCAGAAGAAACACCTGATCAGGAAAGAGACACAGAAATTATCATGTCTAACAACTGTCAAACTACACTGCTAAATTTAATGTTAACAATATTGTTTGATGAACACATGTTTGCAGCCTACCCGTCAGCATGCCCGGCTGGTTGGTTCGGCATCGACTGCATGTTTAAATGTCATTGCAGTAGCGAGATCTCGTGCAATATTGATGGCAGTTGTCGAGTCTCACCGGAATGTGTGAAAGGCTACTTTGGTCCAGGATGCCAGTATAGTAAGTGTTGATCAGTGACTCTTGACCAGCGTCATTGTCATCATCATCAAGTGCCTTGCTGACTGGCGCGGGCGATCATGCTTCTCCGCATACTACGAACTCCAGCATCGTGTGTTAGTTCATGCATTGACATACGATTTTTAAGAATGCTTCGTCTTGTCTTTATCTCTCTCTTTCTACACAGCGTTCCAGTTGTCATATTACACATCTAGTGTTTGTCTTATCGATTAGACAACTGCAGCCGTTGATTCGAAATCAGAAGGACTTATTTTAAATCATAGACTACCGTTTGGGATAACATACTCCACATTTGAACAATATCAGTGATTAGATGTATATTTCTTCAGCCAACGTATTATACGTTTATCCAAACATATGATATATAGCTCTGCAGTATACACCTGACGAGATGCAGCGAAACACGTCTTATTAGAGACCCTGCAATATAATGTTTATGCCAATTGTGTTTAGATTTACTAATGAAATCCACTATTTTTCATCATAATGAAATGTTAAAACAAAAACGTTACACAGTCATCCAATACTTCGCATTATATTAACACTGATTGGAAACTTCGGATAATTGTCTTTGAGATGTAATGTAACGTTTTAAAAGCTCCCACGCGTACTAAGCACGTCAGGAAGTCCCCCTCCCAGGAATATCCCGCCCTTTATCTTGCTGACACACTCTGGGGGTACGCCCACCAGGGTCATGACGCCAGATGTCTTTCTTCTACAGTGCTTTCCTACCCTGTTTCAAGACCTTCGATTGTTTTCAAACATGCCATGCCCCCAAAATGAACATTGTCCCTGCCCCCAAGCCACAGTTTGTCACTGCTCCCAGGCCAAACATTGGCCCTGCTCCCAAGCCACAAGTTCTTCCTGCTTCCGTCCACAATTTGTCCTTGCTCCCGAGCCATAATTTATCACTGATCCCAGCCAAACATTGTCCCTGCTCCTAAGCCACAAGTTCTCCCTGCTTCCGACCACAATTTGTCCTTGCTCCCAAGCCATAATTTATCACTGATCCCAGCCAAACATTGTCCCTACTACCTCAACATCACAGAGCCCAGTGACACTGTGGGAGACGAACTACCATTATGGTGTATATTATACAACTAACTGGGTGTCTGTCACGCCGCGCTCCAGTGCTGGCATTTATCCTATTTGCCACAGTATTTATCTGTACACCGTGATATTTATCCTGTTCATCGTGGCATATATCCTGTTTACCGTTGTATGTTACTCACAAAAGACAATTTACATTATGTTTTGAAGATATATGACACGCGCGTTCGTAAACATACGGAGCTGGCTTACCTTCTGTCAAAGGAAGCTTCAGTTTAGCAGGATCGATCGCATGACCACTGCTCCTGCAAGCCAGGGTCCGTCCATGAAATTACAGTAACCCCCCCCCCCCCCCCCCATTCCACCCTCTGTTCGACGCCCGGAAGTTACAGGTCTATGATGTGCTAAGATCATCGCATGTTTAATACCAGAATGCACGAGGAACATGCGGCTAGTTCTCTCTCTCATAGCGGACGACAAAAGCAGGTGTCGAACCCTCGCCCAACCTTGCGCATGACGTTAGCTGTGTAGCCTCCGTGTAGTGACATGTGCATGCCATTGTGTCATGTTGTGTCAGGTTGAGTGAGGTCGTTTTAGGTTGTGGCAGGTTGTATCAGGTTGTGTTAAGTTGTGTCAGGTTGTGTCAGCTTGTGTCAGGTTAAGGTAGGTTGGGTCGGGCTCTGTTAGTTTGGGTCAGGTTGGGTCTCGTTGTGTCAGGTTTGTCAGGTTGAGCCAGGTTGATTCAGGTTGTGTGAGTTGTGTGTCAGGCTATTGGCGTTTGACTCTGCACAGATTAGTTTTGTGTTAGTTGGTGGGTACTCAGCTATTGTAAGGCAGTTCTTGGTTGAACAATGGGCTCTGAGTATACAGTGGCTGGGACACGTTCTTCACACTTTACTGCAGTAGAAAGGTGAGATACTATAGCATTCACTGATGAACTTAAATGTAGGCAAAAGCCACTATTTTGAAAGAAAAGAACAACAAATAAGTGCCCGAAATCATCAGAAAGTCAGGTACAGTATTATATCTTGTGGCTAGTTTTACCAGATACTTATAGCTTAAGATTCCGTGTCGTCATTATGGGTTTCCCTATATGCTGCTTGTGATCGGTTAAGCACGCCGTTGTTGCACAGTAAGCCAATACATCATTTTCCCTTTAACCTTTTCCTATCCCTAAGGTCAGGTCTTTGATTCATCTGTTCCAGTCCAATGATATATATTGTGCGATGCATATTCGCACATATAGATACTGTTAGATGTAGCTAACATAACATGTCTAATTAGACATCAACAATAATTGTCATGCAATAAGTTTCTCAACTCCCCATAACATGCACATGTCCAATCGCCTAGATTACTGTGCGGAATCCAGATGTTGATGGTTTTCATACACAGTTCGGGTGATACCACTTTACAGTGTAGAGGTTGCAAACAATTATAATATATTCCCATCTAACATAAGTAGTAAATGAGTATCTCATTAAGCACGTGTTGTAAACAAAGGAGATAATAAAGTAATAAATAATACACCAGATATAAAATAGAACTGTCAGTAAACAAGATATAATACATTGATATCGTCATGGCAAATGCATGTGTTAAGACGAAGTTCCCATTTAGACACCATAGTATCAAATAAAGAGAAGTAATGAATGGTCCAAACCCTTCCAAGATAGTCATAACAAGCACTGTTGGTGTTACTACAAGTGGTCACTTACCCAAAATATTTCCAGAAAATCACAATTCTTCTGAAAGAAATAAAGTCACTCGGTGCATTGGATTCTAGAGTTTACCAAAAGAATACTGGCTCTAATATGTCTCTGGTATTTAAGGCTAGGGGACAAATTAGATAGCATCTTCTCGCTTTCAGGTAAACAGTATTTCCCACGCCCCACACATGTGTTCTTGTTATCACATCATATTTCAGGACGTTACCAGTTATAATATGCATTCGCTTGTCAGGTTAATTTCAAGTTCCGATGTTCTCCACCAGTCTCCAATAATTTATATATTTTCTATTGTTATTTCCTGAAACGAGGGTGAAACTGTTCTCCGCGAGTCTCCAATAATTTATAGATGTATTATGGTTATTTCCCGAAACAAGGGTATACGTGTTTAGTATAAAATTAGTACTTAATGACGATAAACATTGTCCTCTACTGTTAAATTTCTAGCTGCACGGGCATTTGTCCGGGTCCGTATCCGGTTTACACAGCGCCGTAATTAACATGTTACGCGCAAATCCTTTACGGCTATCAAATGTCGGGTCACTGAATGAAGCGGAAAATTACCTGTGTATTGTCCCCGACCACTGTCCCATGAGACTGCTAGCTACCTAGAAACTAACTAAGAACTTGCAGTTTGGTAAAACGCTATGTTACAGAAGTCTACAATACCAGCTTCTCCTTGTGATCGCTCTGAACTATCATCATGTTGTGAGAGTATTTGTGCCAGTGAATGACCAATAGCTGCCTGCATCATCAACGTTAATGTGATGGCGTTATGTTTCAGAGGATTTGCTTTACGTAAACAATGGTCCCAGCGTTCCGCTGTTCCTCCGTGACGGCGATGACTCCACATGCAACACGGATGCATCATCCACCAAGATTGAAATCAAAATACAAGGGTCTTATGCTTTAACCTGGTTCAGGGTCATTATAAATACACCTGGTAAGTTGTGAATAATCAAGGTCAGTCATGAAAAATCCTAGTAAATGGTGATTACACATGATTAGATGTAAAAAACAAATACAAGTCATGTGTGATTTGTCATGGTCAGTTGTGAAATATTAATGTAAGTTATAATTAGTGATATTCACTTGTGAACAATCTTAATAATCTGTGATTAATCGTGGATGCCTTCATCCGACATACAGGACTTCGCGTTGGAGCTCAAGCCAACGAATACAAGCAAGCAAGCATATGGAGGCAATAAATGCACAGTAACTACACATACTATGAGTGCAGTTTACAGTCAAAATGTCACTGATGGCATCTAACTCTAGGCTTGTACATAACAATTGCCCTACCAAGAAGGTCATTCTTAGTTATCTCAAAAACTAGAGATGATAGAAAAATTTGACTATATTTTTGTATTCAACAACACTAAATTACCCAAGAACAGCTATTACAATTAGGGCACCAAAATGTGTGTAGACCAGTGTAATTAACAGTGGAAATGTGAGGTCATCTATAAACTTCACAGTAAACGGGAAGATACAAGAACAAGTAACCCGTTTCTTATATCTTGGACATATAATAGCAGATAATGGCTGAAATGAAACATAAATCAAACAGAGAATAGGAAATGCCACAAATGTTTTCAACATCATAAAATAATCATTAACATCTGGAGAGATTAACAACGCATTAAAAATGAGAATTGTCAAATGCAATGTATATTCAAAACTATTATATGGCGCTTAAGCCTGGACAATGAATAATCAGTTGGAAAATCGAATAGAGGCCCTGAAGGTGTCGATATACAGAAGAATATGTCGTATTGTATGGAGAGAAAAAAAAACAGTCAAATATAGAGTTTCTAGAAAAACTAGGAATGAAAGGAGAGTTGATGAAATAAAAGAGCGAAGTGAACTATTTCGGCCATGATAAAAGACACTCTTATAACAACCATACTGGAGAGTAAGTTTGAAGGCAAGCGAGCAAGAGGAAGACAACGATGGACGTGAGAAGTTAAAACAATGAGATAGACGTACAGCAGTTTAAAAATACGTACAGTATATTCGAGAGACAGGCAGTGTTGGAGATCCAGTCCGTCCAACCTAATTGTGGAGACTGCACATTGAGTGATTGATTTAATTATACTATTCTCCGATTTTATGGTTTCTATGTTTTTTTTTTGTTTTTTTTGTCAGCGTCATCATCAGCTCACCAGCCCGGTTTCCGGTTTCTAGAGGACGTGTTTTAACATATTCTCCCGATTTTTGATTATTTTAATAAGTTTACTCAATTCAATCACGATGCTGTGTATATCATTGTGTTCATTCTAAACTGGATTTACATACTACTCAGCAGTTCAGGTCTATGTGACTGTTTAATTAATGAAATGAGAGTTTATTTATTTTATGTGGCCGTAAGAGCACCTATCTGTGAATGTTACCAATTGTCGATTCACGACAACGTGAGAGTTTGCCATGCGTGACTAACAAGTGATAAACACCACGCACCTTCTACAGAAAGGCCTGCGCGTATATTTACTCCATCATTTTGTTCGTTTAAAGCTGGATTTACATACAACTCAAAATGTCAACTTTATGTGAATGTGTATTTAGTTAAATGAGGATTTCTTTGTGAATCGTGACGGTAAGATCACCCATTTTTCAATTTTACCAATTATCGATCTACGACAACGTGAGAATTAACCATGCATGGCTATCAAGTAAACGTCACGCACGACCTACAGAAAAGCCTGCAATATTATTTTATTCCTTGCCTTATCGAGCTGCCTATGTTGCCAAAATGTCCTCCAACTTGCGATCATCAACTCTGTCCAAGCGGCACAATGTAAACAAGAACAAGACGGGACAAATTTTGACGAGCACGCCAGCTCAGCGAATGAATCGATCATCTACATCGCCAACCTCAATCGTGTTGTCTAGTGAACAATCAGACACTGAATTCCAGCTGGACATACAACAGAATTCACCAGCTCAATCTAATCAAACCAGCACATCACATTCAAGCACTCTTTCTTCGGCCGAACCACAGAGCCACAATGATATTGATTGTCGTGAACTTATTCAGGCTTTGGAGATGAGGTTAACCGATTTTATTACCAGCAACACCACTAATATTATTGCTGTGCTTAAAAACGAAAACCTTCTTCTTCGAGAAGAAATCCGCCTCCTTAGACAAGAGAAGGAAACTTTCAAAGCATCAATACATGCTTTAGAACTAAGAAGTGCACAGTCATCTAATAAAAGTGCACAGACAGAAACTACCCTTGGTGTTATAGATGCGAGTGCTACCAGTGAATGTTCGTCGCATAATGACATACAGACAGTTTCTACAATCAACAAAACTACTTCTAAACCTGTAGAACGCACACCATCCATCTACCCCATTGATGTGCATATCAGCAACAGGTTCCAGGCCTTAAGTGTAGACTCTCCAGCAGCAGACCAGGAATCACAAAGTTCAATTGTTACCACTACTGGGCATCAACAACCAACGCAAGCAAGCTATAATAATCAAGAACACAAGAAAGACCGCAGTGGTCAGTGACAACAACAGCCCAAGCGGACACGCCAGCAGCGTGACCTTACAATTGATGACAGTGCAACTCATGTTATCATTGGAGACTCCCTGCTGAAGGGAATCTATAGTGATCGCATGTCATCTTCTGACAGCGAGTCAACTTCAATCTTTCCTCTACCAGGCGCTGACATTGATAGGCTTACCGCTACACTGCGAAAATTCCAAGTGAATGAGAGAATTAAAAAAGCGACAGTCCATATTGGTGTCAATGACATAATGGATAATAACATCATAAGCACCTCACAACTATCTACGCTGGAGGTACTGTTACGAAATAAATTTCCTAACTCATCTATGTTCATTTCATCCATCATTCCACCATGTTATGGATTCCAGCGTCGGACTGCCGATGCTGCCAATCTAACTTTGTTTAAATTTTGTAAAGACAATGCCATTAGTTTCATTAATAACACCCCGTACTTTACTTCGTCGTCCGGGGCTCCTAAGAAAAAACTATACAGGGATCAAATACATTGTTCCAAGCTAGGAAGTAGTATACTAGCGAAGAACATAAAATATCCCGAACGTGCACAACAACCAGCACCAGTTACAGGAGTAACCCGAACTTCACCCCCGGCGACAGCGACATCTAAGTGTTCAGAAAATGCTCCTTCTCTTCCTGCACCACCATTGCCTATACCCCAGGAATACAATGCCGTGGATAGCAACCCATGCTCCAATCCCAATGTTGCTAACTATGATGGTTTGTTTCCTCCCTTGCCCATAAAGCATCCTCCCCCTATTGTGTCAAAAGGGACACCGTTAAACAATGTTGCTGTGCCCCCGATGTATGCTTCTAATGTAGGCACTTCCAGTAACTCTCACAGCAGTGGTCCCTCGTTGGATGGTAATCTACACTCCTATCAGTGGAACCACCAACTTCAACAGCTAATGCAATACAATCCTGCAGCCCTGCATCAAGCTTTCACGATGTCACTCCAGCACAGACATTTTCCTACCCCATCTAATAGTCTTAACTACTACTAAATAAAGTTTCAAAAACTCTGAAAATTTCTACCGCAAGCGACATCATCCTTTCATCGTGCAATGTTCGCAAATCACGATCAGTGGCTTCACAAAGATGGCCTAAGTATAGGCCATCTCAACATCTATCATTTGCTCAATAAATTACCTGAGCTTTCGGTAATACTGTGCAAACAATTCCATGTGTTTGGAATCACAGAAAGTCGTCTCAACGACAAAATATCCGACTCTGAAATCACTCTTAAGGGGTTTAAAGTAATTCGAAGAGACGCAAATCAAAAATTAGAGACAGGTATTGCTGTATACATTTCCAATTCTCTCAACTGTTACCGTAGAAGTGATCTCGAGTCAGTAGAGATAGAATGTGTTTGGTTAGAGGTGAAGCCAGCCAGCCAACAGCCGTTTCTCATTGGATACCTATATAGGAATCCGTGTGCTGGGTACAATTGGTATGACTGTTTCACTACAATGATGGATATAGTGTTTACAGAAGGTAGAGAAGTCATGATATTAGGTGACTTTAACATAGATATTCCTAAATCCAACCAGACATGGGACGATATCATTCTTTCTTACAATTTCAAACAACTAATAAACCGTCCCACAAGGGTTACTGACACATCCTCAACTATAATTGATCATATATATGTTACTTGTCCAGATAATATTGTTGAATGTTCTGTTCCTGTTTGTACAGTTAGTGACCACTACCCGGTATGTTGTACATGGTCAAGAATTGGGTTCAAACCTCTTAAACATAAACATGTAAGTATCAAATTTAGGAATTTTAAAGCATTCAACCAAGATTTATTTTTGCAAGACTTAAGAAAAGCAGCCCTTGATCACGTTTACCAACTTCCTGACCCGGACGATGCATTAGCTTTCTGGACGAAGACAGTCTACAATGTGTTCGATAAACACGTGCCAATCAAAGAAGTTCGAGTCAAAAATCAACATAAATCCCCATGGGTCACTAGAGAAGTGCTGGAAATCATGAGAGAGCGAGATACAGCACACAAAAATAAAGACTTCATCAATTACCGCAGACTAAGGAATAAAGTTAAATATGACATTCGTAGGATAAAAAAAGATCATTTTAAAAATTTGATTGTAGATAATTCAAACAGTACAAATATATGGAAGGCTATTAACTTGCTAACCAATAAGAAACGCCCTACAGAATCAGCAATACCAAATTCTATAACATGCGATGAATTCAGTTGGTTCTTTCAATCAGAAATAGAGAATCTAAAGTCTTCAATATCAGACTCATCGTGTAATTTAAGTTCACTGGCATCATTCTGTGAGGGGAAGTGCACCAGAAATATTCCCGATGAGATTCCTGTAATGTCTGTTGCAGACGTTTATAAATATCTCTTGAACCTCAAATCAACAAACTCACACGGCCTAGATGGTATCAGTAATAGAATTCTTCGTTGTGCTGCACCAGTCATTAGTGAGTCCTTAACGTTCATATATAACCAGTGCCTGGCCAAAAACTACTTTCCATCTGCTTTTAAAATTGCTAAAGTGTTTCCGCTAATTAAAAATGGCTCAATCGATAATAGCGTTTTGGGTAATTATAGACCTATTTCCTTATTATCGTCGCTATCAAAACCACTAGAAAAACACATTCATAAAATAACGTTACACCATTTAATTAACAACGATCTAATAATTAACAGTCAATCTGGGTTTCGACCTAAATATTCTTGCCATAGTGCTCTAACAAAAATGACCGATAACTGGCACTTAAACATCAACAACGGTAGAATTTGTGGAGCGGTGTTTGTAGACTTTAAAAAAGCTTTTGATATGGTAAATCACGATATTTTAATTAGAAAACTAAAGCAAATGAAGACAAGCACCAACATGGTGAACATAATTACGTCATTTCTATCCGACAGGCAACAAGTCGTGTCCTTCAACAACTGTCTATCAAGACCCACACAGCTTAATATTGGTGTGCCTCAGGGCTCAATACTAGGTCCGCTGCTTTTTTCAGTTTATATTAATGATCTTCCTTTATATATCAATACAACTTGTGATCTATTTGCTGACGACTGTACTATATATACTAGTCAAGAAAACCGTAGTGAATTAGAGAATTCTTTACAAAAGGAACTTGATAATCTTACTAGATGGAGCAATGAAAACCGCATGCAAATTAACATCGGCAAAACCAAATCCATGGTAATAACGACCAGACAAAAACTACAGACACTAGCCATAACTGGATCACCGCTCGAACTCCGCATGGGCACGTTACCTATAGTTAATGTGACTGAACATAAAACACTAGGGCTTTTAATAGACAGCCATTTGAACTGGAGCTCTCATGTTCACGCTCTTACCAAGAAAATAGCACAGAAAGTTTACCAACTTGCTAAAATTCAGCACTTCCTGGACGAAAGCACACGAAAAATATTCTATACATGCTATATCCAATCACATCTCGATTACTGTTCCACAGTTCGGGATGGTTGCCCTAAATCTAATTTAAAACGACTATGTTCTCTACAAAACCGCGCTATTCGTCTGGTTTCTGGCATAAAGCACGTTGAAAGTAATAATTTGTACAGTCATCTAAGACTACTACCACTACAAAAGCGCTTCCTTTTCAACAAAGCCAAATTAGTGAATAAAATTATATCTCAAAATACCCCAGAGTATCTTCTGCCGCTGATTCAATCTAATGCAATGAACAGCAAGCGCCTAAATTTGTTACATGTCTCAAAGCCTAGATTGGACCTATACAAAACAGGTTTTGCCTATTCTGGTGCTCACTTATGGAATCATCTGCCTCCAGATCTGAAAACTCCAATGAGTCCCTACACATTTAACCAGAAACTCTTTCAATACTTAATCCATACCGACTATATGCCACCATAATTCATTTACTGGTATAATTGTTCATTATAATTGTTCACTATATATGTGTGTGCGTGTGGGAGCGAGAGAGAGAGAGAGAGAGGGTGTCAGAGAGAGGGAGAGAGTGAATGCGCGTGTGCATGCGTGTGTGTGGAGAGAGTGATTGAGCGAGAAATGGTGGGGGAATGTGTCAGTGCATGCATTCGTACGTGTATGTGTGAGAGTGAGTGAGGGAGTGTGTGCGTGCGTGCATGCGTTCATGTGTACGTGTAAGTGTGAGAGAGTGCGATTGATAGAGTGAGTGTGTGTGTGTGTGTGTAGGATTGTGTGTTAGAGAGTGAGACAGTGGGAGAGTTGATGTGTTAGTGTGTGTGTGTGTGTGAGAGCGCGCGCGCATGCGTGTGAGTGTGTGTATATGAAAGAATACAGAGAGAGAGAGAGAGAGAGAGAGAGAGAGAGAGAGAGAGAGAGAGAGAGAGAGCTGAGCAGATGCATATCATGTAACACGCATGTTATGTAACACGCGAATCCATATGTTTGTGTATTCTCATCTGTCATATTATAAGTTAAATGCCATTTGATTGTATCATGTATAATCTAAACTTATGTTCATTACTGTAGTTTGAGTGAGATAGTGAGTGAGTGTGAATGTGAGACAGAATGAGTGAACGTGAGAGTGAATGAGTGAGCGTGAGAGTGAATGAGTGAGCGTGAGAGTAAATGAGTGAGCGTGAGAGTGAATGAGTGAGCGGGAGAGTGAATGATTGAGCGTGAGAGTGAATGAGTGAGCAGGAGAGTGAATGAGTGAGAGTGAATGAGTGAGCGGGGGAGTGAATGAGTGAGAGTGAACGAGTGAGCGTGAGGGTGAATGAGTGAGCGGGAGAGTGAATGCGTGAGCGTGAGAGCGAATGAGTGAGCGGGAGAGTGAATGAGTGAGAGTGTCTGTGTGTGTGAGTGAATGAGTGAGCGTGAGAGTGAATGAGTGAGCGTGAGAGTGAATGAGTGAGCAGGAGAGTGAATGAGTGAGCGGGAGAGTGAATGAGTGAGCGGGAGAGTGAATGAGTGAGCGGGAGAGTGAATGAGTGAGCGGGAGAGTGAATGAGTGAGCGTGAGAGTGAGCGGGAGAGTAAATGATTGAGCGGGAGAGTGAATGAGTGAGCGTGAGAGTGAATGAGTGAGAGTGAATGAGTGAGCGTGAGAGTGAATGAGTGAGCGTGAGAGTGAATGAGTGAGAGTGAATGAGTGAGAGTGAATGAGTGAGCGTGAGAAGGAATGAGTGAGCGTGAGAGTGAATGAGTGAGCGTGAGAGTGAATCAGTGAGCGGGAGAGTGAATGATTGAGCGTGAGAGTGAATGAGTGAGCGTGAGAGTAAATGTGTGAGAGTGAATGAGTGAGCGGCAGAGTGAATGATTGAGCGGGACAGTGAATGAGTTAGCGTGAGAGTGAATGAGTGAGCGTGAGAGTGAATGAGTGAGAGTGAATGATTGAACGGGAGAGTGAATGAGTGAGCGGGAGAGTGAATGAGTGAGCGAGAGAGTGAATGAGTGAGCGGGAGAGACAGAATGAGTGAGCGTGAGAGTGAATGAGTGAGCGGGAGAGTGAATGAGTGAGCGGGAGAGTAAATGAGTGAGCGGAAGAATGAATGAGTGAGCGGGAGAGAGAATGAGTGAGCGGGAGAGTGAATGAGTGAGCGTGAGAGTGAATGAGTGAGCGGGAGAGTGAATGAGTGAGCGGGAGAGTGAATGAGTGAGCGTGAGAGCGAATGAGTGAGCGTGAGAGTGAATGAGTGAGCGGGAGAGTGAATTAGTGAGAGTGAGAGTGAATGAGAGAGAAAGAGAGAGAGTGTGTGTGTGTGTGTGTGAGCGTACGCATGCGTGTGAGTGTGTGTATATGAAAGAATACAGAGAGAGTGAGAGAGAGAGAGAGAGAGAGAGAGAGAGAGAGAGAGAGCTGAGCAGATGCATATCATGTAACACGCATGTTATGTAACACGCGAATCCATATGTTTGTGTATTCTCATCTGTCATATTATCAGTTAAATACCATTTTATTTTATCATGTATAATCTAAACTTATGTTCATTACTGTAGTTTGAGTGAGAGAGTGAGTGGGTGTGAATGAGAGACAGAATGAGTGAGCGTGAGAGTGAATGAGTGAGCGTGAGAGTGAATGAGTGAGCGTGAAAGTGAATGAGTGAGCGTGAAAGTGAATGAGTGAGCGTGAGAGTGAATGAGTGAGCGGGAGAGTGAATGATTGAGCGTGGGAGTGAATGAGTGAGCGGGAGAGTGAATGAGTGAGAGTGAATGAGTGAGCGGGAGAGTGAATGAGTGAGCGTGAGAGTGAATGAGTGAGCGGGAGGGTGAATGAGTGAGCGGGAGAGTGAATGAGTGAGCGTGAGAGCGAATGAGTGAGTTGGAGAGTGAATGAGTGAGAGTGTCTGTGTGTGGGAGTGAATGAGTATGAGTGAATGAGGGAGAGTGAATGAGTGAGCGTGAGAGTGAATTAGTGAGCGTGAGAGTGAATGAGGAGCGGGAGAGTGAATGAGTGAGCGGGAGAGTGAATTAGTGAGAGTGAATGAGTGAGCGGGAGAGTGAATTAGTGAGAGTGAGAGTGAATGAGAGAGAAAGAGAGAGAGTGTGTGTGTGTGTGTGTGTGAGCGTACGCATGCGTGTGAGTGTGTGTATATGAAAGAATACAGAGAGAGTGAGAGAGAGAGAGAGAGAGAGAGTGAGAGAGAGCTGAGCAGATGCATATCATGTAACACGCATGTTATGTAACACGCGAATCCATATGTTTGTGTATTCTCATCTGTCATATTATCAGTTAAATACCATTTTATTTTATCATGTATAATCTAAACTTATGTTCATTACTGTAGTTTGAGTGAGAGAGTGAGTGGGTGTGAATGAGAGACAGAATGAGTGAGCGTGAGAGTGAATGAGTGAGCGTGAGAGTAAATGAGTGAGCGTGAAAGTGAATGAGTGAGCGTGAAAGTGAATGAGTGAGCGTGAGAGTGAATGAGTGAGCGGGAGAGTGAATGATTGAGCGTGGGAGTGAATGAGTGAGCGGGAGAGTGAATGAGTGAGAGTGAATGAGTGAGCGGGAGAGTGAATGAGTGAGCGGGAGAGTGAATGAGTGAGCGTGAGAGCGAATGAGTGAGTTGGAGAGTGAATGAGTGAGAGTGTCTGTGTGTGGGAGTGAATGAGTGTGAGTGAATGAGGGAGAGTGAATGAGTGAGCGTGAGAGTGAATTAGTGAGCGTGAGAGTGAATGAGGAGCGGGAGAGTGAATGAGTGAGCGGGAGAGTGAATTAGTGAGAGTGAATGAGTGAGCGGGAGAGTGAATGATTGAGCGAGAGAGTGAATGAGTGAGCGTGAGAGTGAATGAGTGAGCGTGAGAGTGAATGACTGAGCGTGAGAGTGATTGAGTGAGCGTGAGAGTGAATGAGTGAGAGTGAATGAGTGAGCGTGAGAAGGAATGAGTGAGCGTGAGAGTGAATGAGTGAGCGTGAGAGTGAATCAGTGAGCGGGAGAGTGAATGATTGAGCGTGAGAGTGAATGAGTGAGCGTGAGAGTGAATGAGTGAACGGCAGAGTGAATGAGTGAGCGGGACAGTGAATGAGTGAGTGTGAGAGTGAATGAGTGAGAGTGAATGAGTGAGCGGGAGAGTGAATGATTGAACGGGAGAGTGAATGAGTGAGCGGGAGAGTGAATGAGTGAGCGGGAGAGTGAATGAGTGAGCGGGAGAGACAGAATGAGTGAGCGTGAGAGTGAATGAGTGAGCGGGAGAGTGAATGAGTGAGCGGGAGAGTGAATGAGTGAGCGGGAGAGTGAATGAGTGAACGGGAGAGTGAATGAGTGAGCGGGAGAGTGAATGAGTGAGAGTGTGTGTGTGTGAGTGAATGAGTGAGAGTGAGAGTGAATGAGAGAGAGAGAGAGAGTGTGTGTGGTGTGTGTGTGTGGTGTGTGTGTGTGAGTGAATGAGTGAGAGTCAGAGAGAGAGTGTGTGTGGTGTGTGTGTGTGTGTGTGTGTGTGTGTGTGTGTGTGGGACGCGCTGGCATCACTACTTTTACGTCACATACTTTTTATGTACACATTTTTCTCCATGTTTAGCCTTGTTTATGTTTACAACATTCATTTCACAATGTTTATTTTTCTTCCTATGTAAATGTATAATGCTCTTGATGAACGAAAGACGAGTGATTGGAAGGGCCGAATCTAAGACGGGCCTGCGCGCCCAATTTGTGACCCTAATAAAGTTGATTTGATTTGATTTGATTTGGTTTACTCTTGTCTTTGTTTAATTCTCTCCACGAGCTCTAATTGGTGACCCTGTCACATTTTTGTCCGTCTCTTCGGTCTGTATATGATATGTATCTCTGCACCTGGCAAGATGAAGTGCATATTAACATCATCAAGTGCCATGCCGACAGGCGTAGGCGATCATGGTTCGCCATGTCATCATCACCAGCGTCTAGAATCAGCTTTGCATTCTTGATCCTTCCTTGCTACGCTGCCGAAACATCAAAGTATTTATCCTTGTGTCTTATATTTTCTCTCTCCACATCAATATTGCCAATTGAATTGTCACCACATTTTCAAGTCCATTTCTCTTCATATAATGTCCAAAAATCTTGGCTGTCTACATCTCATTTCTCCAATCATTCCCCATTTTCCATTTGTCTTATGAAGGGTTGTCTCATCTGACTTTCTGTCAGTTTATGGTATCCTTTGCATTTTTCTCAAAATCCGCAGCGAAATATGACTAGCAATAAGCCGTACAACATACACTGCACACAGTAGTACTGAGTTAGCGTTAGAATAACAAATTCTAAGTTACGTGTACTTACTTTTGTTCTACATAAATGTTTAAGCGATATAAAAGTTCCGCTAGCGAAATATGCCAGGCAATAAATCGCGCAACACATTGTTTGTAGCTTCAATTTTTCAACGTGAATTATACTAGTAAGTTGTTAGAAGTCTATTTATAATGTGCCATCTTTTACGAAAGTTCGAAATAATCCAAGTACAATGTGAATTACATTAGTACGTTGACAATAAACCAATGTATTTGTCACATAAAATAGTATGTGGTAACCAATGTCGGGTAGTTGCAAATAAATCTATAACAATGTGACTGATCATAATAAATCATGAAAAATCTCGACATAAATGAGTTTAATCATACTGCAATGTGAATATCATATTATGCTTATATAAATCAAAAGAAGATATCAGAAATCACTGTCAAATGTGAATAATCATCTTACACAGGGAATGATCCTTGCAAATTCATCTCATCTCATCTCAGTAGGTTCCTCTTGTGCCTTGCGGTATCGAGGTGAAGCATAAATAGCGGGTGTGTGCCCGCTGATGGGCCGAATGTAAAACGGGCCTACGTGCCCAATATTTTACCCTTTCAAAATAAAGACTGTTCGTTCGTTCGTTCGTTCGAGATTCCCATGGACTCTGTAATTAGTTTAGTTTAGTTTAGTCTAGTCGTTGGATCAACATCACGGCACAGCTCAGTTTTCCTCCTAACTCAAACCTGAGTCTGGAGAAACTCAGCTCAATGCACGAACTCAGTTGCATCGGCGACGATCCTGAAATGCTTTGGGTAGATGTTTAACTCGAAATTTTGCCCGGGCAGCGCCGTTAGGCTACTCTTTTTCGATTTCCAACTGCCAAGGGATTTTTTACGTGCGCAACAATACACACGGGCGTCCGATCTCACTACCCAGAGACAACAATACACACGGGCGTCCGATCTCACTACCCAGAGACAACAATACACACGGGCGTCCGATCTCACTACCCAGAGACAACAATACACACGGGCGTCCGATCTCACTACCCAGAGACAACAATACACACGGGCGTCCGATCTCACTACCCAGAGACAACAATACACACGGGCGTCCGATCTCACTACCCAGAGACAACAATACACACGGGCGTCCGATCTCACTACCCAGAGACAACAATACACACGGGCGTCCGATCTCACTACCCAGAGACAACAATACACACGGGCGTCCGATCTCACTACCCAGAGACAACAATACACACGGGCGTCCGATCTCACTACCCAGAGACAACAATACACACGGGCGTCCAATCTCACTACCCAGAGACAACAATACACACGGGCGTCCAATCTCACTACCCAGAGACAACAATACACACGGGCGTCCGATCTCACTACCCAGAGACAACAATACACACGGGCGTCCGATCTCACTACCCAGAGACAACAATACACACGGGCGTCCGATCTCACTACCCAGAGACAACAATACACACGGGCGTCCCATCTCACTACCCAGAGACAACAATACACACGGGCGTCCAATCTCACTACCCAGAGACAACAATACACACGGGCGTCCGATCTCACTACCCAGAGACAACAATACACACGGGCGTCCGATCTCACTACCCAGAGACAACAATACACACGGGCGTCCGATCTCACTACCCAGAGACCAGGGGACATTACTGGAAGTCCAGGTGGATTTTTTAAATAAATCCTGGTCCTCACCTGGGCCTGAACCCGTGACCTCCAGTACTCGAGGCGGACACCATACCTCGAGACCACTCATCCCCCAACTCTGTAATTAGCTCTGTCCATCAGTATCGTGGTCGGCCTCTTCCTCTGCTTCCATCTGGTCTGTTCATCATTGCTTGTTGTGGTTTACTGTTAGCTGGTAACCTACTTGCATGGCAGAACCAACTGACATTTTTTTTAAATGTTGCATATCCCTTACGGGACGTTGCAGTCAACACCATCATCTTTCAGCTGCTGTTGATATACTAGACAAGATTACGCTCAGTAGTTTGCCATTGCTTTCTGAGCCACCGGCTCACATACTCTCGTAAGTAACCAACGCTGCGTGATCCGCTACCGAATCTCGCGCAGCTGAGTTACTCACGAGAATATACTAGATTACGGAGACAGACCTTAACCTCTAGGCAAGGGAGACCGATCCATTTGATTTATTGTCTTCTAATAAAATCTAACTCTGCTATAACGTTCAGTTTGGTCTTGACTTCTTCATTTCTGATTTTCTCTCTTCTTAATACATTGAGTATTCTTCTCAGGAATCTCATTCATGTTGTTGTTATTTTCCTTTTCTTTTGGTTTGTTATTGTTTGGCATTGGTAGCATAGAATTGGTAGGAAGATTGTGTTGTAGAGTATGTTCTTAGTAATTATTGACATATGATTGTTCTTCAGTATTGGTGCCATTTGTCCAATGAGTTGATTTTCCTTACTGCATCTATTTTCGATCTCGTCTATTGATTACTGAGAAAGATTTTAAGCAACACGTTTTCAAAGTCAAGGTAATCGACTTTGTTGCACCTGATTTATCCCAAAGGGCTCGGTCTCGGTTCCCAGGGTGGCGGTGCTACACGGTACGAACTTGGTAGCTACAGCGACGATCCTCAAGAGTCCTCGAGAACACAGCACTCGTGAACCGAAAGACGTAGCCTGAAATCGAACCCACGACCATTGGAGAGCGAGGAAGTCGGCGTAGCCACCACGTTACAAAGACTCCTGTAAACGATAGAAGAGGAACGAAATGCACTACAGACAGAAGCGGTGAATTCTAGGAAACAGCAGCAACAACGAGCGTAACAAGTAGCTCTAGTCGGACAAACGAGGGTGGTATATTTACTGTTACATGCCGCTGTATTGATGGAGGCGTCGGAAGACCGAAGATCCTGCTCGACTTTACCGACACATTGTGGGACATTTTCTGCATTTCAGAAGTGTCTGTCTTGTTTTGGCCAATGAGTAATTGCTAAAGGAATGTGTTTACGCACTGTAAACGCATATTTCTGTTTGTCTGCGGCACAGACGTTGGTGTGCCAGGCTTCCTAGCATAGTTGGCATCTTGGAATGTAACCATCCATCCCTCATGTGCCATGTCGGTAAGCGTGGAGGTCATGACTCGCCATTTCACTTGATCGCCAGTGTCGTGTATCTGCTCAGTGTTCTTGTCTCGTCCATGTCACGTGGTCAAGTCATCCAGATATTTACTTCTCTGCATTCCCCTTGTTCTCTTCCCCTTCGTGTCAGATGTCACCAAGTTCTCCAACGTATTTCTTCTCATAACATGTCCAGATAATTTTGACTGTCTACGCTTAATTTCCTCTAATCAATTTAAGATTTTCATTAGTTTCTTGTAGTACTTTGTCATTGGTTTGTCTGTCTGTCCATTGCATTCTTTGCATTCTCCTCAGAAACCACATTTCCACAACCATAAGATGTATGTCAGCTTGACTGCTCATTGTCTAAGCTTCACATCCATACACAAGTGCAGGCTCTATGTAGCACGTCAACACTCCTTTTCTCGTTTCAGTTGACATCTTTGTATTGTCAAATATGTTTTTCATCTTGCTAAAGGCTTCTTTTGCCATGGGGATTCTTATTCTAATCTCTACAAGGTATCTCCCATCAGATGTTATTTCTGTTCCGAGATAATTGTGCCGATTCAATTGTTGAATAATATTCCCATTTACTTTTGTTTATTAAATTGTGTTATTTCGTTCTTCCTTGTGATGACCATAATCTGTGTCTTCTTACAATATAAGTATAACCCTATTTGTTCACTGTGTGCAACAACCGCACATACTAATTGTTGTAGATCCTGCGCATTGTCTGCAATCAATACTGTATAATCTGCATATCTAATATTATTGATGATTCCATTGAAAGCTTCTGCATTTCTGAAAATATAAAAAAATATTTTCACTGTACAGAGAAAGATCTGGAGACATTACACATCCCTGTCTGACACCTCTCTTAATAGGCTGAGATTGACCCACTTCAGTATCAATCCTTCTGGCAGCTTGTTATTTCCAATATATGTTTCTTATAAGTCTAATGTATTTCCCATCAATTTGTAGATCTGCAAGCATCTCTACCATGCTGACATGCCTTACTCTTTTGAAAGCCTTTGTGTAGTCAATAAAGCAAAGATGTATATCTTGTTTACTTGTATAGAACGTTCAATTACTGTTCGCAGCATATACACAGCATTTACTGTACACTTGTCTTCTACAAACCCTCATTATTCTTTTCATATTCCAGGTAGTATTTTCTTCTTCACTCTTTGCATGATAATTCTTAGCAAAATCTGTGTGATGTGACTTATTATTGTAATTGTTCGATGATGATCACATTCCAAGGCTCCTGATCTCTTTGGGATTGCAATAAATACAGAATTACATAATTCAGAAGGTATATCTCCGGTACCATATATTGTGTTCAGAAGTCTGAAGAATTAATATATTCCATATTATTATTCTAAAGCATAATTTATTTCTGTTGTGATGTTATCTGAACCGGGGGTCTTGTCAGTTTCCATATGGTTAAGAACATTCCGAACCTCCATCTTTAAAATTGTCGGTCCTTCATTATTAATTCGAATATCATACTGTTCATCTCTGTTATCGTCATACATGTTTTTCACATAATCTGAAAATACATGTAGAATCTGATCTTTTTCTATGATGATTTTGCAATCTTTTGTTTTTAGACTGTCTGCTGATATACATGCTCTTTTATTAGTAAGTTCCTGAATCATTTTGTGCATTGATTTGGTATTTTTACTTGTGTGTTGTTTCTCAATTTCTATGCAATTTTTTTTTTAAACGTGTTTCTTTTGCCTCCTTGCATAATATTCTGACTTGTATGTGAATTTCGTCATATTTGGCAGGATTATGTTTGATTAGTCTTCTTGTTTCCATGAGTCGTAACTTTTCTTCAGTCATCATTTTCTTACGACCCACCTTCTTTACGTTTAGAATAGTTATTTCTGCATCCAAACTGACTGAGTTCTTCAACATTTCCAATTAATCATCCACATCTTTAAATAGGATATCTAGATCAGACACTATATCAAATATGTTATTTACATATATGCTGAATGTGTTTTGTATTTCCTTGTAATTTTTCAATGTACATAGATCTTATTTAGTGTTTCCTGTTATATACTTAACTTTCTTTAACTTTACCCTCAATATAACTGCAATTAATCTGTGATAACTCTAACAATCGACATTTGGAACTACTTTTGCAATTGTTAACGCATTTCAACACCTTCTGCTTATCAGAATGTAATTAAGCTGGCTTCTAATCCTGCTGTCAGGACACCTCCATGTCCATAATCTTCTATGGTGTTGTTTAAACCATGTGTTTCCTACAATAATTTACTGCTCTTTTACCCATTCTACAAGTCTGTATCCTCTTTCGTCTAGCTCTCACAAACCATGGTTTCATACTGTGCATCATCACCTTGATTTCCTACTTTTGCATTGCCATCACCCATTATGATATTTATTTCTGAATTTTTACATTTCTTAAAAGCAGACACTATGCCATTATAAAATTCTTCTATACTATCTTCACTGGATTCTCCTGTTTGGGTATATGTTTGCATGACGTTTATTTTAGAAGCTATGCCAAATAATTTAACTAGTGGAATTAAGTCTAACACAGCCCGATATCCTTGAACAGATTTTGATGTTTGTCGATCGAAGATAATTGCTACACCTCTTTGCCGGTCTTCTCCCGTATGATAAACAATCTTAAAATAATCTTCATCTGTCTTAATCCTTGCTCCTTTTCATCCCGTCTCGCACATTCCTAATATAATAATCTTCTTTCTTTCTATTTCTTGTTTCATATTATATAATTTTCCGTCGTCGCAAAACTTCCGAATATTTCATGTTGCTAATTTCAATGTTCCTGTCCTTTTCTTGTGATGATCTGTAATTATGTGAATCATGATAACCTAGGCAACTTTAAAGAAGGTAGTTTGCCGTTTCTTTCCTTCCTGGCAGTGACCATACTGGTCGGAGACAGTAGCATTTATCTCGTAAATGAGATCTTTTGCCTATCGTCGTGAAACTTGAGACGATAACCAACAACTATCTGTCGGATGCCCTCAATAATTTCATCCACCACCTGCCTTCCGTGGCTTCTTGTGAACAACTTCCAAAAAGGAATACGAAACAACACACATACTCCACAGAAAGACACTAACAACAGCGTCTCCGGAAGAATGAACGTTACGTCGTCGCCATGTTTATCGGATGTAACATGTGCTATTCTTCTTTTTCTTCTTCAGCGTTCCGAGCCATTGAGGTTCTTTGCTGCAGAAACATGTGATATTGTTTCTTGTTTATTATCAGGACGTCGGCATTATGTTAACTAACACATTTACTACCGCCATTGTTGTTGGACTGTTAATGTTTGTAAGTTTCTCTCCACCTTGTTGACTTTGATGTGAGGGTTTCAACCCTTTAGCTTGTCCTTTATTTTGTCGTTGATTAAGTGAGCTTTGAAACGTTTAACCACCCATAGAAGACTAGCTAGAGAAGTAGAAGCGAGAAAACATAAAGTGAAAATCATCAAATATCAAATATCACTTATTCTAAATCACCCAGTTATAAATATGCGTACACAAATGATAAATGATTCGCTCAAAGGGAGAGGCGGGCAAGGACAGTACCAGAAAAACACGCTTTTAAACAAAACCTCTGAGATGAGATGAATTAGAAATGCAACTTGAAAGACGAGTTAGAGAAATCAATGAGAAACTAAGAACAAGTGTAGGGATAACACCGATTACTCACTTTATGTAACAAAACACAGAAATGGTTAGGACATTTATTTAGAATAGAACAAGATCAACCAGCGGCTATATCGGTCTACATGAGAACAGCGAGATATAAGGTTCGAGGACAAACTAAAAAGAGACAGTAAAAGGGCATACACACATACATACGTACACACAGACACGTACGTACGTTGGCTGGCAGGCAGGCAGGCAGTCAGCCAGCCAGCCAACCAACCAGCCAGCCAGCAGCCAGCCAGCCAGCCAGCCAGACAGACAGACAGACAGGCAGACAGACAGACAGACAGACAGATGTGTCTCGTAGGTGCTGATGTATTCTAGTGTTGTATGGTTAGGACGCATCAGGGATTTCAATGTGCTCATCAACCAGAACCTCAGCTGTCAGAACATGAAGCGAATGGAGGTCAACCCGACAACGGTAGACATCTTGTGTGATAACGACGTTTCTTTGACGACCATTGGCCTGGTTGGGCCAGGCATTAAATACATTTGTACCGTCAATGTCAGTGGAGGTGAGCCTCCAAAAAGTACAGTAAATATCTCAGTCTGCTATCGTGTACATGTTTCTACACACATATATGTACTAATACTATCATATACTGTGTTTCTTTATCTTGTTCTTGTTCTTGTTCTTATTCTTGCTCTTGTTGTTGTTGTTGTTGTTGTTTTTGTTGCTGTTGTTTTTGTTGTTGTTGTTGTTGTTGTTGGTGTTGTTGGTGTTCTTCTTCTTCTTCTTCTTCTTCTTCTTCTTCTTCTTCTTCTTCTTCTGCTTCTTCTTCTTCTTCTTCTTCTTCTTCTTCTTCTTCTTCTTCTTCTTCTTCTTCTTCTTCTTCTTCTTCTTCTTCTTCTTCTTCTATCAACGTTAACAATGCATTGTGCATTGTACCCAAGTTAACGCGTAGATAGTTTTCTAGAGCCCACCATTTGGGCCAGCATCTTCTGACTCCCGAGTTGGATCAGCTGAGTACACCGTATATCACGCGTAGACTTCAACGTCGTAAAATCACTTTTCTGGTATAATTAGCAAGCACTCTTCTCCTCCTGTTGTATGGATTAGAGCAGACATTGGCGATCACGAATTGCCTATCCACATTGCCATCTGATACCTTCACAAAGTTGATGTGCTGGTCGTATTAACTGAAGCACACGTGTTCAAGCTGTCTAATGCCTTGTATCCTCTTCTGCCTCTTAGATGTATAACATACATATACATGGAGCCAAAGCAATTTCCTGCTGTAGGTCGGTGATGTGATGGCGTCATTACAATGTGTATGCCAGAGTGCCAGGAGAAATAGTTGGCTACCACTCCACAAACGCCAACTTTTTAACACGGCTAAACTAATTCACAAAATCCTATTTCAAAATGCTCCAAACTACATTTGGCCATTGTTTAAATACAACTCAAGACATAGTGAACGACTAAATATACTTCATGTCCCTAAACTTTGGATATATATATATATATATATATATATATATATATATATGACTTATATAAAACAAGCTTAGCATACTCAGCCGCTCAATTGTGGAACAATCTTCCACAAGAAATCAAACAATATAAAATGACACAAAGTAGTGCAGCTTTACATAACAGATTTATGACATATACAGGACGTTGCGGTGATTAGCCTTCATCAGCAAACAAACACATGGAGAGGAATGGGTCAGAGTGCCCGCGGAGCAGTCAGAATTGTGCACAGTTATAATCACATTAAGCCGGGAGTGCAGGGAGTGGCCAGCAGGGGCCACGGAAGTGAAAATCCAGCAACTTATTCAGGACATTGCTCACTCGGGTGATGTGATTATCTACACAGATGGTTCGGTGTCAAGAGGTGAGAAAAGTGGCTGGGGGTTTATAGCCAAAGCCAATGGTCGACGTTTGGTGCAGGAGATCCTGGCATATGATACCACAACATCCAGCTTAAGAATGGAAGTGGAGGCGGTCACTGCGGCTCTCCGTTGGATGGAGAATACGACACACACACATACATCGTGATTGTAACTGACTCAGAAAGCATGCTGACGAGGGTGAGGACGGGCAGGCTTCGTGCGGAGTGGCTTGCTTCGCTTCGGAGACAAGATCGCCTGGATCTTTTCTCCGGGGCATGCCGGTGTGGTGGGAAATGAACAGGCGGACAGATTGGCTGGCTCTGCAGAACTTGGTGGAGTATTGATACATGACAAGGCAGACGTGGTTGCGGCCTTGTGGGAGCACGTGCACACCTCGGAGGAGCAAATGGATTACCATGGTCTGGCAAGAATGAGACAGCAAGGAGTGACGAGGGAATCTGGCCGACGCTCAACGTTCAGAGGAAAGGCGAGACGGACATATAATCAGATTGCTACTGGTACTATTAGTGTTGGAACTCTTCGCTGGCTGCTGAGGATGGGGACGGAGCGATTATGGGAATGCCCCGATTGCTGTGATGTCGATTCCTAAATCAATCAATCAAACAAACACATTCACAAACACAACATATAGTCAAGGAGATTTCCTGTGACTACATCAAAAGGTGACGACAGGACGAGAAGAACAAAACGATGAAACAATTAAAGCGATGAAGAGAAAATTAGAATTGAAAAAAATTTTCATACTTACCTCACAGTTACGATCTGTGAGTGACTCAGAATATCTCCGATGTATTCTTTTTATACCCAACCGACGTAGTGACATGGAGGGTGGCGGCGGGGTGATAGGTGTTACGGTTCAGTGAGCACATAGAAATAAGGGGGTCGGAGGCTATAGGGCAGGACGGCGACTTGTCTGGTAAGGGTGTCTGAGCAATCTCAGTGAATGTACTAACGAAGCATGAGTGGGCGCAAGCATGATGGTGGTACTGTGCACTCATATATGTTATTATGAGCAAGTCCTCACACACTGTGCACTCGTATATGTTATTATGAGTAAGTCCTAAAGTCTGGGTGGATTTATATGCGTAAGCGTACATACATACATATAAACCGCTAAACAGACATTCATACAGTAGTGTACATGGGCATGTGCAAGGTATATATAAGAAGAGAGAGAGAGAGAGAGAGAGAGAGAGAGAGAGAGAGCGAGAGAGAGAGAGAGAGAGGTGGATGGAGGGAAAGAGAGAGGGAGCTGGGTATCATTTATGTGATGTGCCTCATGGGGTATGCGGAGTAGTCTGGTCTACAAATACGAGGCTTCACTCAGAAAGAGGTGGATGGAGGGAAAGAGAGAGAGAGAGGTGGGTATCATTCCTGTGATGTGCCTCATGGGGTATGCGGAGTAGTTCGGTCTACAAATACGAGGCTTCACTCATACTGTTCCCTATGAAATAGGGTAAGTAAGGTTGATTGTTATACCACGTATTATAAAATCATATCACCCAATGCTAGTGTTATTAGGGTTGTATAAGATCCGACCACTGGTGATACACATGATGTGGGTAGACACATAGAAACTACTGAAATAAATTTGCTACGTCTGTCGGATAAAATGGTGTCTGGGAAGCAAGTTCTAGCAAATAAATGGGGAAAAAATGCTTCTGTTACATCTTTGGAAGTAATGTTCTTAAGAGGCACAGATTCTGCCATCTTGTACATAGATCAATAATGATTAAAATAAGTAAATTGCCTTTTGATGAGACATGGTTAAATGGGCCCACAATATCTACTGACACTTTTTCGAATGGTCTAGAGGCTAGATCTGACGGTTTTAATTTGGCTTTAGGGCATTTGCCCTTTTTCGCCAACTTCTGACACACTTCCCATGACCTGCAATATTGTCTACTTTCACTGCAGTATTTAGGCCAGTAGAATTGAGTCAGTAATCGTGACCGTGTTTTGGCATAGGCCATGTGTCCTTGCAAAGTGTGAGTCATGTGCTATAGAAAGAGCTACTCTGTGGTGTTGTATGGGTAGCACAGTTTGTGCTAGGGTGGAAAAGTTTCTCGTATAGTATCTGGTAAGGATACCGTTCCTTAGACTGAAATGCCAAGTGGCGATTTCTGTCACTTTTGGCCTTTGGTTCACAAGTTTAAAATATTTTTGAAGTGCCCCATCAAATTTATGTAATTTGATGAAATTTTCCTTTACAATGATTGGAGGAGCTATAGTTGAGCTTAGATGTTGTAGAGTTTCAGCTTTGTTTCTCTCGGACTCTATGTTTACAGTAGCTCTTGTTACCGCGTTAGCTGGTATAAATTCAATATTCCAAGCAGTGATCTTTTGTTCTGAAATATCGATTATATCAGGAATAACACCGATAATAAGATCGCAACATGGATTGTCAAGAGCTGCAACTTTGCCTGTTAAGAAGGGTGTTTGAATATATGCCTATGCAAGTTTGTATTTTTTCAACATTCCCAGAAAATGTTATACATGTGACAAATTCCATGTATAGTCTGATGGTTGCAAGAATTCTTTTCGCATACCTATCAGTGTACATCCACTATCGCTTAGGATACAGGCTAATCTGTTGTTTACAAAGCCTTGATGGATTTTGAGTTTCCCTTTAGAATCGATAACTGCGTTTGCCTCTTCGTTTGTAATTGGCACACTATAATTACAATTTAAAATACCATCAGTATGACATTTATTACATGTGTACATTTGTCTAAGTTAAATACATCAATATTTTGTACTGCATTCACTGGTTCTTGTTCTTCTTCTTCATCTTCAGAAGATGAGCTATCAAAAATTGCTGCATTCGCAATTCTTTCAAGCTTTCTTCTTTCGCACGTTTTTGACCAGTGCTCAAAGGATTTGCAAAAGAACCATTTGATTAACCTTATAAAGTGGTTACGTTTATTTTCCTCTTTATTTTTTATATGTTGTAGGCAACTTCCGGTACAATGGCGGAAAAATGACGCGTTACTTTTCGGGGGGACGCTATTTAGAGTTTTCTTTGGATTTCGTGTGATTTCCTATGGATTTCCCATGAATAGTGTTTTCCTATGAATTATCTGATGTTATTTTGTGCTCTTTTATTGGAAGTTTTCAAAAGAAGCAACGGAAGGCAGGTGGTGGATGGAATTTTGAGGGCGGCCGACAGATATTTGTTGGTCATGGTCTCGAGTTCACGACGGCAGGCAGAGGAGCTCTTCTTGAGTCAATGGCTGTGGTCTCCAACCAGTACGGTCACTGTCATAGAGGAAAGCAACGGCAAACTACCTCTTTAAAAGTGCCTAGTATATCATGATTCGCTTAAAGACTGATCATCGCAAGACAAGGACAGAGACGTTAAAATTAGCAACATGGAACGTTAGGACGTTAAACGATGACGAAAAATTAGAGAACATAAAACAATAAATTGAAAGGGAAAAATTAATATTTTAGGTATGTGCGAAACGAGATGGACAGGATCAGGCATCAATATAGATGACGATTTCAAGAGTATTTATTCTGGAGGTGAAGATCGTAATAGGGGAGTGGCGATTATTTTGGACCTGAAAACATCAAAATCTGTTTAAGGATATTGGGCCGTGTCGGACAGAGTTCTACTAGTTAAATTAAGTGGCAGACTTTTAGCATAAATATTATTCAAGTATATGCCCCAACAGGAGAATCCAGTAACGATAGTGTAGAAGAATTTTATAATGACATAGAGGCTGCCTTAAATAAATGTAAAAATTCAGAAATAAACATCATAATAGGGGACTTCAATGCAAAAGTAGGAAATCAAGGGCATAGAAACACAGTAGGAAACTATGGTTTAGGAGAGAGAAATAAAAGAGGATACAGACTCGTGGAGTGGGCAAAAGAACAGGTAATGATTGTAGGAAACACCTGGTTCAAGCAACACCCTAGAAGATTATGGACATGGAGGAGTCCTGATAACAGGATTAGAAACCAGATTGACTACATTCTCATTAGCAGAAGATTTAGAAACGCGCTAACGACGCGGAGGGTCGTAAGAAATGGATGACTGAAGAAATTGTATACCTCATGGAAACAAGAAGACTCAACAAAAATAATTATGTCAAACATGAAGAAATTCACAGACAAGTCAGAATATTATGTAAGGAGGCAAAAGAATCATGGCTTGAGGAAAAGTGCTTAGAAATTGAAAACCAACACAACAGTCAAAATACCAAATTAGTGCACAAAAGACTTCAGGAAGTTACTAATAAAAGAACAAGTACATCAAAAGGGTTTCTAAAAACTAAAGATGGCAAAATCATAATAGAAGAAGACCAGATTCTACATGTATGGACAGATTATGTGAAACACCTTTATCATGATAACAGAGACGAACAGTATGATAGTAGATTTAATCATGAAGGACCGACAATTTTGGAGATGGAGGTTCGAAATGTTCTTAAGCATATGAAAGCTGGCAAGGCCCCGGTGCAGATAACATCACAACAGTAATGATTAAAGCTTTAGAAGAATTTGGACTAGAGCAGGTCACCAGACTGCTGAACACATTATATGATAATGGAGATACACCTCCTGAATTACGTGACTCTGTATTTATTGCAATCCCAAAGACATCAGGAACCTTGGAATGTGATCAACATAGAACAATTAGTATAATGAGTCAAATCACAAAGATTTTGCTAAGAATTATCATGGAAAGAGTGAGGAAGAAGATACAACCTGAAATAGGGGAAGAACAATGTGGGTTTGTAGAAGGACAGGGTAGAGTAAATGCTGTGTATATGCTGCGAACAGTTATTGAACGTGCCATAGAAGTAAACAAGGATATACATCTTTGCTTTATTGACTATACAAAGGCTTTTGATAGAGTTAGACATGTCAACATGGTGGATACGCTTGCAGATCTACAAATTGATGGGAAAGACATCAGACTTATAAAAAACATATATTGGAAACAACAAGCTGCAATAAGGATTGATAATGAAGTGGGACAGTATCAGCCAATTAAAAGAGGTGTTAGGCAGGGATGTGAGATGTCTCCAGATCTTTTTTCCCTATACAGTGAAAATATTTTCAGAAATGTAGAGGATATAAATGGAATCAGCATTGGAGGACGAAACATCAATAACATTAGATATGCAGATCATACAGTATTAATTGCAGACAATTCGCAGGACCTGCAACAATTAGTAGATGCGGTTGTTGTACACAGTGAGCAACTTGGGTTAGAATTAAATTGTAAAAAGACTCAGGTTATGGTCGTCACTAGGAAAGAAGAAGTGCCACAATGTTATATACATGGAAATGGAAATATTCTTCAACAAGTGAATCGGTACAATTATCTTGGAACAATCATAACATCTGATGGGAGATACCTTGAAGAGATTAGAACAAGAATCGCCATGGAGAAAGTAGCCTTTAGCAAGATGAAAAACATTCTGACCAATAAAAGGATGTCAATTGAAACGAGAAAAACAGTGTTGAGGGTATACATGGAGCCTGTACTTTTGTATGGATGTGAAACTTGGACAATGTGCAGTCAAGCTGAAAAACATCTGATGGCTGCAGAAATGTGGTTTTTGGGGAAAATGCAAAGAATACCATGGACAGACAGAAAAACCAATGAACAAGTCCTTCAAGAAACAAATGAAGTTCGTAAACTGATTATAGAAATTAGACGTAGACAGTCAAAATTTGTTGGGCATGTTATGAGAAGAAATGGATTGGAGAACTTGGTGACAACTGGTAAGATCAAAGGGAACGGACCAAGAGGAAGACCTAGAAGCAAATACCTCGATGGCTTGGCCTCGTGGCTTGGCCTAGACAGAAACACAGAGCTGATCCACGACTCTGGTGATCGAGTGAGATTGCAAAACACGACCGCCTACGCTTACCGGCATGGCACATGATGGATGGAACAACAATTATGGCTACTCTAAATGATTTCATAGATTCGGGCATGAAATTAGGATATACTGGAAAACAACTAGCAGACTTGAGTGAGAGGAAATTGAAAGAACAGGTTGACAGAGAAAAAAGAGCGAGTGAACGAGAGTTAAAGAAAGCTGAATTAAAAACCCATGCTAAAATTATAGAAGCAGAAATAAACGCCCACACTAAGAAAGAAGAAAAGAAGATGCAACTCAAACTTAAACAACTAGAAAAGAAGAGCAGAACAACTCAGAAACGAGGATAGTAAAATGTAAGGAGCAGTAAAAGAAATGTGAGAAATATTAGGGTATTGTTAAAATATTTCACCACGGGCGATTGCATTTTCACGTGGACCCAAAATTTTGAAACTAACGTGAACCATTATGATATTCCATTATCAGCCTGGAATATAATTGACATGAAAAGTGTTTCTGGTGAGCCATTAAAAGGGATAGAAACGACCCTTCCGTAACTAAAGAAATATTAACCATTAAACATTAAGACCCGTATTATGCAACATAATTTTTTTGGATGCGGCAGGATATAGTGTCCCTATTTTCAGAACTATCTTCAAACCCATCACAACCTTTCCTGGACTAGGTCTCGGAAGTGCAAGATATTTTTAGTAAATCTCTCTCAGCAGCTAAAATAAACAATCATTTTGAACTTCTGAAAGATCGTATCTTAAGAGACAAACTAATCTCTTTATTACCTGCACCATTTTCATAGTTTTTGCAAGAAAGTGAATGTGAGTCTGTGAAAGATATAGAGAAGAGAGGTTCTGCGTACTATACACTAAACAAAGATTTTTTTCCTAGCTTAGCCAAAGATACTGAGTTCATAGCAGCAGCAACCTTTAACAAGCCAACAAAGAGATGGTTAAACAACCAAAAGCTCTATGAATTTCACAAACTATCAGTTTAAAAAAAAGCACAAAGAACATGGAATGTGCGACAAGAACCCAAATTATCAAAGTTGCCTCAATCAATCAATTATGTGTCATGCCGGAAAGCGTCGGCGGTCATGACTCGCCATTTCACTCGATCACCAGTGTCGTGGATCAGCTCAGTGTTTCTGTCTCGTCCATGCGATGTGGCCAAGCCATCCAGGTATTATTTTGTAAAAAATAATAAAATATACAATCAATTTACAAATAATATATTAATACACAATAATGTAATCTATTTATACAAGGGAAAAAAATAAAGTCTAGGCCTAACGTTTTGCAAAAATAATAAAGAAATACTTAGCTTCCGATTATGTTCGGGATTTTTCTGTCAAATTGAATTTCAAATACAGGGGGTTGATAGTCGTTATGGATTCTTACGGTACTATAACTGTTTACCGAAACATATCTGGTTGCTGTGGAAGGAAAAATATTAGTATTTTTTCTATGTAATTCTGTCGAGTGTGTACAGTCGATTTGTCTGTGTATAGGTTTGCGTGTAGTCGGTTGTTTATGGATGTTATATTTTCTAATGTCTCTGGTCGTAATTAGGTAGAATGATCTCAAAAGAAATAAAGTCTAGGCATGATATTAATTATGACCCATTCTCTATCATACCGTTCAGGAGGATGGAAAAAAAAAACCTTTACTTTCTCTCCTGTTAATAAAATGTTTCAAGAGAATGCGTGATCTACTTTCCTGCGACTCTTCATTAAATATTTCACTTAAATTACTACTCTCTTTGCTCTCTCTGTCTGTCTGTCTCTCTCTCTCTCTCTCTGTCTCTCTCTCTCTCTCTGGGGGGATGTGTGTGGGGGATGTGTGTGGGTTGGGGGAAGGGTGCGGGATGAGTGTGCGTGATGGATTTGGAGATGTGTGTGTGGGTGGGGGATATGTCTGGCTGGGTGGGGGTGTGTGTGGCTGGATGGAGGAAGTATGTGTGGGTAGTGAGGGTGATTGTAGTTGGGGGATGTGTGGATGGGTAGGAGATGTGTGGATAGATGTGTGTGTGGGATGTGTCTTTGGGATGTGTGTGGGTGTGGTGTTGTGTGGGAGGGGAGCTGGGTGTGGATAAATGATGTTTGTTTGGGTGGGTGAAGGTGTGGTTGGGTTTGCAGGTGGGTGAAGGATGTGTGTTAGGGTGGGGTGTGTGTGCTTAGATGGGTGGTTGGGATGTGTGAGTGTGGGTGGGTAGATAGGAAATGTATGTGTTGATGAGTGGGTAAGGGATGTGTGGGTGTTAGTGGTTGAGGGATAAGTACGTGTGTCTAGGGATGTGTGAGGGGATGAATGTATAGGTTGGGGATGTGTGTGTGGGTTGTGTGTGCGTGGATGGGAGGTGTGTGTTTGTGAATGGGGAATATGTTGGTGGGTGGGGATGTGTGTGAGGGATGTTTGTATGGGTGGGGAGATTGTGCGTGGGTGGGGATGTGTGTGTATATGGGTAGGGGTGTGTGGTTAAGGGATGTGTGGCTGGGGGAATGGGTGGATGGAGGATGTGTGGTTGGGTAGATGATGTGTGGGTGGGTGATTGTATATGAGTAAGGGTGTGTGGTTAAGGAATGTTTGGTTGGGGGATGGATGGATAGAGGATGTGTGGGTGGGTAGAGGATATGTGGGTGGGTGAGTGTGTGCAGGTTAGGAGATGGTAGGGGATGTTTGTAGGTGTTGGCTCGGGATCTGTGAGTGGGCTGGGGGAGATGGGAGATTATGTGGGTGAGTGCGGAATTTGTGTGTGGGTAGGTGCGGGATATGTGAGTTGACGGGAAGATGTGTGTGTGGCTGAGGAATGTGTGTTTGGCTGGGTGGTTGGAGGTGTGTGGTTGAAGGAGGATATTGGGTGAGTGATTGTTGGTGGGAAATGGGACGGGTAGAGGATATGCGAGTGGGTGGGGAGATGTGTGTATGTGGGGGATGTGTGGGTTATTGAATGTATGTGTGCTTGGGGTGTGGGTGGATGGGATGTGTGGTGGGTTAGAGGTGTGTGTGGGTGGGGAGATGTATAAGTGTAGGGATGTGGTGGATGGGTGGGGGAATGTATTGTATGTGTGTGTGGTTTTGTGGGTGGGGGAGTAGGAGTGAATGGGGGATGTGTGGGTGGGTGGTGGATGTGTCTCATAACATAGTAATATGCATTGTTTATGTTCACAAAATTCATGTGACAATGTTTTTTTCCTATGCACTGTTGATGAAAGAAAGATGAGTGATTGGAAGGGCCGAATGTAAGACGGGCCTGCGTGCCCAATTTGTTACCCTTTGAAAATAAAGTATGTTCGTTCGTTCGTTCGTTCGTTCGCTCTCTCTCTCTCTCTCTCTCTCTCTCTCTCTCTCTCTCTCTCGCTCTCTCTCTCTTGTTTACTTCGTTCAATTGGAGAGCGGAGCAGCCTACTTTATTCTCTCACTTCTCTCTCTCTCTCTCTGACTTTTTCTCTCTTTCAAATAATACAACCCGTGAGCCGCCCACATTACTCTCTGTCGTGGTCTTGCATACTTATAGATCTTGGCTCGAAGTCTGGGACAGAGGTAAACAATTTCACGCATACAAGAGAGCACTCGTACGAACAGTCGTTGCAATTTAAGATACATTTAATCGATGACAATGTACACGTGCGAATCTCGCAGGGATCGGGTTTCATCACCTCGTAACAATCACAGTGAATATTGTAACATCGTTATCACACAATCATTTTATATACAAAGCATTTACTGACTATCAGCACATACTCGCTGTTCATATTCGCCATCTCAATCACAGTTGAATCCACACACTCATTCTCTCCTGCTATCAAAACGATACATTCGGAAATCACAGCCACAACACTAGGTCTGTCCGTGTCGCAGTCTCTTAATCCGTCTGTCTAATTCAGGTACGCTCATCAGGAACATGGATTACTACATCCCGTGAATCCGGTGTTACATGGTGTGGTCCAATAGACACAAGTCTGGTCCGAGTACAGGTTTACCTGCATTGGACGCAAACAACCCTGATCTTTCTTAGTACACCTGTCTACCTGTCGCTGCTAATCAGCAGTCCCTGCAACTGACCTTTCTCTTCTGTCCAGTGTCTAGTAGTACTGCCCTCGGTTATACTAAGTAGTATCGTGAGTCTGTGACAATATCTATATATATATATATATATATATATATATATATATATATATATATATATATATATATATATATTCTTCTTCCTCTTCTTCAGCGTTCCGAGCCATTGAGGTTCTTTGCTGCAAATACAATCCGTCTCCATTCGTCTCTCTGGTGGACCTTCTCTTGCCAGTCGTTGATTCCAAGTGCTTGCAGGTCTGTACATGTATTATCTCTACACCGCCATATATATATATATATATATCTGTGTGTGTGTGTGTGTGTGTGTGTGTGTGTGTGTGTGTGTGTGTGCACTGGCACCTTGCCGTATTTACAGACGAATGTTTGTTACATTGTGCTTCAAAAAGGCGTAATAACTATAACCCATGGCGGTGGCGAATGTGGCTCATCAGGCAAATTCGTGCTATAAATGTTAGTCCACAGTGGATGCATGTGAGGACCTAGTCATTTTACACCATCATACACCATTTTACGTCTCACACGCTCGGTGTGTGACTTATCTGCAATAATTTTCTCCTTTGTCTTTATTCAATTTCGTATGTTTGCCTTCCATGCAACACGTTCAGCGGCGACTTGCTCCCAATGTGCATTATCAATGCCTGTATCAGTCATGTCCTGCTTACACACATCTTTGTATCGTTGTAGAGGCTGACTTTGAGTTCTCCTACCAATATGTAATCACTAAAAAAAGATGTCTTTTGGTATTCTACTGTCATCCATCCTACTAACGTGTCCTATCTATCTAAGTCTACGAAGACTGAGCATGGAATATAACGTCGCACATCCTGATCTTTCCAATACTTCAGTATTTGTGATTTTGTCTTGCCACTTAATACCGAGTATTATTTGCAAACATTGCATATGAAAGCTGTTTAAACGTTTCTCTTGGTGTGAATAAGATGACCAGGCTTCATTGCCATAAGAAGAATACAAAGGACACAGGCTTGATAGACAAGGACTTTTGTTTTGGCTGTAAGCTTCCTGTTCTCACAGACTCTTTTTCTTAAATAGATCATTGGTGTTGCTGCCTTACCAATCCCGATGTTGATTTCCTGATCTAGGGATAATTTGCTATTTACCACTGATCCTAGATATGTAAAATGGTCTATTATATCTAGTTCGGCGTCGTCAGTAAAGATTGATGGTACCCCACGTGCACCTTGTGACATAATATGTGTCTTCTTTTCGCTAATTGTTAAACCAAATTCACAACAAGCATCGCAAAATGTAGACAGTAGATGTTGCAATTCTTCCTCAGAGTGGGTCGTAACTGCAGCATCATCTGATAAAAGCAACTCTCTGATCAGTACCCTCCTAATTTTGGTATGGCCTTCAGTCCCTGAGCATTGTAGAAGCCGCCATCTGATCGTAAGTGAAAGTATTTACCACCATCCTGATCACGAAAGGCATATTTCAGTAGAAGTGAACAGTATATTCAAAGGAGGGTGGGGGATAGTATACAGCCTTGCTTAACTCTACTCTCGATTTCAAACTTTTCTGAAGTTGCACCATCAAACTTGATTATACCCTTCATGCCTGTATGGACGATTCCAAAATGGACAGACGAGTTGGAGGGCAACCAATCTTCTATATTGCCTTAAACAGTCCCTCACGACTGACCAAATCAAATGGCTTTGTGAGGTCGATGAAGGCAATAAACAGTGGCGGATTCTGTTCACGGCATTTTTCTTGCATTTGGCGCAATGAAAATAGCATATCAAAGTTAGACCGTTTCTGTCGGAAGCCACACTATAATTCGGGGTAGACTTGATCTCCCAGGACTTGAAGTCTGCCCATAACTATTATGGCAAATGTTCTGCTATGGTAGGAAGCGTGTCCAGGTGGTCAAGAGTTGGCAGGCCTATATAGCGTTGAGGGCATCATCCGCTAATTTGGTCTCACTTGAGTAAAGCTCCATTTAGTGCTCTACCCATCTATTCATCTGTTGTTTCTTATCAGTGATGATGTCTCCAGTCAACGTTTTCAGTGGTGCACTTCTTTTGATCATTAGACCACAGGCTGTCTTTATCAATTCATACATGCTTCTGATGTTTCCCGTATCACTTGCATTTTGAATGGACTCACATAACTTGATCCAATAGTCATTTGCACACTGCGTGGCAGCTTTTTGCACATCCTTCCTAGCTTGCTTCAGCTCACTGAGAGTTTTACGCGTTGTTTTTTTTCTGTTTTCTTAAAAGTGCTATCTCCTTTTTTTTTCAATTAAGGGCTGTAGTGTCTGGCTGATTGCCGCCAACTAGTCCAGCCTCTTGTCATCCGCAGTGCCGTAAACCTCTACTGCTGTTTTATAAAGAGTTTCCTTAAATTACCCCGCTTTTCACTTACTGTACAAATTTATGATGTATCAGTAAAAGCATTTCAAGTTGCTTTTGGGACTCAAAGCACTTATCAGGATCGTGAGGGTTAATATTCCTTGGGCTAGATTTGTGTTTAGCTGTGTAGATTCTCTTCGGTCTCAGTCTAACTCTTGCAACAACAAAAGAATGATCCGTATGACAGTCAGCACTGTGGCAACTTCGAGTATCTAATGTTTGATTCAGGTGTTGCTTCCGTGTGATGATGAAATCCAGATGATGCCAATGGCCGGATCGTGGATGTTTCCATGTGATCTTATGCAGCTCTTTTGTTTTAACGAAGGAATTTGTAATACATATGTCATTTCTGGTGCAATGCTTCAACAGCCTTAGCCCATTTTCATTCATGCGACTGATGTTGTATTTTCCAAGGCACACTGACCATGAACTCGAGTCCATGCCCACACGAGTATTGAAATCACCGAACATATAAATGTAGTCGGATTTTGGAACTGCCTTGATCACAAAGTCTAGCTCCTCATAGAACGAATACTTCACATCATCAGAGGAAGCAAGAGTCGGTACATTTGCAGTGATAATTGTGGCAAAACCACAAGAAGATGCCAAGCGCAGGGATAATAGTCTTTTGTTTCCTCCAGCTGGAATTTCAATCATTCCTAGTAGCGTATTCTTCACTGCAAATCTCACACCATGTTGCCTTTTTCTGCCTGCCCTCTAGCCTTCCAAAGCAAGGTGTAATTGTTTTCCCTGAGTGACCCTTCCTCAGCGAGGCGAGTCTCCTGCAATCCAGCAATATCAATGTTAAGACGTCTGAGTCAATCATAACCGTTTTTCTCACATCGTGAATATTCGTCAAATCAGTGGATAATCCTGGACACGTGGTTCTTATGTTCCAGGCTGCAAACCGTAGCTTGAGGTTTCTATTTTTATTTTTATTAGTGCCCGATGTATTAGTTTTAAAGCCTGCGATTAAGATTTTGTCCTAGCCTCAAGCACCCTTTGAAATAGGTAGCCTGTGACGGATCAACACCCGATTTGCCGGGGGCTGCCCAGCTTGAGGCGGGCGGTAGCTGATCAGTGAACCTGCAGGTATCTCCCATCGTCAGAGGCAACCCGTGGCGCCCCATGTCTACGCTAATTGACACGGACTTATAACCCGTAATTGATACCTCTTGCTTTGATTCCGAGACCGGGATGGATTTATACCTTTCCATAGCACAAAGCCTGGGCTAAAATATAGAGACCATGTGTTGTCCATGCAGCATGATCCCTCTCTCGGCCTGCCTAGTTCACTCCAGAGGAAAGGTAACACCAATACATCTGGAACAGAAAACTGCAAAAGCTGCCGGATTTGCAAAGCACTGCTCTTGCTATCCGCCTGTCGGAACTTCGATCCTAGACAAGCTGCCAACGAAGGTTAAGGGCTACCATGATATTTTGCCTTTTTGTTGCATTTCCCCGCACCAGGATAAAGCTTGTACCCTCCCAATTGCGCTCTTCCGCCCAAAGCCGTTGGCATAATGTGGGGTGTCGAGTGATTTAAGCGCCGCCCATCATTTGGCGCCGACAGAAAGCAGGTAGCACTGTCCACTGTCATACAGTAGCTCAGTCAAATATGACTACGACATGTCTTATAATTTATATATATATATATATCAAGCAGCTTCAAGAGAAATGCAGAGAAAAGTGGAAGCCATTATATTTTTGCCTTAATCGACCTCACAAGGGCATTTGACCTCGTGAGCAGAGACGACCTTTTTAAGATCCTTGAGACGATAGGATGTCCACCCATCTTGCTAAGTCTCGTGAAATTAATTCACGAAAACATGCAGGTGACCATCTTTTTCGAGTGCTCAACATCTCAGTCATTCAGCATCAGCAGCGGAGTAAATCACGGCTGCGTGCTTCCTTCTACACGTTATGGTATCTTTTTCGCCCTTCTTTTAAAACAGGCACTTGTGACTGCCATTGAGGGCATATACCTACATACAAGCTATGATGGCAAATATTTTAACCCATCAAGACTCAAGGCGAAGACCAAAATAAAATCAAGATGCATAAGAGAACTACTTTAGAGAGAACTTTAGACGATGCAGCACTGATACTCACGCAGCAGAAGAACTGCATCGGCTCATAGATCGTTTTCCAGCCACCTGCAGAGACTTTGGGCTCACCATCAAAGCACATGGGAAAGAGTTACAGCAGACAGATGTTCCTGGAGAAGAAATGAGAATCACGGATTCAACAAACTGAGGATAGAAGGAACAGTCATAAAATGACGTCACTTACTGTGGGGCCTGCTCAGGTAGGGTAGCTCAGTCATGTCTGACTAAGACCTGACTCTACTGCTACTGCTACTGCTACAACTACTACTACTACTACTACTACTACTACTACTACTACTACTACTACTACTACTACTACTGCTCCTACTACTGCTACTGCTACAACTACTACTACTACTACTACTACTACTACTACTACTACTACTACTACTACTACTACTACTACTGCTCCTACTACTGCTGCTACTACTACTACTACTACTACTACTACTACTACTACTGCTGCTGCTACTACTACTACTACTACTACTACTACTGCTACTGCTACTACTACTACTACTACTACTACTACTACTGCTACTGATACTACTACTACTACTACTACGACTACTACTACTACTACTACTACTACTACTACTATATCACAGCAGACGGTAGAACCTGCTTTCTGTTAGCGCCGAATGTTGGGTGGCGCTTACCAAAACCGACACCCCACATTGTGCCAACGGCTTCGGGCCGAAGAACTCAATTGGGAGGGTAGAAGCTTATCCTGGTGCGAGGAAATGCAACCTAAAGATTAACTCTCACATAGGACTAAACCACGTGTGTCAAACTCAAGGCCCGCGGGTCACATCCGGCCCGCCGCACAATCACACCAGGCCCGAGAGGTCTCAACCGACGTACAAATACTTTCTGCCCAAAAGAGAATTTTAGGCAAAACTATATTTTTATGGCCACGATATAAAGTGCAAATCAAAAGCCAAAAAAAATATATTCAAGTTACAGGTTTCCGCTGGTAAGATTATGCTGAGCGCATTGTTTGACCACGAAGGGCTATTGTTGGCCGACTTTAAAGAATCTGGTTTCAACATCAACACTACCCACTACTTGTAAACAATAGACAAGCTGCAAAAAGCCATCAAGAACAAACGACCCTGCAGGCTTTCTCGCGGTGTGATTTTGTTGCACGATAATACTCGTCTGCATGTCGCAACGATTGTGCACGAAGCATTAACAAAGATTAGCATTACCAATAAAAAGATGTCAATTGAAACGAGAAAAAGAGTGTTGAGGTGCTACATAGAACCTGTACTGTTATATGGATATGAAGCTTGGACAATGAGCAGTCAAGCTGAAAAACATCTGATGGCTGTAGTAATGTGGTTTCTGAGAAAAATGCAAAGAATACCATGGACAGCCAGAAAGACCAATGAACAGGTCCTTCAAGAAACAAATGAAGATCGTAAACTGATTAGAGATATTAGACGCAGACAGTTAACATTTTTTGGGCATGTTATGAGAAGAAATGAATTGGAGAACTTGGTGACAACTGGCAAGATCGAAGGGAACAGACCAAGAGGAAGACGTAGAAGCAAATACCTGGCTTAGCCTCGTGGCATGGTAGAGACAGAAACACAGAGCTGATCCACGACTCTGGTGATCGAGTGAGATGGCAAAACATGACCGCCCACGCTTACCGGCATGGCACATGATGGATGGATGGATTAGCAAAGAAGAAGTGGGACATTCTGCAACATCCAGCCTATAGTCCTGATTTGTCACCATGTGATTTTAATTTGTTCGAACCTCTAACAATAGCTCTCAAGGGGCAACGATTTCACACAGGTGCAGACGTAATGAACGCGGTAAACACTTGGTTCAATGCGCAACTGCAAACTTTTTTTGCGGACGGCATTCGCCGCCTACCTAAGCAATGGCATGCTTGCCAGAATGCCTACGGCAACTTCTTATGACCAACCCATGGTGAATAATTCATTCAAAATGAGTGCTTTGTTTAATTCTACCACAGCTGTTAATGTTTCTTTCATGCTTTTGTAATAAAGTCATTGGAACGAGTTTCAAATGAACGCCCCTAATATGATACTAGTAGTAGTTGTAGTAGTAGTAGTAGTAGTAGTAGTAGTAGTAGTAGTAGTAGTAGTAGTAGTAGTAGTAGTAGTAGTAGTAGTAGTAGTAGTAGTATCAGCAGCAGTAGTTGTAGAGTCAGCTCTTAGTCAGATATGACTGAGCTACCCTAATGACAGAAGACTGTATAACCTGCTTTCTGTTGGCGCCGAATGTTGGGCGGCGCTTACCAAAACCGACACCCAACATTGTGCCAACGGCTTCGGGCTGAAGAGCGCAATTGTGAGGGTAGAAGCCTTATTCTGGTGCGAGGAAATACAACATAAAGACAAAATGTCATGGCAGGGCAGACCAGGCCCTGAGCCTTGGTTGGCAGCTGGTCTAGTATCGAAGCTCTGATAGGCAGACAATTGGATCATTGTTTTGATGATCCGACAGCTTCTGTAGCTTGTCATGATCCAGATGTATTGCTGTTATCTATCCTCTGGGGTGACCTAGACAGACCGAGATAGGGATCATGCATGGGTAACACATGGTATCTATATTTTAGCCCAGGCTTTGTGCTAAGGAGAGGTATAACTCCATCCGTGGTCCGGTATCGGAATCAAAGCGAGAGGTAGCAGTTACGGGTTATAAGTCCTTATCAATTGGCGTAGACATGGGGCTCCACGGGTTGTCTCTGACGGTTGGAGACACCTACAGGTGTCACTGATCAGCTACCACCCGCCTCAAGCTGGGCATCCCCAGGCCAGTTGGGTGCTGATCCGCATAAGCCTGCTTGCGTCGATGGATGTTTGGGGCATGGACAAATTCTGGATAGAAGGTTGTACAACCAATGCACCAAATATTACTAAAAGAAGTAAACTTAGAAACTTCAAGCTATGGCTCTCAACGTAAGATCCATGTGTCCAGGATACTGCACTGACCTGACGAATATTAATGACGTGAGTACAACGGCTGTGATTGATGCCGAACTCAATCGTCTTAACATTGATATTGCTGGCCTGCAGGAGACACGCCTCGCTTAGGAAGGGACACTCTGAAACAATTACACCTTTTTATTTTTTTGGAAGGGTAGAGAGCAGGCAGAAAAAAGGCAACATAGTGTTATCTTTTCAGTGAAGAATTCGCTACTGGGAATGATTGAAATTCCAATTGGAGGTAATGAAAGTCTATTATCCCTGCGCTTGGCAACCTCTTGTGGTTTTGCCACCATTATCACTGCATATGCACCGACACTCTCTTCCCCTGATGATATGAAGGATTCGTTCTATGAAGAATTAGACTCTGCGATCAAGGCAATTACAAAATCCTACTACATTTATATGCTCGGTATCGCATCGCTCTTGTGGGCAAGGACTCGAGTTCATGGCCAGTGTGCCTTGGAAAATACAACATCTGTCGCATAAATGAAAATTGGCAAAGGCTGCTGGAGCATTGCAACAGAAATGACCTATGCATTACAAACTCCTTTTTTTAAACAAAAGAGCTACATAAGGTCACATGGAAACATCCAAGATCCAGCCATTATCATCATCTGGACTTCATCATCAAATGGAGACAATATCTGAACCAAACATTATTAACTCGAAGTTGTTATTAACTCGAAGAACACAGTAATGACTGTGATACGGATCACTCTTTGGTTCTTGCAAGGGTTAGACTGAGATCAAAGAGAATCTAAAGAGCTAAACACAAATCCAGCCAAAGGATTAATATTATTAACACCCATAATCCTGATAAGTGCTTTGAGTTCCAATAGCAACTTTAAGACGCTTTCACTGATACATCAGACACTTTTACAGCAAGTGAAAAGTGGGTTAAAATTAAAGAATGATGTTCAAAAGGCTGCCAGGCAGTGTGCAGATGACTATTGGGTCAAGTTATGTGAGTCCATTCAAAATGCAAGTAATAAGGGAAACATCAGAAGCATGTATGAAGGGATAATGAAAGCCTGTGGTCCAATGATAAAAAGAAGTGCACCACTGAAAGCCTTGAAAGGAGAAATCATCCCCTTTAAGAAACAGCAGACGGATAGATTTGTAGAGCACTATTTGGAGCTTTACTCAATTGAGACCAAACTAGCAGATGTTGTCCTAAACACCATAGAGACCCTACCAACTCTTGAGCACTTGGACACACTTACCACTATAACAGAAGTTAAATGTACTTGACAATTTGTTTCTTGGCTCGTTCTAAGAAACTGGCAGCTTACGACAACAACCTTGTAAATCAGTGCACAACACCTGCGTCCTGATGTTTAACAAGCCGTTTAATGGTGAATAGTATGTTCCGTGCAAGTTCACACGCCGCCGCCTTCACTGCCATTCACGCGATCCTACATATCCCAATTCACACACTGCTCCCTACATTCTCCTGTAAAGCATTCATCGTCAAGCGTGTGTTACTCGTTTGCTCAGTTGTGTGTAACGTCTAATGTCTTATTATCAATCACTCTACTTTCGCCACCGCTCGGCCTTGATCGGACCGCCCCGTCAACTTTAGATCTATCGTTGTTGTTTTCAGCAAGTGGAACGAGTGATTGGGGCCTTCTGATTCGCTTCTCGTTGTTCAGCATGGCTGAGTGACATGCTACAATGGACCTGTAGACAGAACAACCTTGATGTGTTGGTATAACTTTCGGTCCATCTTATTTCACTTAATGTGCCCTGGAGTTCTGCCGTTATCACGTCGAAGCTCCAGACACCACTGACCCAAAATTTCAGCCTTTCTTGTGACGTGGGGTGTGTCATTATGTGATTGGCTATCCGCCCGCCGATTGTTTGTTATGTTTCTCTGTTCGCTATTTTGCTCTTTTCTCTCTTTGTTAGTGACTCCTTCTCTATTTTCTTCTGAGTCCGGTGAGTTCTCCTCGTCCCGATATTCTCTCTGTTTGCGGCTCATAGCAGTGCTATAAATGAACTTGCATCTGGAAAGGCTCCATGTAAGGATGGGATTCCAATAGAGTTTATCAGGAGTGGACAAGACACACTTACTCTACAGATCTACCAGCTATTGGAGCTATGCTGGCCAGAAGGACAAGTCCCACAGAATCTCAAAGATTCAAGCCTCATAACATTGTACAAGACCAGGGGCGATCTGTGTATTGTTGGGAAAGTATTTGCCAGAAATGTTCTGAGCAGACTTCAAGTCCTAGGAGATCAAGTCTACCCCGAATAACAGTGGGGCTTTCGACAGAACCGGTCTACCATTGATATGATATTCTCATTGCAATTAATGCAAGAAAAATGCCGTGAACAGAATCAACTACTGTTTATTGCCTTCATCGACCTCACAAAGACGTTTGATTTGGTCAGTCGTGATGGGCTGTTCAAGGCACTAAAGAAGATTGGCTTCCCACCACTATTCTGTTATTGTGGAATCGTTCCACACAGGCATGAAGAGTATAATCAAGTTTGATGGTGTAACTTCAGAAGAGTTTGAAATCAAGAGTGGAGTTAAGCAAGGTTGTGTAACAGCTCTCACCCTCTTTGGAATATACTTTTCACTTCTACTGAAATATGCCTTTCGTGATGAGGATGGTGGTATATACATTCACTCATGCTCAGATGGCGACGTCTACGATTCTCAGAGATTGAAGGCCAAGACCAAAATTAGGAAGGTACTGATCAGAGAGTTGCTTTTTGCAGACGATGCTGCAATCCCTCTCTGAGGAAGAAATACAACGTCTGCTATCTGCGTTCTCCAATGCTTGTTCTGAATTTGTTTTAACAATTAACAAAAAGAAGACAGATTATATCACAAGGTGATCATGGGGTACCATCAATCTTTATTGACGACGCCGAACTAGAGATAGTAGACCATTTTACATATCTAGGATCATTGGTAAATAGCAAATTATCCCTAGATCAGGAAATCAACATCCGGATTGGTAAGGCAGCAACAACAATGAACAGGTTAAGAAAAAGAGTCTTGGCTTTACTGCCAAAACTAAAGTCCTTGTCTATCAAGCCTGTGTCCTTAGTACTCTTCTTTATGGCAGTGAAACCTGGACAACTTACTCACACCAAGAGAAACATTTAAACGGCTTTCAAATGCGGTGTCTGCGAAGAATACTTGGTCTAAAGTGGCAATCACAAATACTGAAGTATTGGAAAGATCAGGTTGTGTGACGGTTTATTCCATGCTCAGTCTTCGTAGACTTAGATAGCTAGGACATCTTAGGAGGCCGGGTGATGGTAGAATACCAAAGGCCATCTTCTTTGGTAAATTACAGATGGGTAAGAAATCTCAGGGTCGGCCTCAACTACGATACAAATATGTGTGTAGGCGTGAAATGATTGATACAGACATTGATAATGCACATTGGGAGCAAGTCGCCGCTAGACGTGTTGCATGGAGGGCAAATATCAGAAATGGAATAAAGACAAAGGAGAAAATGAATGCAGATAAGTCACACACCGAGCGTGTGAGACGTAAGATGAAGCATGATGGTGGAAATGACCATGTGTTCACGTGCATCCACTGTGAACGAACATTTACAGACGAATTGGCCTGATGAGTCACATTCGCTACCACCATGGGTTGTAGTTATTATGCCTTTTTGAAGCACAATGTAACAAACTATTGTCTGTCAAGACGGCAAGATGCCAATGGTAAACGAATGATATATATATATATATATATATATATATATATATATATATATATATATATATATATATATATATATATATATATATATATATATCGTACTTAAGTCGCAGAAAATGTGTGTTTTCAATGCTTCAGATTGGTTAAGGAGAGGATAAAAAATACATTCGAGGAAGGAGTTCAGTGTATGCTATTTGTGAATACTTCTGAGTTGGATGTAACCATCTGAACTGATGGGTCAGTTGTTCGATGGGCGCCTGGTGGATAATATAATGATAATAACATAAACAATAGCCTGGTTGGAGAGACAACGTGTCATACCGGCATGGCTCTGGGCGACTCTTTGACTCAAAGACAGTGGATGGAGTCTCTAAGCAGTTCGTGGATTGGAGAAATCAGTTTCATTTGCCAGATCTTCAGGATGTAGAGGACATGAAAGGGCTGATAGATTTGCGGGCTGACTACTGTGGAAAGAGGACGAGTAAAGAGCCGCGATGAAATACAAAATCCCCTCTGAGAAGCAGGACGTTAAAAAGAATCAAGTGGAGTTTTTGATCTGCAGCCTTGGCCAGACTGCAGGAACATCATGTCAGAAAAGAACACGGATGAAGAAGAAGCCTGACAATAGTGATTGGGTCCAAAGAAGAATAGTCAACGGAAACAGGACTGGGGTTGCCAACAACCGGAGATAGTGAGGCTTATCACTTATGGGCTGAATAGATGGGCGTCCAGTGAGAATAGTATATCGACTAACTGTTACAAACATTCACACACATATACACACGCACACGAACCCACTGGTCTCGTCTATTCGCAGACACACCCTGTCAATTGGAATAATAAGTGGAAAGCGAATTCCCTGTATTAGTGACACACCGTAGCGCAGAAGGCTGGCAATGGTATTCATGTAAGTAGTTTAGGGTGAAAACAATAGCAGTGCGGTGGTTAGATTTCTACGAGGCATCTTTACAATTGTGTTCACTAGTAGACGTTTACATCCACAGGTCGTAATGTGGCATTGCGTCAGTCTGCCAATCAGTCGAGTTCAGAGCAAGGTGGGGTTGACGGAGGCACTGCAAATCACGTTGTGAACTTCGAGAACAACTCGGCGAATCACTTGTGTAGCCGCACGCGCAGGGAGAGTAACCCCTACTGGCACCTAACATACAACATGCCACAATGGATTACAGAAATTCGAGTAACTACTGAAGTTGGTAAGACGTCATTGCACATGGTAGCACATCACATGGTAGCACACCACATGGTAGCACATCAAATGGTAGCACATCACATGGTAGCACACAACATGGTAGTACACCACATGGTAGCACACAACATGGTAGTACATCACATGGTAGCACATCACATGGTAGCACACAACATGGTAGCACATCACATGGTAGTACATCACATGGTAGCACATCACATGGTAGCACACCACATGGTAGTACATCAAATGGTAGCACATCACATGGTAGCACACCACATGGTAGTACATCACATGTTAGCACATTATATTGTAGCACACAACATGGTAGCACACAACATGGTAGCACATCACATGGTAGCACACAACATGGTAGCACATCACATGGTAGTACATCACATGGTAGCACATCACATGGTAGCACATCACATGGTAGCACACCACATGGTAGTACATCAAATGGTAGCACATCACATGGTAGCACACCACATGGTAGTACATCACATGTTAGCACATCACATGGTAGCACACAACATGGTAGTACACCACATGGTAGCACACAACATGGTAGTACACCACATGGTAGCACATCACATGTTAGCACATCACATGGTAGCACACAACATGGTAGTACACCACATGGTAGTACATCACATGTTAGCACATCACATGGTAGCACACAACATGGTAGTACACCACATGGTAGCACACAACATGGTAGTACACCACATGGTAGTACACCAATGGCAGCACATCACATGGTTGTACATCACATGGTAGCACATCACATGGTAGCACATCACATGGTAGCACATCACATGGTAGCACACAACATGGTAGCACATCACATGGGTGCACACCACATGGTTGTACATCACATGGTAGTACATCACATGGTAGCACATCATGGTAGTACACCACATGGTAGTACATCACATGGGTGCACACCACATGGTTGTACATCACATGGTAGCACATCATGGTAGTACACCACATGGTAGTACATCACATGGGTGCACACCACATGGTTGTACATCACATGGTAGCACATCACATGGTAGCGCATCACATGGTAGTACACCACATGGTAGTACACCACATGGTAGCACATCACATTGTAGTACATCACATGGTAGCACATCACATGGTAGCACACAACATGGTAGCACATCACATGGTAGCACATCACATGGTAGTACACCACATGGTAGTACACCACATGGTAGTACACCACATGGTAGTACATCACATGGTAGTACACCACATGGGTGCACATCACATGGTAGCACATCACATGGTAGCACACCACATGGTAGCACACCACATGGTAGCACATCACATGGTAGCACATCACATGGTAGTACATCACATGGTAGCACATCACATGGTAGTACACCACATGGTAGCACATCACATGGTAGTACATCACATGGTAGCACATCACATGGTAGCACATCACATGGTAGCACATCACATGGTAGCACATCACATGGTAGCACATCACATGGTAGCACATCACATGGTAGCACATCACATGGTAGCACATCACATGGTTGTACATCACATGGTTGTACATCACATGGTAGCACATCACATGGTAGCACATCACATGGTAGCACATCACATGGTAGCACATCACATGGTAGCACATCACATGGTAGCACATCACATGGTAGCACATCACATGGTAGCACATCACATGGTAATACACCACATGGTAGCACATCACATGGTAGTACATCACATGGTAGCACATCACATGGTAGCACACAACATGGTAGCACATCACATGGTAGCACATCACATGGTAGTACACCACATGGTAGTACACCACATGGTAGCACACCACATGGTAGCACATCACATGGTAGCACATCACATGGTAGCACATCACATGGTAGCACATCACATGTTAGCACATCATATGGTAGCGCACCACATGGTAGCGCACCACATGGTAGCGCATCACATGGTAGCACATCACATGGTTGTACATCACATGGTAGCACATCATATGGTAGCACATCACATGGTAGCACATCATATGGTAGTACACCACATGGTAGCACATCACATGTTAGCACATCACATGTTAGCACATCATATGGTAGTACATCACATGGTAGCGCATCACATGGTAGCGCATCACATGGTAGCACATCACATGGTTGTACATCACATGGTAGCACATCATATGGTAGCACATCACATGGTAGCACATCATATGGTAGCACATCACATGGTAGCACATCACATGTTAGCACATCATATGGTAGCACATCACTTGGTAGCACACCACATGTCTCGTTGTAAATACAGGTGTAGTAAGGCTGTTAGAATCTTCTCGTTTTTGGCATTGTATTACTTTTGCACAGCACTCCGATTTTCTTGCCAATTGACTTCTACATCATCGTTCCACCATGGAGGGTGTTCTTAGGTTTTTGCACTTATGGCGATGACTGTTGAGCTTATCGTGCCTCATCTTACTCACCACAACCTGCCATGTACTGTCATACTTGAAATGTGTACTCCTTGCTCCTGTTTCCCTTACCTACCATTCTCAGCCTAGATGCTGCAAGGGTGATCGTCATTGCAATGGCGTTCCTGTGTATACAGTCTGTATACTGCGGCTAGTGGAGAGAAGACCAATGTCCGGTCAGTTGTGTTGTCCTCACCGTCAGCTGGCTTTTCTTTTCTGGAGACACAGCCAGTGTTGATACAAACAACGTCTATGTTTTCGGATGTATTCACGTCTCGTCCCTTTTAATAATCGTTAGCAGCGGTTCCAACTTCACTGCAACCTACCACCCCGTTCCTATGCGGAAGAATATCATACACAATGTTCCTCACCATCTCATTTGTAAAGTGGAACAGATAGCAGTCGCGACAAATCAACAGCACGCATTGGCATGCATGCATAAGACTCCTGTCAGAATGGTAACACAATAGTCGGCCAATGAAATTACAGTGCTTCGTCTGTGGAAGCGGCAGTAACTAGAAAGCCAAGATTTGCACACACATTACTACATAAGTCAAAACCAGATAGTTCAGCAATCGACATCCCGTCATTTTTCTTATCATACAAACCACTGTGGACAGATGGAAAAACATTGTACTTGAAATGCACAGCTGAAAGCGTATTTCAACGCACTTGACCCAGTAGCTGGCTACGGAACCAAGTAATTTTTTTTTTTAAATTCGCATATCCTTTTACAGGACATCGCTGTCAACAGCAGCGTCTTTCAGCTGTCTGTTGATTTCTTGGCACGATTACGCTCAGTAGTTTGCTATTGCTTTCTGAGCGGCCGGCTCAGTCATCCCGCAAGTCACCAGCGGGGGACGAACCGCTCCCAGTACTCGCCAGCTACGAGACTCTGCGTGATAAACGGGATTGCGGAGAAAGTGGTGTAACCCCTCGGCCAGAGAGACCGGCAACCAAGTAATACCAGTCCAAAATTCGTAAGCAAACCGTAGCTTGAAGCAAAAACACTTCAGAAGATTTAACCGGTCAACATCGTATCCACCAGATTGGTTCAACAATTCTCAGTTGTGGGGTGGAAGAAATGGTTCACCGTGATCTGCAGTTACCATTTAAATCGCTCAAGAAAGTGACATTCTGACATGTTGCTGCCACCTCTTGGAGTCTACTGCGGCATTGCATGGATACACATTGATCAATATAAACAAGTGCACGAACTGAATTTTAATAGTCTGAAATGACACCCCGCCATCTATCCCATCCACCGTCATAATACTAGAAGGCATGCGAACGCCATCTTCAAGTGTCGTCAGTGATAACATGAAACCCGTCACGTTTAGAATGATATCGCCAAGCAGTGTCTCCTGAAGGCCTACGATGTCCGCCCTATATACTATAAAATTGTTTGCATATCCTTTATCGGACACTGCTGTCAACATCAGCATCTTTCAGCTGATTGTTGATTTCTTGGCAAGATTACACTCAGTAGTTTGTCATTGCTTTTTGAGCGGCCGGCTCACATACCCCGTAAGTTACCGACACGTTACTTACGAAAGTATACGAGATTACGGAGAACAGTAGCCAACCTCTAGCCAGGAAGAAACCAGTCGTTTCTGCTGTAAACGTCATTCGGGGACATGAACTCAGTCACCGTCAGTTCCATGCTTTTCTTGAAGAAGTTGATTCTGAATTCTGTGGCTTGCCTTATCACACGTTAGTGGGATGTCTGAGCTGCGGAAAAGTGTCTTGCTTCGTTTTTAGAAGCTCCGAAACGAAATAGATGTTTTCCTTACTGAAAAAGATAGAGCTGATCCACAGCTGTCAGATTATACTTGGCTGTCTAAGTTGTCATTTTGTTCGACATCACATCCTACATGAAGAACTGAGTTTTAAACTTCAGGGTAAGGATAATCTCATCTGTGACCTCATTTCGGAGAAAGCTGTCATTGTGTGGAGCACAACTGGAAGGAGAAAGTTTTTTCTCATTTTCACAATTTCAAAGAATTTTGCGCTACAATCGCCGAAGATGTCAACCTCGATGTTCTGGGGGGGGGGGGGGGATTATTAGTGAAAAAGCATTTTTGAGAGATTTTCAAATCTTGACGGAACGGAGAGTGGCATTCTTCTGTTCCAGAACACGTTCGATTGTAACCTTGATTATGTGCCAGTTGATCTATAGTTGGAGCTCATTGATTTGCAAGCAAATGATTTGTTGAAAGAGAAGCACAGAAAGGGAAAACCTGTTGAATTTTACTGTTGCTTACCTGATGTTGAGTTTCCGAAACTGAAGAAATTTGCCGCTGGTATGGCACCAGTGTTTGGAACAACTTATGTCTGTGAGCAAACATTTTCAAAAAAAAGTTTGTGAAGTCAACACATTGAACGAGATTGACTGATAAACATTTGAAAGCAATTCTCTTGATTGGATGCAGTAATTCCAAACCGAATATTGATGATATCTTGAAAGCCACATATCAGAATCACACATCTCACTAACCTTTTTTGCTGCTTATTTTGGGAGATTCGGGTGCACACTCGGTCTGATGTAACTATCTTTTTTGTTAACGCCACCTTCTTTGATAACTGTTTTAGTAAATAAATATGTTGGTTGTAAATAAATGTGTTGTGCATTGTACGCCACTCACACATGATTAACTTAGATTTTCGTCATTGTTACCAGATCTGTTGTTCTGGCATGCAAGTATTGTTAAAGTTAGTTGCATATCCTTTACAGGACGTTTGCAGTCAACACCAGCATTATTTGCTGTTGTTGATGTCTTGGTAAGTTTACGTTCAGTAGTTTGCCATTGCTTTCTGAACGACCGGGACCCATACCATTGTGTAAAAAACCAGCGCAACGCGGTCTCTGCCAAATCGCGCGCATCTGTGTTTCGAACACGGGTATACTGGATTACGAACCGCGTCGGTAAGATCTTTGCCACGGAGCTATGCGCAAGTATTCTACAGAATGAGTATCCGGCCCGCGCTCGTCATTTTGTCAGTTATCCGGCCCGCCGGGAAAAAAGTTGGGAGACCCCTGCCCTAGAAGAATATGAAATAGATCACGTCACCAGACTGCTGAACACAATATATAATACTAGAGATGTACCTCCTGGATTTTGTAAGTTTATATTTATTGCAATCCGGAAGACATATCAACATGATAAATATCTTGCAGATCTGAACATTTATGGGAAAGACCTTAGTCTCATAAATCATCATTGGCACCTTGCCGTCTTGACAGACGATAGTTTGTAAGGGATGGAGTTTTTGCCTCTCCATAGCACAAAGCCTGGGCTAAAATATAGAGATCATGTGGTGCCCATGCAGCATGATCCCTCTCTCGGCCTGCCTAGTTCACTCCAGAGGAAAGGTAACACCTCTACATCTGGAACAAGACAAGCTGCAGAAGCTGCCGGATCAGCAAAGCAATGCTCTAATTGTCCGCCTGTCGGAGCTTCGATCCTAGACCAGCCGCCAACCAAGGCTTAGGGCCTGGTCTGCCCTGCCATGACACTTTGTCTTTAGGTTGCATTTCCTCGCACCAGGGTAAGGCTTGTACCCTCCCAATTGCGCTCTTCCGCCCGAAGCCGTTGGCACAATGTGGGGTGTCGGGTTTGGTAAGCGCCGCCCAACGTTCGGCGCTAACAGAAAGCAGACAGTACCGTCTACTGTTATACGGTAGCTCAGTCATATCTGACTAAGACCTGACACAACATAAAAATGTGTCATAAAACAACAAGCTGTCATAAAGAATGATACTGAAGTAGGTCAATATCAGCCGATTAAGAGAGGTGTGAGACAGGGATGTGTAATTGTCCCAGATATTTTTTCCCTGTACAGTGAAAGTATTTTCAGAAATGTTAACGATATGAAATGAATCATCATTGGGGGGCATAACTTCAATAGCTTTAGATGTGCGGATCATAAGGTATCATATTGCAGATAATAAGCAGGATCTACAACATTTGGTAGATGCGATGGTTGCACACTGTGGACAATTTCGGTAAGATGTAAATTGAAAGAAGACACAGATTATGGTCGTCACTAAGAAGAAGGATATACCACATTGTAATATACAAGTAAATATGAATATTCTTGAACAATTGAATTGGTACAATTGTCTCTGAGCAGTCATAACATCTGATGGGAGATGCCTTGAAGAGATTAGAACAAGAATAACCATGGTGAAGGCAGCCTTTTTCAAGATGAAAATCATACTGTCCAATAACAAGATTGTTGAGGTGCTACATATAACCTGTTCTTTTGTATGGATGTGAAGCATGGACAATGAGCAGACAAGCTGAAAAACATCTGATGGCTGTGGAAATGTGGTTTCTGAGGAGAATGCAAAGAATGCCATGGACAGACAGAACAACCAATGATCAAGTCCAACAAGAAACAAATGAAAACCGTAATCTGATTAAAGAAATTAGATGTAGACAGTCACAGTTTTTTGGTCACGTTATGAGAAGAAATAAATTGAAGAACTTGGTGACGACTGAAAAGTTCGAGGGGATGAGAACATGGGGAGGACAGAGCAGTAAATACCTGAATGGCTTGGCCACGTTGTATGGTCGAGTCAAGAACACTGAGCTGATCCACGACTCTGGTGATCCCGTGAGATGACAAAAAATAACCGTCCGATCTTACCGTCATGGCCCATTATGATGCTGATGATATCTGTGTTTCTGTCCGTCCCTTTGTCTGTATGTGAGTCTGTCCGTACGCCTGTCTGTTTGTTCTTCCCTTTGTCTGTGTTTCTGACCGTCCCTCTGTCTGCTTTACTGACTGTCCCTCCCTCTGTCCGTGTGTCTGTCTGTGTGTCTGCCTGTCCCTCCCACTGTCTGTGTGTCTGCCTGTCCCTCCCTCTGTTTGTGTTTCTCTCTGTACCTCTGTGTTTCTTTTTGACCCCCCCCCCCCCCCCCCCCCCAACTCTCCCTTTCTGTCTGTGTTTCTGTCCCACCTTCTATCTGTTCAGTTATTCAGTTATCAGTCGGGATATCGTCATTGCACTCCGGACAGGTCCATATGTGCTCAGACCCCCCCCCCCCCCCCAGCATACGCAACAGCGTCCGGTGACTAATAGTGCCAGTTTAGTGTTGGTTAACGAGGCCTCTCGTTTTCCTGATGTATCTCTCGTGTCTGATCGTGCCAATTCTTACTCCCAAGTCTCTCATACTGGACAACGATGTGGATTTACTGACGTCAAAGTTCTCTGTTCTCGACATCTCCTTAAGGATGTTAATAACATCGGCGCGATCCATGGGTTGTCCATCTGCAGGGTATGCAGAGATAGCCAGTTTATCAGCTCGGTTATTACCCTCGATTCCCGCATGTCCCGGGACGAAGATGAAGGTGACCTTACGGACGACGGACTTCCGCAGCGAATCAGTTTACTGTCTACTCACATATCCTGCATCGACCTTCCGAATCATGCTCATTGAATCACTTATTACACACACGTTGGTATAATGCTGTGATTTTAGCCATCCGAAAGCCTATGTTACTGCCATCACCTCCATTGTCATGCTGCTCGTGGGCATAGTGTGGGCACCACTGGATTTTTGAACGCTTCGGCTCACTGAACGGGCTGTAAATGCCCATGCACTTCTCTGCTGCTTTACAACAGATCCATCGTATAGATGAGCAATTCGGGGTAGTCTGAGTGTTCATTGATGAGCGCTTTGACCTCTGCAATAACAGCGGCAGGGTTCTGTTCTCTGCACCATCTGTCAAGTGTGAAAATGCGAGAGAAGGTGCACTTAAAAGCCGGAGGCATCGGCACCCATTCCTTGCCGGGGTTGATACTAGTAAGACTGCAGACCTGTCTGACGTCATCTTCCACTCGACCCATCCATGATTGCCCCTCTTTAGCCTGTCACCATTTTCTCTGAATATATCCTCACGCAGAGGATGCTCATCTGCACTTATTTTTAAGTATGCATGAGTTCTCCAGATCTTGATCCTGTGGTTCATGTGGAAGTCAAGGAGGTATCTCATTGCTACACAGCTGGTGTCTCTCGTGCAGCCCAAAATGATGCGCATGGCCTCGTTGTGTATGGCTGACAGTGAGGATGACCAGGGCATATTGGGTTGGTGATGGTACCAGTCCTTGGAATAGAAGTATTAACAGTCTTTGCTCAATATTGGCAGTCGCCATGACTCTCATTGCTGACAAACCTTTCGAGCTTTCGTTATGATATAATCAACATGATCTCTGAATGATAGGCTACGATCAAACCTCAAGATATGTCATCGACTGGATTCTACTCAAAATACTCCCATCCATCCTCACTGCCGGTACGTCTGTTTTCACAATATGGTTGTTTAGAGAGAACCATGTAACCGATGCCTTTGCAGGGTTGACAAGGGTACCGGCATAAGCACGCCCTGCATACCAATGACAACCGCTTGTCTATCTCGATTCTGTCGATACACCCTACCCCTCCCGTCCAACGGTTGTTCAATGATCGGCACCTTAGACACGTTGAATAGTACTGGTGACAATGGCGAACCATGCGGCAATCATGGATATATATCGTTGTCGGCTCAGAACACCAACTCCCACATCTTAGCACCACCTTCCTCTGGAAGAGGACTGAGCTATCCATCGTATAAGGTGAGTGGACACTTTCAGTCTTAGAAAGGTTTGCACCAAGTGCTCGAATGATAATTTAGTCTATGCGTCCTCTAAGTCTATGGCAGCCGCACATTGTCTCTTCTCTGCTCTAAAACCCTTCATAAACGTCCTGAGAAAATACCGCCACATTCAGCCATGACTCGTTGTTGCATCTGTATCCTCCAAGTATGGGCCGGAAGCAGCCGAGATGTTCCAAATCACGAGCTAGTCTGTGTGCTACAATTTTCTCCAGTAGCTTGCCAGCAGTGGTTTGCATCGTTATGATTATGTAGCCGCATATCTTGGAATGATCTTTGTTAGGTTTTGGCAGTGGTAACAAGTAGCTGTGTAGCCATTCCTCTTTTGCCAGGCCCCGTTGGATACTGGTGTTAAATTCTCTGGCCAGTTCTTCCATGTCACCATGTGACATCGTCTGTAGGTCGGCATATCGGACTCCGCCTGGGCCTGGTGCAGTGATGGGTGACTCCGCCTGGGCCTGGTGCAGTGATGGGTGACTCCGCCTGGGCCTGGTGCAGTGATGGGTGATTCCGCCTGGGCCTGGTGCAGTGATGGGTGACTCCGCCTGGGCCTGGTGCAGTGATGGGTGATTCCGCCTGGGCCTGGTGCAGTGATGGGTGATTTATTGAGCATGCCTCAGTAGTTATTACATAATTCTTCGCCTGTCCCGTCCTCCTCGCACAACTGAGAGTGTCGTTGTTTTCATCTTCCTGACGGCCTCGTCTTCCTGATAAGCCTGCTCCATGTAGCGAGCAAGGAAGGCCTTCCCTTTATCCGCGTCCGACTGTTTCCATTTGAGTTCTGTGTTTTGAAATTCTGGAATACCCCTCCATTGTGCAACACTGTTCATGCTTTGATGGAGGTGCCAGAATGTCGAGAGAGACCGCTCGGAGCCCACCTGTAACAAGACCCCAGGGCTTGGACAGGTAATGTACACGTAGTTATATCCCCCGCACTTGCTCTAACCGCCTCCCGAGGACTGTCCGTCTACTAGGCCCCCTACGAGCCAGGACACCTGCCCTTCCCTTCTCATCTATCGATACCCACCTACAGGGGGCTAGGAAAAGACAACAGTCGTATCCGCACTCAAAAGCATGATAACAAAATCAAAGTTTAGTTTTAAAATAAGTCAATCTAAATTCGGAGTGGAATGGCTGAAAAGCCTGGATACAAGAATGGCTACGTACATCCCTGATGTAGAGAGGTGAGAAGGACTAAAGATGATCGATCTTTCATCAGGTAGAGTGTGATCTCTGTTCGTGCGTGTGTCCATTCGTTGCGTTGAACTCACCCGGCCAATTTCCTGTACTGTGGACCGCTACCATGACGACACTGTCGGCGTCTTCCAAGTTCACCTAGTGTAAGAGATTGGGACAGCCATGCTCTTGCCCGATATCTGACTGATACTGCAATACACTGTCTTGATGTTGTCACCCGGTGACGTAATCACTCGCACCAAAGTTCTCACTACTCATGAAATAGGTTGACCCTAGGATTCAGGCGTCCCCTCTGATGTTACCACTGTAGAGCACGACTTGAGCTTGGTAGCTCTTCAACAAAACACAGTCTCTGGAATAATGTAATCAACAGTATCCAATAGAAACGTGGTTGCTCCTACTACTAGCACTGTCTAAGGGCTGGTCTCAACAATCCAGCCGTTGAGTGTGGTAGCTATCTACCATAACAGAGTTCATAAGACTACCATTAGAGTTGCAAAACTCAGGTCAAGTTCAATGTCATAACGGTGTTTAATCATGTGGTATCACCTTGAAGCTGGATAGCTCTCTATCCTGTCAACATCACTAAGACCTGGCATGGTCTAAAACATGTGTATACTTGCCGTCGTTGTGAAAATTAACAACAAGTTACATTATATATATATATATATATATATATATATATATATATATATATATATATATATATATATATATATATATATATATATATAAGTGTACCTGAATATTCCATGCATTAGTCCATCATAGACGCATCAGCTGCAGATCCCATTTGGATCACTCAACTTCAATCGTCAGACTACTCACAGTTTCCTTGTGTGAATCATGATTCACGTGTCTCGTATGACTTGACTAGTAGTTATTCAAGATTGTGGAACCACTCCCAGTATATCAACAATTCATAACAGAGATTTGCAATGGAGCCAGCTGGTCCATAAGAATTTCATAGCGGTATTTAAGAATCGTCAGCAATCAAACAGATCCTGAAATCAAGGAGGTCAGTGAGAGTATTCGGCTACAACTGCTACTTGCATGCACATAAACATTATAACAAAATCATAAATATTGATATATACACATAACACCATGGTATATATAATCATCTCTCTGGGCAAAGATGTTTATGCATGAGGGTGCATCAATGAGCAAGCAGACAGTCGAATATCTCGTCTAGGACACCATCTGCCCCCGAAAAAACCGGTGTAGTCCGCCTGACCCTGGTCATATGAGTCTACTACCTAGTGCTATCACCTTTCTTCATATATCCTCCATCTGCAACTGTACAATAGACCTACTCCCTAATTCAATGTAAGGGTTTGATTTAACTTTGGAGGTTCCAGCTGGACTACCCTCCTCAATATCATAATTTAACAATTAATTAATTACTTAACCCTTTAGTTAGTTTAGTTAGTCTTTCCTCTTGAGCCTAAGGCGGCGCATAGGGCAGAAGTCCTGTCTCTCCATGCTTGGCGGTTCGCTGCTACCTGTTGTAGATCTTGGATATTTACTTGGCCATTGAATGAGCCTTCTCTAATGATGGTTCTACGCAGGGTCTCTCTTGGTCTTCCCCGTTTTCTTTTCCCTACTGGTGACCATATGAGGGCTTGATAGGGGAGTCTTGACTTGTCCATTCTGAGTACATGGCCGATGTAGTTCCAACGGCGTCTTCTTATGAAATTGGATACTGTATCTTGCCTAGTCTCTTGTCTTATTTGCCAAATTGGTTCTGAAGACTTAACCCTTTACTTAATTAATTAAATCATAATTCATTAATAACAGAACAGCATTAATAAATTAAATGACCAAGCAACGCTTTTGGTATTGAATCTCCGTCCCAGCACAGATAGAACCTCTCTTGATGATCCCTTCATCTTGAAGGTCATGATGGCATAGCTCCATCCTATATTGGTGGCAATCCACCCCCGTTGTCTTTCCTTCATATTAGCTGTGGATAAAGATCTAACGACTTCCATGGCGTGTTAGGCTATGTTCTCCCATTTAGAATTGCACCCGGCACTCATCCCGTAAATCCCCCTGTAAGGTCTCCCTCTAAGTGTAGTAAAGCCCTCTTCTGTAACACCCTTCCCCCAGTAGCTATGTCCCCAACTAACAGGACCGGGTTTACAAAGAGGCGTAGAGCATTCATCAAATATCTAGTCCGAAACTCGGTTCGGTACAACCGCACCATTAAACTTTTCTTTCGAATCTCGATTCGGCACACACACATACGCCCTCGGTTACGATGCTTCGTATCATTACCAGTCGGTCAATCAAATGTAGCAAGTAGAAATAGCATACGATTCCACAAGCCATAAATAACTTACCATAAACAGCGTAACTACAAGTCACTCATATCTTGGAAGAGTAACAGCACTGTTACCTTAACACATAAATCATTTCACTGCATGTTCTTATGGAAATCACACAACACCTTGGTTCCTTGAAATAACACAGCTTCCTCCAGCTAAGCATATCACACACTACTAGCTATCAAAAGCATTTGCCACATCACTAGCTAGCTAAAGCATGTATCACATTATAATTAGTCACAACATAGATCACATTACTAGTTAACTAAAGAATATAACATAGCACTAGCTAAGTAAAGCATATATCACATTGCTAGATAACTACAGCCTATCACATTGCTAGATTTTTTTTTTTTACATTACATTGGCACCTTGCCGTCTTGACAGACGATAGTTTGTGCTTTAAAAAGGCATAATAACTTTTAACTATGGCGGTAGCGAGTGTGACTGATAAGGCCAATTTGCGCTGTAAATGTCCGTTCACAGTGGATGCATGTGAACACGTGGTCATTTCCACCATCATGCACCATCTTACGTCTCAAACGCTTGGTGTGTGACTTTTCTGCAATAATTTTCTCCTTTGACTTTATTCCATTTCTGATATTTGCCCTCCATGCAACACGTTCAGCGGCGACTTGCTCCCAATGTGCATTATCAATGCCTGTATCAATCATGTCCCGCTTACACACATCTTTGTATCGTAGTCGAGGCCGACCCTGAGATCTCTTACCCATCTGTAATTCACCAAAAAAGATATCCTTTGGTATTCTACCATCATCCATCCGCCTAAGATGTCCTATCCATCTAAGTCTACGAAGACTGAGCATGGAATAAACTGTCACACAACCTGATCTTTCCAATACTACAGTATTTGTGATTTTGTCTTGCCACTTAATACCAAGAATTCTTCGCAGACACCGCATATGAAAGCTGTTTAAATTGTTCTCTTGGTGTGAGTAAGTTGTCCAGGTTTCACTGCCATAGAGAAGAGTACTAAGGACACAGGCTTGATAGACAAGGACTTTTGTTTTGGCAGTAAGCTTCCTGTTCTCCCAGACTCTTTTTCTTAACCTGTTCATTGTTGTTGCTGCCTTACCAATCCGGATGTTGATTTCCTGATCTAGGGATAATTTGCTATTTACCACCGATCCTAGATATGGAAAATGGTCTACTATCTCTAGTTCGGCGTCGTCAATAAAGATTGATGGTACCCCATGTGCACCTTGTGACATAATCTGTGTCTTCTTTTTGCTAATTGTTAAACCAAATTCAGAACAAGCATTGGAGAATGCAGATAGTAGACATTGCAATTCTTCCTCAGAGTGGGTCGTAACTGCAGCATCATCTGCAAAAAGCAACTCTCTGATCAGTACCCTCCTAATTTTGGTCTTAGCCTTCAATCTCTGAGCATTGTAGAGGCCGCCATCTGAGCGTGAGTGAATGTATATACCACCATCCTGATCACGAAATGCATATTTCAGTAGAAGTGAAAAGTATATTCCAAAGAGGGTGGGAGCTAGTACACAACCTTGCTTAACTCCACTCTTGATTTCAAATTCTTCAGAAGTTGCACCATCAAACTTGATTATACCCTTCATGCCTGTGTGGAACGATTCCACAATGGACAGAAGAGTTGGTGGGCAGCCAATCTTCTTTAGTGCCTTGAACAGACCCTCACGACTGACCAAATCAAATGCCTTTGTGAGGTCGATGAAGGCAATAAACAGTGGTTGATTCTGTTCACGGCATTTTTCTTGCATTTGTCGCAATGAGAATATCATATCAGTGGTAGACCGGTTCTGTCGAAAGCCACACTGTGATTCGGGGTAGACTTGATCTCCTAGGACTTAAAGTCTGCGCAGAACAATTCTGGCAAATACTTTTCCAACAATACACAGAAGTGAGATACCCCTATAGTTGTTGCAGTCGCTCCGATCGCCCTTGTTCTTGTACAGTGTTATGATGCTTGAATCTTTGAAATCCTGTGGGACTTGTCCTTCACGCCAGCATAGCTCTATTAGCTGGTGGATCTGTATAGTGAGTGTGTCTTGCCCACTCCTGATAACCTCTATTGGAATCCCATCCTTACCTGGAGCCTTGCCAGATGCAAGTTCATTTATAGCACACTTAATTTCTGTTATGGTGGGAAGTGTGTCCAGGTGGTCAAGAGTTGGTAGAGCCTCTATGGCGTTGAGGGCATTATCCGCTAGTTTGGTCTCACTTGAGTAAAGCTCCAAATAGTGCTCTACCCATCTGTCCATCTGCTGTTTCTTATCAGTGATGACTTCTCCAGTCAAGGTTTTCAATGGTGCACTTCTTTTGATCACTGGACCACAGGCTTTCTTTATTCCTTCATACATGCTTCTTATGTCTCCCTTATCACTTGCGATTTGAATGGACTCACATAACTTGATCCAATAATCATTTGCACACTGCCTGGCAGCCTTTTGCACATCCTTCCTAGCTTGCCTTAGCTCACTCAGAGTGTTACGCGTTGGTCTTTCCTTGTTTCTTAAGAGAGCTTTCTTCTTCTTATCAATCAAGGGCTGCAGAGTCTCGCTGTTGGCCGCAAACCAGTCCTGCCTCTTATGATTCACCGTGCCGTAAACCTTTACGGCAGTTTTACAAAGAGTTTCCTTAAGTTTATTCCATTTATCATTTACTGTACAATTTTCTGGTGTATCAGTGAAAGCGTCTTCAAGTTGCTGTTGAAACTGAAAGCACTTTTCAGGATCATGAGTGTTAATAATATTAATCCTGGGGCTAGATTTGTGTTTAGCTGTGTAGATTCTCTTTGGTCTCAGTCTAACCCTTGCAACAACCAAAGAATGATCCGTATCACAGTCAGCACTGTGGTAACTACGAGTCAATGATATATGGTTCAGATGTTGTCTCCGTGTGATGATGAAGTCCAGCTGGTGCCAATGGCCGGATCTTGGATGTTTCCATGTGACCTTATGCATCTCTTTTGTTTTAAAAAAAGAGTTTGTAATACATAGGTCATTACTGGTGCAATGCTCCAGCAGCCTTTGCCCATTTTCATTCATGCGACCGATGTTGTATTTTCCAAGGCACACTGGCCATGAACTCGAGTCCTTGCCCACACGAGCATTGAAATCACCGAGCATATAAATGTAGTCGGATTTTGGAACTGCCTTGATCACAGAGTCTAACTCCTCATAGAACAAATCCTTCACATCATCAGAGGAATCGAGTGTCGGTGCATATGCAGTAATAATGGTGGCAAACCCACAAGAGGTTGCCAAGCGCAGGGATAATAGTCTTTCATTTCCTCCTGCTGGAATTTCAATCATTCCCAGTAGCGAATTCTTCACTGCAAAGCCCACACCGTGTTGCCTTTTTTCTGCCTGCCCTTTACCCTTCCAGAAAAAGGTGTAGTTGTTTTCCCTGAGTGACCCTTCCTCGGCGAGGCGAGTCTCCTGCAGGCCAGCAATATCAATGTTAAGACGATTGAGTTCGGCATCAATCACAGCCGTTTTTCTCACATCGTCAATATTGGTCAAGTCAGTGGAAAATCCTGGACACATGGTTCTCACGTTCCAGGTTGCAAGCCGTAGCTTGAGGTTTCTATTTATATTTTTGTTTGTACCTGGTGCATTGGTTTTACAGCCTGCGATTCAGATTTTGTCCTAGCCCCAAGCACCCATTGAAGCAGGCAGGCTGTGGCGGATCAGCACCCAATTGGCTGGGGGCTGCCCAGCTTGAGGCGGGCGGTAGCTGATCAGTGACACCTATAGGTGTCTCCCACCGTCAGAGGCAACGCGTGGCGCCCCATGTCTACGCCAACTGACAAGGACTTATAACCCGTAACAGTTGCCTCTCGCTTTGATTCCGAGACCAGTTAAGACCAGGGATGGAGTTATTGCCTCTCCATAGCACAAAGCCTGGGCTAAAATATAGAGATCATGTGTTGCCCATGCAGCATGATCCCTCTCTCGGCCTGCCTAGTTCACTCCAGAGGAAAGGTAACACCCCTACATCTGGAACAAGACAAGATGCAGAAGCTGCCGGATCAGCAAAGCAATGCTCTAACTGTCCGCCTGTCGGAGCTTCGATCCTAGACCAGTCGCCAACCAAGGCTTAGGGCCTGGTCTGCCCTGCCATGACAATTTTGTCTTTAGCTTGCATTTCCTCGCACCAGGGTAAGGCTTGTACCCTCCCAATTGCACTCTTCCGCCCGAAGCCGTTGGCACAATGTGGGGTGTCGGGTTTGGTAAGCGCCGCCCAACGTTCGGCGCTAACAGAAACCAGGTAGTACCGTCTACTGTTATACGGTAGCTCAGTCATATCTGACTAAGACCTGACTGACCACATTGCTAGATAATTACAGCATATATCATATGGCTAACTGGCTACCGCCTTTAACACATCACTAGATCGCTAAGGCACCAATCACACTACTATCTAGGTATTCAATCAATAAACAAGTGTTTCAACACACCTGTTAAGCACTTAAATAATAGATTAACAAAAGTACACTCATAATAGCAGTGACACTCTCCTAGCAATTTTTTAGCAACACATTGCTAGATAATTACAGCATATATCATATGGCTAACTGGCTACCGCCTTTAACACATCACTAGATCGCTAAGGCACCAATCACACTACTATCTAGGTATTCAATCAATAAACAAGTGTTTCAACACACCTGTTAAGCACTTAAATAATAGATTAACAAAAGTACACTCATAATAGCAGTGACACTCTCCTAGCAATTATATAGCTTTTACTAATAAATGTGAATATTAGCTACACACCAAGAATATGTTTATTTCCATATACAACGTCTGCTAAAGGACTTATAAGTAATCTACACATGCACAGTGTGCTAGCTGGGAAACACCTGTAGTTCAACATTGGGCTTCTGGTCTAGTTTCGGTCCATCAATAAAACTAATTAATTATTCTTGAGATCGGACGGAAAACTTCGAGTGCCGGTAAACGTTATTTAACGGAATGCGGTGAGTTTAGACAAAATTCTAACTACTTATTTATATTACCTGATGTCTTGAGACACGGCAACTATCAGCTACATGGCTGTCGGGTGCTGGCACGCCTTGTAGACATAAATTCAACAGGTCTGACACTGCGACCGTCTTGGTTGGCTGCAGGTTGGCGACTGACTAAACTAAGCCACCCAGTGGAGTTTCGAAGTCCACTCTGACTCAGTTCCGACTGTCTCACGGAGACCACCAAATTCCCCAGACACACCATTTACGAGCTGGCCTATGTGAATTGGGACATCCGATCAGCACAACAGATCATTTCTCTCGACGTTTCTAGAAACTTCCAGGATAGACGCATTTAGACGGGGTTTCCCAGAATATTATTAGCAAGGACGGGAGACCACTCGCCTAGCGCCTGGCCGATAGGATATTTCCCAGGTGAAGGCATGTGCGCTGGGTCATTTCGGCACAATACCTTCATGCAGAACTTATCCCATTTCTGGACATTGGCCTGTTGGAGCAGGATTTGAATACGGTCGTCGTTCTATGGACCTCATTCTACAGGGTCGCCAACTCATCCTGTAGTATGTTAGCCTTTCTGGCTTTTTGCCAGTCTTTGACAGCCTGCCCCTTTCCCAGCCATACGCTCTCGACCTTACCGTTCCACCATGGTGGTTGCAACTATCTTTCTTGTCTCCTGCGCGATGAAGTTAGTTTTCTTCTTCTGATCTTGCTTAAGGCGTCTTGAGCAGTGTTGTCAAACAGGAAGACATTTGTCTTGTTTCCTTGACTTCTGGCCCCGTCTTTCTCGATCAAGATGACGCAAGAGTAGTGATCACTGTCGTGGTATCCCAGTGTGCTCCACCGGCACCTAGGGGCGATGGTGAGCGTCACTAGGGCCAAATCAATGACGTTGTCAAAATCACCTGGTCGGGTGGCCATTCTAGTGATCTTCCCATCATTCAGATTCATCATATCTAGGGCAGGAGATACCAGGGTATTCTCCAGATGTTCTCCTTGTCTATTGGTGATGTTATTCCCCGATTGACTGCTTCTGGCATGAATTCCCCGTAGTAGATGATATGCCTTTCCTCCATAGCGAACAATCTCTGCCACTGTCGAACGTCGACCTTCCAGTTACACGCATAAACGTTCACAATTACAAGCTGCACTGGCGTCATTATTTTTATTGCCTGCACTTGCAGGGCATCACTGTTCCAAGCGGACATATCGACCTCAGACACCAGTTTGTTGTCGAGGACCAAAATGGCCTGGCCGAGGTGCCGCCCGTTATAGAATCCCTGAAACCTCTCGAAATTGGCTGCTCCCTCGAAAAAGATGTGTTTCTTGTAACACCACAATGTCGTTTCCGTAGAGTTGTTTATAAAGAATGGGTCGGCGTTGATTAAGTGATGCACAGTTCCAGTACAGAACTCGAACGTGTCTGAAGCCCAAACTGTCACATTTCATCCGCGTTTAGCGGGCGCCGGCTCGTTTACCACGCTGTGTCCTTGCCGGGCCTCGTCTGGTCGTCATGTTAGGCTTAACTATCGTCACCGGTCGCTGATGATACGCCGAAGGGAGTCTGGGCGAGCGTGCACAAACTCGGTTGCACGGCCCGAACTCCATTCCACATCGAAAATAAACTTAATCCACAAACATTTTGGGGAAAAACGCGTTCCATATTGCTCCAAGGCGGAAGTATGCCTATATCTCCATCTGTCTGTGTGTCTGTATGTTCCATCCTCTGTCTACGTGTCTGTAGTAGTAGAAGTACCTTCTATCTGTGTTTCTGTCTGTCCTTATGTCTGTGTTCTGTCCGTTAGTCTGTCTGTGTTTCTGCGTATCCCTCCCTCTATCCGTGTATCTGTATGTCCCCCTGTCTGTGTTTCTGTCTATCACTCTGTCTGTGTCTCTGTCCGTCTCTCTGTCTGTGTGTTTGTCTGTCAGTCCCTATGGCTGTCTGCCTGTCCTTGCCTCTGTCTGTGTTTTTGTCCGTTCTCTATCTGCTTTTCGTTACTCTGTCTGTGCGCCTGCCTGTCCAATACTCTGACTGTGTGGCTGTCTGTATGTCTGTCTGTGTGTATTTCTTCCCGTCCCTCTGTCTGTCTGTACTTTCTTACTTCTGTGTTTCTGTCCGTACTTATATCTGTGGTTCTGCACGTGCCTCCCCTTTCTGCGTGTCTGTCTGCACCATTCTTTGTCTGTATGTCTGTCCGTCCGTTTGTCTGTGTTTATGCCTCTCCCCCCAGCTGTATGTGTCTGTATGTCCCATCCTCTGTCTATGTGTCTGTCTGTCCCATCATATGTCCATGTGTGTGTGTGTCACTCTATCTGTGTGTATGTCTCTCACTCTGCAATTATGCCTGTATCCCACTGTGTGTCTGTCTCTATCTCTGTGTCTCATTGTATCTGCATGTGTGTGTGTGTGTGTGTGTGTGTCAGTGTGTGTAAACATATGTATTTGCATGTGTGTGTGTGTGAACATATTTGTCTTCCTGTGTGTGTGTGTGAACATATCTGCCTGTCTGTGTGTGTGTGTGTGAACATATTTGTCTTCCTGTGTGTGTGTGTGAACATATCTGCCTGTCTGTGTGTGTGTGTGTGAACATATTTGTCTTCCTGTGTGTGTGTGAACATATCTGCCTGCCTGTGTGTGTGTGTGTGTGTGTGTGTGTGAACATATCTGTCTGCATGTGTCTGTGTGTGTGAACATATGTGTCTGCTTGTGTGTGTGAACAGTGAACATATCTGCCAGCCTGTGTGTGTGTGAGTGTGTGTGTGTGTTTGAATATATTTGTCTGCCTGTTTGCGCGTGAACATATATGTCTACCTGTGTGTCTGTGAACATATCTGCCTGCCTGTATGTGTGTGTGTATTTGAACATATATGTCTGCCTGTGTGTGTGTGTGAACATACCTGTCTACCTGTGTGTCTGTGAACATATCTGCCTGCCTGTGTGTGTGTGAACAGATCTGCATGTATGTGTGTGTGTGAACATACCTCCCTGTTTGTGTGTGCGAACATATATGTCTGACTGTGTGTGTGAACATATCTGCCTACATGTGTGTGTGTGTGTGTGTGTATGTGAACATATATGTCTGCTTGTGTGTGTGTGTTTGTGTGAACATACTGTTCTGCCTATATGTGTGTGTGAACATATCTGCCTGCCTATGTGTGTGTGTGTGAACATATCTGCCTGCCTGTGTGTGTGTGTGTGTGTGTGTAAACATATCTGCCTGCATGTATGTGTGTGTGTGTGTGAGAGAGAGAGAGAGAGAGAGAGAGAGAGAGAGAGAGAGAGAGAGAGAGAGAGAAATATATATCTGAATGATTATCAGGCTGTCTGCTAGTCTGTGTGTATATATATATATATATATATATATATATATATATATATATATATATATATGTGTGTGTGTGTGTGTGTGTGTGTGTGTGTGTGTGTGTGGTTTAAAAGACAAAAATGAGAATATGATAAATACCAATGAGGAAATGTGCAACACATGGAATTACACATGTTGAATTACTAAATTGTGAAGCTCCAAGTAGTAACACTTTCCCACAGGATGTGATTCTAACGTGTGAACAACAAATTGAAGAACCAACATTTGAAGAAATCCTATATGTAATCACACGACTTTAAAACAATAAGGCAACTGGGGCTGATGGAATTGCTGCTGAATTTATAAAGTCGGGTGGCCACGCATTACATCTAAAGCTATACGAACTAATAATAAAAATCTGGAGGACTGAAGAATTACCCCATGACTGGAAAGAGTCATTATTGATACCTATCTTTAAGAAAGGAGACAAGTTAAAGTGTGAAAATTATAGAGGAATATCACTACTGTCCATAAGCTACAAGATACTATCCGCAGTATTACTAAATAGACTAAAACCATATTCAGAAAACATATTAGGTGACTACCAGGCGGGTTTTAGACAAATCAGATCAACAATAGATCATACATTTATCTTACGACAAATAGCCGAGAAAAATTGGGATATAAAAGAGATCTCCATAACATTTTTGTGGATTTTAAAAAAGGCTTATGATTGTGTCCATGGGAATAGTCTATGGAATGCTATGCGGGAATTTGGAATACCAAGGTTGTTAATCAACATGATCAGACTATGCATGGAAGATACTTATAATATAGTAACATATAAAGTCAGGAAATCAGACTCTTTCCAAATAACATCTGGCTTGAAACAGGGTGACGCACTATCTCCGCTACTCTTCAATCTGGCTCTAGAGAAGGTTGTAAGGAGGGTAAATGAGGAATGTGATATTGGAGGAACATGCAAGCTGCTTGGTTATGCAGATGATATAGATATGATAGGGGGAAATGAACAAAAACCATTGGAAATATTGACTCACTTAAAGGAAAAAGCCCAAAAGATGGGGTTGGTTATCAACCAAGATAAGACAAAATATATGGTAATTTCAAGAGAAGGAATGGCTAAAATCTCTGGCCACATACAAATAGATAATATGACCATTAAAAGAACGGAAACATACAAATACCTGGGTACAATCTTCAACTGCTCCAACATCATAAGGGAAGAAATACAAACTAGAATCAATTCTGGAAATAAGATATACTATGCACTACAACATCTACTAAAATCAAAGGCGCTTTTTCGTAATATCAAGATCATAATATACAAAACACTGATCAGACCAGTTGTGATGTATGGCTCTGACACCTGGAGTACAACGAAAGGAGTCGAAGCCTTGCTACAAACCTTTGATAACAAAGTTTTAAAACGCATCTTTGGACCCATTAGGGATACACAAAGTGGAGAGTGGAAAAGAAGAAGTAACAAAGACATTTATGATCTGCTTTAAGTCCCCGCTAATCACTGGTATCATGAAGGCTAATAGACTACAATGGCTGGGGCATATAGAAAGATGCGAAGAAAATCATGTTGTGTGAAATATCTAGAGATCTTGTTTCAAGATGTAGATGATCAATGGGAAACGATGAAGAATTCAATCAGTTGCGTAGCAGAAAAAACTATTCCAAAAGTAAAGAAAGTGGGTCGTAAGACATGGATGACTGAAGAAATTTTACAGCTAATGGAAACAAGAAGACAGAACAAAAATAATCCTGCCAAATATGAAGAAATTCACAGAAAAGTGAGAACCTTATGTAAGGAGGCAAAAGAAACATGGCTTGAGAAAAATTGCAGAGAAATTGAAAAACAACACAACAGTAACAATGCGAAACTAATGCACAAAAGAATTCAGGAGCTTACTAATCAAAGAACACGTACATCAGCAGGCTGCCTAAAGACAAAAGATGGAAGAGTCATAATAGAAAAAGATCAGATCTTACATGTATGGTCAGATTACGTGAAAAACCTGTATGACGATAACAGAGACGAACAGTATGATGTTCAAAATAATAATGAAGGACCAGCAATTTTGAAGATGGAGGTTCAGAATGCTCTTAACCATATGAAATCTGGCAAGACCCCCGGTTCAGACAGCGTCACAACAGAAATGATTAATGCTTTAGAAGAATATGGAAGAGATCAAGTAACCAGTCTGCTTAATACAATATATGATACTGGAAATATACCTCAGGAGTTATGTAATTCTGTATTTATTGCAATCCGAAAGAAATCAGGAGCCTTGGAATGTGATCAACGTCGAACAATTAGTATAATGAGTCACATCACGAAGATTTTGCTAAGAATTATCATGCAAAGAGTTAGGGGGAAAATACAACCTGAAATAGGAGAAGAACAATGTGGGTTTGTGGAAGGCAAGGGTACAGTAAATGCTGTGTATATACTGAGAAACATAATCGAACGTTCTATAGAAGTAAACAAAGATCTACACCTTTGCTTTATTGACTACACAAAGGCTTTTGATAAAGTGAGACATGTCAACATGATAAGGATGCTTGAAGATCAAATTGATGGAAAAGATCTTAGACTTGTAAAAAACATATATTGGAAACAACAAGCTGCCATAAGAGTTGATAATGAAGTAAGCCAATATCAGCCTATTAAAAGGGGTGTGAGACAGGGATGTGTAATGTCTCCAGATCTGTTTTCCCTGTACAGTGAAAGTATTTTCAGAAATATTGAAGATATGGAAGGAATCAACATTGGGGGACGATGCATCAATGACATTAGATATGCAGATGATACAGTCTTGATTGCAGACAATGAACAGGACCTGCAAAATTTAGTAGATGCGATTGTTACACACAGTGAACAACTAGGGTTAGAATTAGATTGTAAAAAGACACAGATTATGGTCGTCACTAGGAAGGACGAAATACCACAATGTAATATACAAGTAAATGGGAATATTCTTCAACAAGTGAGCAGGTACAATTATCTCGGAACAGTAATAACATCTGATGGGAGTGTCGTAGCACTCCCTGGGGCGAGGGGAACCTGCTATCACACTTTAACAACGGGATACCTTTAGCCCTGGGACAAAGGTGACCTCAGTCCACAAACCCCTTCGACCCTTGGAACCCTATCTCCCCCACTCTCAACCAAGGGACGTTACCCCTTTCAAACTTCGTCCTGAACTCATGACGCAACTCTGGCAGCTAACTATGTTAACAATATGGTGTATTATACAAGATGAATGGATGAATGAGAATGATAATGATTCCGAGATAGACCTTGCATTATCTATGCGAGATAAGACGTGGCAAGGATCGAGCAGCCTCCTGGAGGAAGTGTCATCATCGTCAAGGCCTCAAGTCACACTATTGGGTAAGTCAGACACGCTCACCAAGTCTCTCAGGCCTCCCTCCAGGTATAGGTTTCTCCACTTGGATAGGATGGCTGGCGAGTTGACTCACTGGTACTTGGGACCTTCGGTGGATGACGTCCCTGAAGTCTGGATCACCTTAGAGTAGGGATAAAGACTGTCTCTCTGAAGCTGGGGAACTAGAACACTCCTCTGAAGCGTCTGGAAAAGTCTGATGGTACTGCGGATATAGCAAGAGGGTGATCTCTCACTCAATGGTAGTAGCAGTCCTGTCTATGCGACCCGCGCAGATCCTCTGACTCATAGCGCAGATATCACAGCACAGATACCTCTCCCGCTGAAACGTGTCACGTTAGATAGAGTTCAAAACAGACACAAGTTCTTCCACAATATCAGGCACCACAGGGTACCAGGCACTTGGTAGCGGAGACATCATAACTCGGTCGGCATGAAGGCAGTCAGTCAGGCTCACAATTGGGACACTAACAACAACCAGATACTTGCCCAGCTGAAGTAGTGAACAAGGCAATATGGTGCTGTAATGGCGAACAACCTGGACTATCAGACATGGAGTGGGCGATGAGTTAGCTGGAGCCCATCCTGAGACGTACTCTCGATTGTAAGTACTGCTCGCTGAGGTGGTGGACTTCCTAGCTGTTCACATCGGCTCTCGCCCTAGTCCGGATCACTGGACTCGTCCCCAGATCATTGCTCTGCTCTCAACAAGATAGAATCTGTGGAAGATAACACTCAGTGAGAGCACCATGAATCAGACTTACCCACAGCAGATATACTCAAGTACCCCTTACTCAGACGTGTGGACACTTCCCATAAGGGCCGCACTCCTTCACTGGCTGCTCCAATGGTCGAGGACAGACTGGACCTAGAAACAAAGTGGCAGCTGTCCACCTACATCCTCTTTCTCAGACGAACGTAGGACTGGGTCAAGGTTGGTGTCGGAGATATGGGTCTCTGCTGAAACATAGCTAGACAACACATGTGGTTAGTGA
>OY992892.1:93231706-93259206 GCA_963921405.1 Cepaea hortensis | reverse complement strand
GCCCCATGCCCCCCCCCCTCAACATATACATTATTTTTAATATTCAAAAATTGAAATGTTCACTAAAGAAACTTGAATGATAGGTTTTAGGAAGAAATCACTAGGTAATTATTGAGCAAACACAGTAAGTAAATTTTCAAAACATATAATGGAGAACTGAAATTCAAGTACAAAATAATTTTAATGAAAGATTTTTCTATATTATTTTAATTATTAGTAATTATTTATTATTTAAATTTAGTGAGATCTTTGCGCTTGATGCTTGCTGCAAAGAGATTTTATGTCAGGTTCCAATTTAGTTAACTTCAGTCTCAAGTCTCCCCGTTTTGTTATATTCAGCCGATTTCTTCCATTTTCGAATTGCCCCTCTTAACAGTCAAATTGCCCCCCTGTGGGGCGTGGGCCCCACGTTGGGAAACACCGAGATAGACAGTACATCATCACAAGTAAAATCTAACACTAACATAAAGCATGTAGTACCATCTACATTCATACGGTAGCCCAGTTATAGGGACTAAGATTTAAATATTACATGGGCACATATTATCCTAGAGATATCCTGGTAGTTGGAAGTGTTGAGAGGTGAGGGAGGGGGTTAGGGGAGAACATCCATGGAGTAACATCTGTGTCAGAAATGACTGGCAGCACACGAAACATACGACTGTAGGTAGACAAGATCACTAACGCCACACAGCAAGGGGTAATAGAAGAAGGTCCTTGTAGTAGTAAGGAAATATCCCGTGTGTTCACGCTACATCCAATCACAGGCTGCGAGATAGACAGGCATGAGATAAATAACGAAATCATTAACAATTCCTCGTTACCGACAAAATCTTGCATAATGCTCATACTACTAAACACCTGCATCATCATCATCAAGTACCCTGTCATCTGGCGTGGGCGTTAATGTCTCTCCTCTGATCTATATCTTTGGTGTTCTTGATCAGTTCTCTGATGAAATCCCTCCATGCCACCGTCTCAGTCCATGTCGCATGGTCTTCAGTGGGTAAGGACCCAAGTGTACTAATGAAGACTGTTAGCATGGCCCTATGGGAGAGTCTACCGACAGTAGGAATAGCCGATGGAATTGGCTCGTGAAAACTAGGAAGGTATGATAACCGGGTCCTAAAGAAAATTAACTAGTGATTACAGAGGAGCAGAATCTGGAAAGATAGACTGTTCGCTGTGCAAGATTATCAATACAGATGATTGATTTATCCGGGCTTCAGTTTCTGCTAATAACCCTCCCCCCCCCTCCCCCAACTCCTAGTGATATGTCATAAACAAGACAACAGAGGCACAAATAAACAAAATAAAACCCACTTATTTGGTTTAAACTTGTATTAATCTGTAATTATCTCATCAGAACCTAGGAAACAATAGAAAATCCGTTCCTAAGAGGACGGCGTTTCAATAGCATTTATTTTGTGAAATCATAAGGGTTCTTTCAGAACTCAATTCATGGTGATCAGAGAGGGCAGGTTCACAGCACATAAACATGACCTGAGGAGGTAGATGATGTGTCAGGATCCCCATCAGTGATTTGTCTATCTTCTGTTCTGATGCGTCGATGTGGACAACCCGTGTCCCACATCACATGGCACTCTGGCTGTTGCACTTACGTAGTTCTGCCGTTCAATTGAAGTGCTAAGCATTACTCATGTGTACTGGCCTTAGATTCTGTCGGACAAGTTGTGCGGAGAGACTGGATTCTCACCTGACCTCAAGCTGAAAATATAGATAACACCCCAGCGGCGGTTCCTGAGTGTTTCCTCTCTCACTATCCTAATTTTCTTGAGCTGCCTTCGGTCCCTTCATACAGTTGTATTGGCCATATATGAACGCAGTACTATGTTCTTTATTTTCCTAGAAGATGAATTATGCCACGTGGAAAACTGTATGCTCCCCAATGTTGTGTGCCATGTGCGTTTACAAAGGATCTACCTGCTAGAGCAGTGGTTCTCAACCTTTTTTGGCCAGTGCCCCCCTTCACCATATTTTCATAACGTCACCCCCACCCCCCCCCCCTCCCCCCCTCCTATCAAACATTTGACCAGTGCCCCGCTTCAGCGTATTTTCAGAACGTCATCCCCCACCCCCTTTCATATTTCCTATCTAAAAATCCCCCTACCCCTACACAGTATACGTAAAATTGGAAGGTAAATTTAATAGCATATACTAAAACAAGTCTAGACATCTACATAAAATATGATTTGTGGGTCTACTTAATTTATAAAATGAATTTTAGAAGGATGAGACGTACATAACTATAAAGTATGAAGGGAAAAACAATATCAAGTAATCGGTATTTGTATTAACGCGATCTTAAAATGGTCTTCATTTCCCCCCCCCCCCGGAAACCCTAAAATTCCCCCCTGGGGGGGGGGAGGAGAATTCCCCACCGGTTGAGAACCACTGTGCTAGCGGATAATGAGGGTTAATCTATTCGCCTTTTCTTTATTGCTGTGGGTGGATACCTAGAAAAAGGAAATAAAACCGTGCTAACCGGCACGCAGGTGTTCGCACAGATTGATCAAAGTTAGCAGTCTAAAACTAGTAATCACTTCTAAATCTATCCAAGATTTGCTCAGATATGCGCTACACTTAAATTATACAAATCATTTGGAATATAAACTTGAAATGCATCATATCGAACCCCAAAATATTCTAAGTCCGTAGACGTGAATTTTAAATATATCATAAATGATAAACAGACCAATCTCTGACAATCTATGTGTCACCTGGCATAAATCCTAACGATCACTGAAATCATGAAAGTCCAAGAGGTTGTTCTGTGAACAATCGTACCGCTAAATGTGACGATCAACTTAGGCCTGAAATAAGTTATACCGAGCTGCAAAATTATTTAACTCCATAAATGTTACATTTATGAAATAGTAACGTTAGATCAACAATAACTAACAGTATAATTTAAATCTAAATTAATTCATAACGATCAATACAATTATCTACCACAAGAAATGTTACTCTGAAATAAAAGGCACATTTAAACCAACGGTATGTACCGAGCAACTTCCTCTGGCCCGAATGTGCTACTAATCGAGCTGTGGTAGGAAAATGGCAAATAGTTTTCGTTTCTCTCAGCACGCGGGGTCCATCTCATGTGATTACCTGGACTCTACATCTGAGTAGCTGACCCTTTCCCCGTGTGGCCAATCTGTGTTGTAGGCTACGTTGTCATGTAGGGTTCCGTCTGTGGGGTGCCGATACATGAGTGCGGTTAAAGTGGGAAGGGAGAGAAAGGTGGTGTCTACCCTATCACATTTTTCCCCACAGACCCATATTTCTGGTAAATGTTCTCCTATTTTGATGATAGTCCCACACAACTCGTCTTACGTCATCAATATGCAATTCGTAGAATTAAAAAAAGATTATTTCAAAGAATTTGATTTTAGATAAATCAAATAACACAAATATATGGAAAACTATTAATTCTCTAACCAACAAGAAACACTCTTCGGAGTCAGCAACATCAAACTCTATAATATGCGAATATTTCAGCTGTTTCTTTTAATCAGAAATAGAGAATCTGAAGTCTTCAATACCAAAATCATCATGTAATTTAAGTTCACTGTCATCATTCTGTTAGGAGAAGTTCTCTAGAAATATTCCCGCTGAGATTCAATTAATGTGGGTTACAGAAGTATATAAATAACCCTCAAACCTCAAAGCAACAAACTCACCTGGTCTAGATGGTGTCAGAAGTATAATTCTTCGCTGTGCTGCATCAGTCATTAGTGAATATTTAACGTTCATATATAATCAATGCTTGGCCAAAAATTATGTTTGGCTGCATTAAAAACAGCTAAAGTTTATCCTCTATGGCTCAAATGATAATAGCGTCTTATATAATTACAGACCTATTTCCTTATTAGCGTCGTAATCAGAGCCATTAAAAAACACATTCATAAAATAACATTACGTCATTTAATTAATAACTATCTAATAATTGACAGTCAATCTGTGTTTAGACCTAAATATTCTTGCCATAGTGCTCTAACAAAAATGACCGACAACTGGCATTTTAACATTAACAATATCGACATTTGTGGATCAGTGTTTGTAGACTTCAAAAAAGAGTTTGATATGGTAGATCACATTATTCTAATTAGCAAATTGAAACTAATGGAGACTAGTGCCAATATGGTTAACCAAATTACGTCATTTTATCCGACAGACAGCAAGCCGTGTCATTTAACAACCGTCAATCAAGACCCGCACAGCTTAATGTTGGTGTGCTCTGGGCTCAATACTAGATCCACTACTTTTTGCAGTTTATATTAATGACCTACCTTTATATCTCAATACAACATGTGATCTATTTGCAGACTATTGTAGTATATATCCTAGTCAGGAGAACCGTAATGGATTAGAAAGTTATTTACAAAACCAAGTTGATAATCTTACTAGATGGAGCAATGAAAATCGCATGCATGTTAACATCGACAAAACCAAATCCATGCTAATTACGATCAGGGATAAAAACTCCAGTTACTAGCCATAACTGGGGCAACGCTCGAACTCTGTGGAGACAAGTTACCTATAATTAATGTAAATGAACATAAAACATTAGGTCTTTTAATTTACATACATTTAAATTGGAGCTCTTATGTCTAGTCTTTACCAAGAAATTAGCAGAACAATTTTACCAACTTGCTAAAATTCAGAGCTTCCTGGACGAAAGCACGCTAAAGTTATTCTATACATCCTATATTCAATCACATCGCGATTGTTGTTCCGCAGTCTGGAATGGATGCCCTAAGTTTAATATGAAACGACGTTGTTCTCTTCAAAAGCGGGCAATACGTATAGTTTCTGGCACAAAGCACGCTGAAAGTAATAATTTATAAAAGCATCGAAGGCTTCTACCACTTCAAAAGCGTCTCTTTTGATTAAAGCAGAATTAGTTAATAAAGTAATATCTCAAAATACCACAGAGTATCTTCAACCGTTGATTCAATCTACTGCAAAGAACAGCAAGCAATTAAATTTATTATATGTTCCAAAACCTAGATTGGACTTATACAAAACATGCTTTATGTATTCTGGTGCTCACTTATGGAATGACCTTTCAACAGATTTGAAAACTCCAATGAGTCGCTAAAAATTTAACCAAAAACTCTTTCAATACATACTCCATACCAACTAAATGCCTCCATAAGTCATCCACTGGTATTGTTTTTCACTATGTATGTTCGAGTAAGAGCGAGAGAGAGAGCATGTAAGAGAGTGACTTTGTGAGAGAATAAGTATGATACAAAGAGAGTGAGCGATAGAGTGTGTGTCGTTCTGTCTATAAGAGATATAGAGTAATAGAGAGTTTGAGAAAGTGAGAGCGCATGAGTGTGGGTGAGTGAGTGAGAGAGAGAGAGAGAGAGAGAGAGAGAGAGAGAGAGAGAGAGAGAGAGAGCGTTGAGTGCACGCATGTGTTGTGACATGCTATTCAATATTTTTTTTCTGTAGCCTCATCTTTCATATTATCATTTTCAGTGCCACTTTATTTTAACATGTATTATATGCACTGCGTATTCATCATGCTTATGTCAATTCCAGGAATTATATTACGAGGGGAAGCCAAAAAGTAAGTCATAAATGGCTGTAGAAAATTAACTAAATATGATAACAACTTGAAACCAGTTTATTGTTATGTATACATTGTCTCTTTATTTCTCAACATAATTTCCGACAACATTGATGTACTTATCCCATCGTTTTACCAGTCCTCCCACACCGGCTGCATAGAACTATGTGCTCTGTTTGCTAAACCACGTTTGCACGTCACATTCAATTGTCTGGGTACTCACCTTGAGCCCACTTTCTTAAGTTTTAATAAATCATGCTGTATGCTGAACCATGTGAGCACCCTATTGCAGATGCTACAGAATCTAGTGTTACTCGCCTGTCATCCCTAATCATGTCCTCCACCCGCTTCATGGTTACTTCTAATACAGTCTCAACAGGACGACCAGATCAGATTTCATCAACACTTTTAGTGTGTCCTTGAGAAAAGGTTTCTATCCAGCTATGCATTGTTTTACGGGACACACATTTGTCAGCATAAAGAGAGAGCATTTCCTTACGTATGACCTTTGCAGGCAGTCCTTTTGACCACACACACACAAAAAATAAAAAATAAAAATAAACGCACAACAGCACGTTGCTCTTTGGTTGTACACTCCGTAAGTACAGTCACCTGGCGTACGAGAGTATAAAGTGGGGAGATGCGTGTGTGGGTGGGGATGTGTGGGTGAGTGTGGGATGTGGATTTTAATTCCTAAGAATATTTCGTTAAAATGTCTAGGGGGTATTAATGATTCTCTGGTCACTGGTTATAATGCAGGGTGATCAGGGATATTTACCACAAATCCCCCAGGAGAAAAGAGTTCAATCCTTGAAACAATGGCATCTGTGTGTAGGTTTCCCTTCCCACTTCATCATCCTTTAAATTTACTATAGTGCTAGAAGGATATTGATTGCTCACAACATATAAACAACCACTTGTTGGACACCACATTTACTTGATGTACACAACACTTTTGGACAAACAGTTCAGGTATTAACTCAAGATCTGCAGTTACGTATATATATATATATATATATATATATATATATATGTGTGTGTGTGTGTGTGTGTGTGTGTGTTTGTATGTGTGTGTGTGTGTGTGTGTGTGTGTGTGTGTGTGTGTGTGTAATAAACACTATGCATTTTCAGACAGGCATGGGATTCGTTGCATTATTACAATATAGTACCCAGTGACCCCAGAAAAAAACCAGGTTATTACAAACAACACAACAACAACAAATTGGGTCTACTTTCATTTTCCCTCATAATTAAGGCAAATAATGATCAAATAGAACCCAACATACCAACATTGGTTTCTGACACCTTTTACCATTCTCTCATTTTAAACACTAATGAGTTGGTGTCAAAATACTATACATATATACCATAACATAACCCTTTAGTTGTACACCATTACCAAATAAAACACTCTTTATACATGGCATAAAAAACACACACATGAAAACAGTTGATACTAATAATTAAATTAATTAATTATAGTGTTCATTTAGGCATTGCGGATGGGTATTCTTCTCCAGTGCAAAGCAGTTAATGTCATTATTTATCCGTGACAGCAATAAATACTCACAGTCATGTTTAATGTCCACTGAAGTTTGTTGCGGAACTACTTATAATCCCTATTAGGAAATAAATTCTGTTATTCAGTTATTCAGTTATCAGTTAGGGTATCTTCGTTGCACTGCGGACATGTCCATAGGTGCGCAGATCCTCCCCCCCCCCAGCATATGCATCAGCGTCCGGTGGCTAATAGTGCCAGTTCTGTGTTGGTTGACGAGGCACTTTGTTTTCCCGATGTACCTCTCGCGTCTGGCTGTGCCGATTCTTACTCCCAGGTCTTTCATCCTGGACAGCGATGTGGAATCACTGGCGTCAAAATCCTCTGTTCTCGCCAAATCTTTAAGGACGTTAATAACATCGGCACGATCCATGGGCTGGCCATTTACAGGGGGTGCAGAGCCAGCCAGTTTGTCAGCTCGTTCATTTCCCTCGACTCCCGCATGTCCCGGGACGAAGATGAAGGTGACTTTTCGGACAACAGACTTCCGCAGCGATTCAGTCCACTGTCTACGTACAGATCCAGCTTCGACCTTCTGAATCATGCTCATTGAATCACTTAGTACACACACGTTGGTATAATGCTGTGATTCCAGCCATATGAAAGCCTGTGTAACTGCCATCACCTCCATCGTCATGCTGCTCGTGGTCATAGAGTGGGCACCACTGGATTCTTAAACGGTTCGGCCCGCTGAACGGGCTGTAAATGCCCACGCACTTCTCTGCTGCTTTACAACAGATCCATCTGTATAGATGAGCACTTCGGGGCTATCTGAGTGTTGATAGATTAGCGCATTAACCTCTGCATTGACAGCGGCAGGGTTCTGCTCTCTGCACCGTCTGTCGAGTGTGATAATGCAGGAGAAAGTGCACTTAAAGGCTGGAGGCACCGGCACCCATTTATTGCCGGGGTTGACACTGGTAAGACTGCAGACCTGTCTGACGACATCTTCCGCCCGACCAATCCATGATTTGCCCCTCTTTAGCCTGTCACCCTTTTCTCTGAATATAGCTTCATGCAGAGGGTGCTGCTCATCTGCACTTATTTTTAAGTATGCACGAGCTCTCCAGATCTTGATCCTGTGTTCCATTGTCGGGAAGTCAAGGAGGTATCTCATTGCTACACAGCTGGTGTCTCTCGTGCAGCCCAAAATGATGCGCATGGCTTCGTTTTGTACCTTTTCGAGTCTTCCAATCTGTGTAGGGCTGACAGTGAGGATGGCCAGGGCATACTCGATGCGTGAAAGTACAAGTCCTTGGAACAGAAGTATTAGCAGTCTTTGCTCGATATTGGCAGTCGCTATGACTCTCATTGCTGACAAACCTTTTCGAGCTTTCGTTATGACATAGTCGACATGATCTCTGAAGGACAGGCTACGATCAAGCCTCACGCCAAGATATGTCATTGACTGGGTTCTACTCAAACTGCTCCCATCCATTCTTACTGCCGGCAGGTCTGTTTTCACAATATGGTTGTTTAGTGAGAACCATGTAACCGTTGCCTTTGCAGGGTTGACAAGGGCAACGGCATCAGCACACCATGAGGAAATTCGATCTAGTTCGCCCTGCATATCATTGGCAACCGCCTGTCTATCTCGACCCTGTCGATACACGAGGATGTCGTCAACGAATGACAGAGTCCTACCCCTCCCGTCCAACTGTTGTTCAGTTATCGGCACCGTATACACGTTGAATAGTACTGGTGACATTGGTGAACCCTGCGGCAATCCTGGACATATTGTTATCGGCTCAGAAGACCAACTCCCGCATCTTAGCACCACCTTCCTTTGGAGCAGAACTGCAGCTATCCATCGTACAAGGTGAGGGTGCACTTTCAGTCTGAGGAGAGTTTGCATCAAGTGCTCGAAAGATACTCTGTTATATGCGTCCTCTAAGTCTATGGCGGCCGCACATGTCTCTTCTCTGACCTGAAATCCTTCGTAAACATCTTGAGCAAAGATAGCCGCATTCAGCCATGACTCTTTGTTGAGTCTGTATCCTCCAAGTGTGGGCGGGAAGCAGCCGAGCTGTTCCAAGTCCAAAGCAAGTCTGTGTGCTACAATCTTCTCCAGTAGCTTGCCAACAGTATTCTGCATCGTAATGATTCTGTAGCCGCTTATCTTGGAATGGTCTTCGGTTTTGGCAGCGGCAGCAAGTAGCTGTGTAGCCGTTCTTCTTTGACCTGACCCCTCTGGATGCTGGTGTTGAATTGTCTGGCCAGTTCTTCCATGTCATCATCTGATATCATCAGTAGGTCACCATATCGGATGCCGTCTGGGCCTGGGGCGGTGTTAGGTGATTTCTTGAGCATCGCACGCAATATCTCAGCTGTGATTGTCCATTCAATAAATTCAACACATATACATATCTCCTCCGTGGAGCTGAATTCAAGAAGCTTCTGTTGCGAACGGCTCGGTGTCAGTGTGAAATTGAGGCCTGGGTTGGTCATACCTTCAGGAGATGCATCTTGTCTTGGAGTAAGGTTCTTGCCTATATCACCATATCCGATGAAAAGGATGCCGACCTTTTCAGCTTCTCGGCTTATAATATCCGAATCTCAATTTTGTTCCCACAGATTTTTCACCCACCTAGTCATCAGTCTATAACCTATTCCACAGTTGATGGCATTTAGGCTGACATGGGACCAGCACAGAGTTCTGATTCATTATTTACTTTCAGTGTAGACATACAAGTCTGCTTGTTATTCATGTGGTTCATCTGGAATTAATTCCAGGATTCTGCTGCAGGCATGAGACTGAAGAGTATTATTCCACCACATATCCAGGGTTGCAGGCCATCAGGTGATTCCTGTGGTTGCCGGCGTAGAGGCATTTACTCCGCTAACTGCTTTCATATGGTCTTTTTTATGTGTTCAGGTTTTGGAACCATGAGGTAATCTGGTGTTGTTAGGGTTCAGAGGTTCTGAAGTTGCTTGTATTGGCTTATAAAGTTGTTTCAGTGTCTCTTCCCATTTTGAGTTGGTGTTCATAGCTAGAACTTGGTGTTGCATGACTGGAACCTTATGTTTGACTGTTGCAGCTGTGAGATGTTCTTTCGAAGACTTATCCATTGTGGATACTAACTTGGTAATCCAACCAACAGTTGAAGGTTACTCACTGTTGTTAGTTTTAGTAACTTGCTAGAAGGATTGTCCCAGTTTCACTGACTTGGTTGAATGATGAGGCCATAGGTGATACTTCTCAGAAGTAACGCAGACGATACACTGTTGTCAGTACTCTGATGATCTTCATCTTTGTAGATTATTAGATCGTGAAGTCCATCCTGGATATTTCTACTAAAATAGGACTTAATCACTCACCCAGTCAGTTGTCTTCGAATTTATCTGCTGCTCGCTATGGAGCTATTGAGCGCAGCAGTCCATGGGTATTTCTAGATGCAGACTATGGTTAGGACATTCACTTTCTGGCTGTTGACCCAGGATCCAGGTTTGGTGATATAGTCCCACCACATTCAACCACCACCTGCTTCTCTTCTATAGAAAAGGGATGACAAGAATACAACACGAGCATTAACCTACTGTGTTATGGTAAAAGGTTTACAACACAATTACAAACACAAATATAAAACAACAAGGGGAGAAGGGAAAAGGAGTGGGTGTCCACGTTCCACTGTCCCTCATTGCTGAGTAGAGCCATTCTGACTCTTAATAGTGAGTAAGGTATTTTCTCACTTTATTTTATGTTCTGTTGTTACTAAGACTATTAGATGAGTGAAGTCATTCTGTCCATCCAATATGTTGATATTGTCTTTCTCATTACTTGAAGAGAATAGCCTATACAGAATCTCTGTGGCTTCTAATGCCGCGTCTTCCTTTCGGCACTATAATCATCATTAGGTCAAGACTATTCAACATTGGCTTCTTAAGTACTGACATACACATGGATTCTTACATCAACATCCACTAATCCCAAGGTGCAACATTAAAATGTATATTCCCACAGGAAAAAGTAACAATCAGAACAGAGAAAATTCTCATACCAGAAAAAAACATACATGTACATTTCTCTGATATTAAGTACATGATAATCATACATAATAATTTCATCATAAAATTTAATGCCGGAGCCAATGGTTTTGAATTTTCTTCAGGGGTTAATCCATAACTAAGACATATATTGTTTTTCCCCACTGCGTACCGCAGATGAGGATAGTAGCCGCTGTGATATATTTTGTCAATGACTGCTATTATTCGGAGGGTATTTATTAGAATAACTTATGCCGCATTGTCCAGTATTCTGAATATTGCAAGCAATTTATTCACATCAATCTTCGCTTCTGTTTCTACTACGGTGAGGCGATGGGGATTGAATCCTATCCGAACATGCATTTACATCATTACTTTAATTGTTCATGAATTTATATTCTCAAACATGGCATTCTCCTAACACTATTTTATGAAATGATTATATGTTCTTCACTACTATGGAGTGGTTATTATTCTGTTAGCAAAAGGATGGTACTAAAATTTAGCACTATATTTCCAAGTTACAGATTATGATGTGGCAAGCATTTTATCCCCTGACTAAGAGTCAGGAATAGGGGTAATCATTTGTATGTCCCCGCATGGATAAAACAAGTTCAGAGACATCCTTACCAGTGAATTTACACTACATAGGATATTTGAAAGTGGCAGACACCAATTCTCTACTTGTGAAGTATGAAATCAAGAGTCTGCTCCTACATTGAGAAAACGTTTCTTTAAAGTCTAATCTCTACAGTACATAGATTATTTGCAGATTTCTAAGCATCGATAGGGATATATAGTTCCATGGCATAGAAGTTATTTTTCATATGATTATGAAATTGGCAGAAACGAGTTTTCTTTTTTGAAGTATGAATCAGGAGTTTGTTCCTAAATTGAGAAGAGTTTCTGACATGAGAGTTGATACTCTACAGTACACATATTTATAGGTTAGGCACTATTAGTTAGATATAAGTTCATAATGCCTATACAAGATTTTAACATAAGAATTTGAAATGGTAAGACCTAGGAAAATGTACAGCGTGGCAGAACATGTGCTTCATTGGTAAAAATAAAATCAGACTCTAGCTTACAAGAACTGTTGAATTATCATTCTAATTAATTCTTAATTAACACACTGGTATATGTCTTAATAAAAATACATGAATACATTTTAATAATGTAGATATAACATACCAATAGTTGCAGAGAGTGATATATTTTAAGGCAAAGTGCCTTCTCCCCGAAGGGAGAACTTTTACATGTCTGTTCTTTGTGTCGTACTGACCAAAATGGCTACACTGGCCTTTGTTTTTCTATCAGTCCCGGTCTTGCCAGGTACGTGAAAGAAAATAAAGCCAAATAAATTACGTTGTGCCATGGTCGGTCTATCGCTGTTTTATTTTCTATTCTTACCTAAGCAAGTTACTTAAACAGTAATTGTAAGGGTTTGTTTATTTTTAAGGAAGTCAATGCTTAGGAAAGGGTAGGGACGTTTTTATTATATTACAGTGAGGGATGTGTGTATGAGTGAGGAGGGATTTTAAGGGAGTGTAAGGATGGGTTTTTTTTTGGTGGGCGATGTGTGATTAAGGGATGTATGGTAGGAGGATATTTCAGGTCTTAGTCAGATATGACTGAGCTACCATATAACAGTAGACGGTACTACCTGCTTTCTGTTAGCGCCGAACGTTGGGCGGCGCTTATTAAACCCGACACCCCACATTGTGCCAATGGCTTCGGGCGGAAGAGCGCAATTGGGAGGGTACAAGCCTTACCCTGGTGCGAGGAAATGCAACCCAAAGACAAAATGTCATGGCAGGGCAGGCCAGGCCCTAAGCCTTGGTTGACGGCTGGTCTAGGATCGAAGCTCCGACAGGCGGACAGTTAGAGCATTGCTTTGCTGATCCGGCAGCTTCTGCAGCTTGCCTTGTTCATGATGTAGAGGTGTTACCTTTCCTCTGGAGTGAACTATGCAGGCCGAGAGAGGGATCATGCTGCATGGAAACCACATGATCTCTACATATTAGCAAAGGCTTTGTGCTATGGTGAGGCATTAACTCCATCCGTGGTCTTAACCGGTCTCGGAATCAAAGCGAGAGGCAACTGTTACGGGTTATAAGTCCCTGTCAGTTGGCGTAGTCATGGGTCGCCACGCGTTGCCTCTGACGGTGAGAGACACCTACAGGTGTCAATGATCAGCTACCGCCCGCGTCAAGCTGGGCAGCCTCCGGCCAATTGGGTGCTGATCCGCCACCACCTGCCTGTTTCAATGGGTGCTCGGGGCTAGGACAAAATCTGAATCGCAGGCTGTAAAACCAATGCACCAGGTACTGATAAAAAAGAAAAAAAGAAAAATAGAAACCTCAAGCTACGGCTTGCAACCTGGAACGTAAAAACCATGTGTCCAGGAATTTCAAATGACTTGACCAATATTAACGATATGAGAAAAACGGCTGTGATTGATGCCGAACTCAATCGTCTTAACATTGATATTGCTGGCCTGCAGGAGGCTCGCCTCGCTGAGGAAGGGTCACTCAGGGAAAACAATTACACCTTTTTTTGGCAGGGTAGAGGGCAGGCAGAAAAAAGGCAACACGGTGTAGGCTTTGCAGTGAAGAATTCGCTACTGGGAATGATGGAAATTCCAGCAGGAGGAAATGAAAGACGATTATCCCTGCCCTTGACAACCTACTGTTGTTTTGCCACCATTATTACTGCATATGCACCGACACTCGATTCCTCTGTTGATGTTCTATGAGGAGTTAGACTCCGTGATCAAGGCAGTTCCAAAATCTGACTACATTTATATGCTCGGTGATTTCAATGCTCGTGTGGGCAAGGACTCGAATTCATGGCCAGTGTGCCTTAGAAAATACAGCATCGGTCGCATGAATGAAAATGGGCAAAGGCTGCTGGGGCATTGCACCAGAAATGACCTATGTATTACAAACTCCTTTTTTAAAACAAAAGAGCTGCATAAGATCAAATGGAAACATCCAGGATCCAGCCATTGGCCCCAGCTGGACTTCATCATCACACGGAGAAAACATCATATATCATTGACTCGAAGTTACCAAAGTGCTGACTGTGATACAGATCACTCTTTGGTTGTTGCAAGGGTTAGACTGAGACCAAAGAGAATCTACACAGCTAAACACAAATCTAGCCCCAGGATTAATATTATTAACACCGACGATCCTGAAAAGTGCTTTCAATTTCAACAGCAACTTGAAGACGCTTTCACTGATACACCAGAAAATTGTACAGTAATTGAAAAGTGGGGTCAACTTAAGGAAACTCTTTATAAAACTGCTGTAGGGGTTTACGTCACTATGGATCATAAGAGGCAGGACTGGTTTGCGGCAAACAGCCATATTCTGCAGCCCTTAATTGATAAGAAGAAGATAGCTCTCTTAAGAAACAAGGAAAGACCAACTCGTAACATTCTAAGTGAGCTAAAGCATGCTAGGAAGGATGTGCAAAAGGCTGCCAGGCTGTGTGCAAATGATTATTGGATCAAGTTATGTGAGTCTAGTGTTAAGGGAAACATCAGAAGCATGTATGAAGGAATAAAGAAAGCCTATGGTCCAGTGATAAAAAGAAGTGCATCATTGAAAACCTTGAGTGGAGAAATCATAACTGATAAGAAACAGCAGATGGACAGATTGGTAGAGCACTATTCGGAGCTTTACTCAAGTGAGACCAAACTAGCGGATGATGTCCTCAACGCCATAGAGGCTCTACCAACTCTTGACCACCTAGACACACTTCCCACCATAACAGAAGTTAAGTGTGCTATAAATGAACTTGCATCTGGCAAGGCTCCAGGTAAGGATGGGATTCCAATAGAGGTTATCAGGAGTGGGCAAGACACACTCACTCTACAGATCCACCAGCTAACAGAGCTATGCTGGCGAGAAGGACAAGTCCCACAGGATGTCAAAGATTCAAGCATCATAACACTGTACAAGAACAAGGGCGATCGGAGCGATTGCAGCAACTATAGGGGTATCTCACTTCTGTGTATTGTTGAAAAAGTATTTGCCAGAATTGTTCTGCTCAGATTTCAAGTCCTAGGAGATCAAGCTACCACGAATCACAGTGTGGCTTTCGACAGAGCCAGTCTACCATTGATATGATATTCTCATTGCAACAAACGCAAGAAAACTGCCGTGAACAGACTCAACCACTGTTTATTGCCTTCATTGACCTCACAAAGGCATTTGGTTTGGTCAGTCGTGAGGGTCTGTTCAAGGCACTAAAGACGATTGGCTGCCCACCAACTCTTCTGTCCATTGTTGAGTCGTTCCACACTGGCATGAAGGGTATAATCAAGTTTGATAGTGCAACTTCTGAAGAGTTTGAAATCAAGAGTGGAGTTAAGCAAGGTTGGGTACTAGTTCCCACCCTCTTTGGAATATACTTTTCACTTCTACTGAAATATGGCTTTCGTGATCAGGATGGTGGTATATACATTCACTCACGCTCAGATGGCGGCCTCTGCAATGCTCAGAGATTGAAGGCCAAGACAACAATTAGGAGGGTACTGATCAGAGAGTTGCTGTTTGCAGATGATGCTGCAGTTAGAACTCACTCTGAGGAAGAATTGCAATGTCTACTATCTGCATTCTCCAATGCTTGTTCTGAATTTGGTTTAACAATTAACAAAAAGAAGACACATATTATGTCACAAGGTGCACATGGGGTACCATCAATCTTTACTGACGACGCATAACTTAGACCATTTTACATATCTAGGATCAGTGGTAAATAGTAAATTATCCCTAGATCAGGAAATCAACATCCGGATTGGTAAGGCAGCAACAACAATGAACAGGTTAAGGAAAAGAGTCTGGGAGAACAGGAAGCTTACTGCCAAAACAAAAGTCCTTGTCTATCAAGCATGTGTTCTTAGTACTCTTCTTTATGGCAGTGAAACCTGGACAACATACTCACACCAAGAGAAGCGATTAAACAGCTTTCATATGCAGTGTCTGCGAAGAATTCTTGGTATTAAGTGGCAAGACAAAATCACAAATACTGAAGTATTGGAAAGATCAGGTTGTGTGACGGTTTATTCCATGTTCAGTCTTCGTAGACTTAGATGGATAGGACATCTTAGGAGGATGGATGATGATAGAATACCAAAGGATATCTTTTTTGGTGAATTACAGATGGGTAAGAGATCTCAGGGTCGGCCTCTACTACGATACAAAGATGTGTGTAAGCGGGACATGATTGATACAGGCATTGATAATGCACAGTGGGAGCAAGTCGCCGCTGAACGTGTTGCATGGAGGGCAAAAATCAGAAATGGAATAAAGACAAAGGAAAAAATTATTGCAGATAAGTCACACACCGAGCGTGTGAGACGTAAGATGGTGCATGATGGTGGAAATGACCACGAGTTCACATGTACCCACTCTGAACGAACATTTACAGCGCGAATTGGCCTTATCAGTCACACTCGCTACTGCCATAAGTAAAAATTATTACGCCTTTTTAAAGCACAACCTATCGTCTGTCAAGACGGCAAAGTGCCAATGAATTGTTTAGTTCTCAACAAGTTTATAGTTGACAGTCAATCATGATTTCGACCAAAATATTCTTGCCATACTGGCCTAACAAACATGATAGATAATTGACACCAGAATATAAACAACAACAGTTTATGTGGAGCTGTGTTTAGCGATTTCAGGAAAGCATTTGATATGATAGAACGTGTTATTTTAATTAAAAAAATAGAGACAATGAACATTGGCCTTAATGTAGTTACTCTAATAGCATCTTTTCTGTCAAACAGAAATCAAGTAGTATCACACAATAACTCTCTGTCTCAAAACACTACCTTCAATACTGGTTTACCGCAAAGCTCTATTCTTGGCCCTCTATTATTTACAGACCACTGTAAGGGTATACAAAACGCTGAAAGCTGTAATTTGCTGGATTCGTCTTTGCAAAAAGAATTAAATAGTGTAGTTAGGTGGAGCTATGCGAACCGTATGTAAATTAACATCACTAAAACAAAATCAATGTTATTAACAACCAGATAAAGACTTCAAACTCTAAATTCACACAGATCACTTCAACTTCATATCGACAACATGCCAGTAGAAATTGTAATTTTGCACACAACATTACGCAGCATCATTGATAGAAACCTAACCTTTAATTCCCACGTTCAAGCGCTCGTTAAACAAACATCGTAAAATTTCTGCCAAATAGCAAACGTAAAAAATGTCCTTGATGAGGACAATTGGAACATACCTCTATACTTCTCACATAAAGACACATTTTGACTACTGCTCTACAATCTGGGATGGTTGTTACAATTCAAGCACCAAGCGACTTTTCTCACTCCAGAAACGGACCATGAGTTTAATTAATAGCAAACATGTATCTGACAATCGTAGCCTGCATAAGCGCCTTCAGTAACTACTACTCAGTAAACACCTGCTATTCAATAAAGACAAACTAATTCACAAAATCCTACTTCGGAATGCCTCAAATTACCTTAGGCCATTGTTTAAATATAATGCTAGAATGTGTGCAAGTAAACGATTAAATATATTACACATTCCGAAGCCTATGATTCATTTCTATAAAACAAGCTTAACGTACTCTGCAGCTCGGCTGTGGAATAATCTTCCACAAAAAATCAAAGACATCACCAGTCCCTACACATATACTCGCAAAGTATTCGAACAATATACCAGTACGGATTACCTTCCCCTGTAATAATAGAAATAATAATAATAATGAAACCCTAGTATAACAGCCAGTCCCTTGTTGGTAATACCGTATATTCCACATAGCTAATAACAAGTGCCACACCATTATTTGATATTACTGAGTCATGTAGTAATGATGTTTGCATTTTCCCCATGCCTTTATAATGCATATCTTTTAAATTGTTACGTTCTCGGTTAGCCTTGAATGAAGTGTGAATGAAATAATGAATGAAAGAGCTTGAAAGCAGGGCAGTATATTAGACGGGCCTGCGTGCCCAATTCTTAACCCTTTGAAAATAAAGTTTGTTCGTTCGTTCGTTTGCATCATGGGACGAGTGGGTTATGGATGAATTAAATCTGTATGGTACATCTTGATTCTAGAAACCGTGTGCCCAGACGCCACTTGGGGACTGGGCTGTGAACATGACTGCAACTGTTCGGGCTCTAACAATGTCTGCAATGTGTTCAATGGGTTGTGTCATCAACCGTGTCCTCAGGCCTTCCACGGCTATAAATGCAACCGGCGATGTTTTCAGTTGTGTGGTGATAACCGATGCAGACATAGAAGTGGAATGTGTACTTCAGGTACATAGGTGCATTAATTCTATCTGTATGTGTTTGTACACTAAATATAGTTAAGTGATATTATGATGTTATCAACATTCATTCTAAGCTCAAGTGTTTGTAAGTTGAATAATTGTTTTTTAAATTCACATTTCCTGTACAGGACATCGCTTTCAACACCAGCATCTTTCAGCTGTCTGTTGATTTCTTGGCAAGATTACGCTCAGTAGTTTCATTGCTTTCTGAGCGGCCGGCTCAGCTATCCCGCAAGTCAACAGCGTGGGTAGAAGCGCTCCCAGTTCTCGCCCGCTACGATACTCTACGTGATAAACGGGATTACGGAGAAAGTAGTGTAACCCCTCGGCCAGAGAGACCGGCAAGTTGAATATAGTTATGTGATATTGTGATGTTTGCGTTCTTATAAACACACGTCTTTGTATGTTGAATATAGTTAAGTGATATGGTAGAGATGTCGGAGGCCAGAGTGGAGTGGCATTTTGTTTAGATAAGACAACTGCAAAAGCTTTAATGGGATATAATCCAGTTAGTGATAGAATCCTCACTATTAGACTTAAAGGCCGTCCAAAAAACACAACTCTCATACAGATATATGCACCTACTTCAACAGCAGAGGAGGACGAAATTGAAGATTTTTACAACACACTACAAGACACATTAAATAAGATTGGTCATAATGATATAGCAATAATAATGGGAGATTTTAATGCTAAAGTAGGTGCAGGAAGAGCTGAAAATGAGAGACACATTTTAGGAAAATTTGGATTAGGAAATAGAAATGATGCAGGTGACAAATTAATTGAATTTTGCACAGAAAATGAGTTAACGATAGCCAACACACTTTTTAAACAACATCCAAGAAGACTCTTCACATGGAAGTCTCCAGACAGTTTTACCAAAAATCAGATAGATTATATTTTAATACAAAGAAGATGGAGATCAAGCATAACATCTGCAAAAACCCTACGAAGTGCAGACTGTGATACAGATCAGTTATTAGAAGCAGATCTGAAATTAAAACTCAAAAAGCTTACCCGAGGACCAAGGCCACTTCGTTTTGATCTCACACAAATACCGGACGCATACAACATAGAAGTTAGGAATCGCTTTGGGGTCTTGATGTCTGTACAAGAAGAAATGACACCTGATGAACTGGCAGTACAAGCTAGAGATATCTTGATAACTGCAGCCAAAGATTTCATTCCGACCAAGAAAACGCAACGTAAGCCATGGATTACATCAGACACGTTAGAATTAATAAAACAACGAAGGGAGCTGAAACAGAAAGGAGATGAATCCGATAGCAGGATGAAGTATAAATCTTTAACTCGAGAAATAAGAAAGAACACAAGAAAGGACAAAAATCAATATATACAAGATAGCTGTACCAGAATAGAGCAATATCATAAGGCTGGAAGAGATTATGAAATGTTCAAGGAAATGAAGTTATTGACAAGAAATGTTCAACCTCAATTGAATGTTATCTGTGACAAGATGGGAAATACCTTAACAGAATCTAGACAAATTCTAGAAAGATGGCAGGAGTACTGCAGTGGAATGTATGATATGAGTGACAGTGAGGATATGAATGAGATACATGAGCCAATGACAGCAGAGACAGAACCTGAACCCTCATTAGATGAAATTGCTTGGGCTATAAGGAACCTGAAGAATGGTAAATCACCTGGATGTGATGAGATACCAGCTGAACTAATTAAAGCAGGAGGAGAAGAAAGCATACACATATATCATGCATTATGTACAAAGATTTGGAAATATGGTACATGGCCAAAAGATTGGAAGAGAACTATCTTCATTCCAATACCAAAAAAGGGCAACCTGAAATTATGCACCAACTATAGAACTGTTGCCCTGATAAGTCATGCAAGTAAAATTCTACTAAAAGTCATAATGCGACGACTTAGTAAGAAAATGGAAGAAGAGATTAACGTAGTTCAAGCTGGATTTAGACAAGGAAGAGGAACAAGAGATCACATATTCAACATGCGTTTAATAATAGAGAAGTGCAGAGAATTTAATGTAAACCTATTCTCATGTTTTGTGGATTATTCAAAGGCATTTGACTGTGTACAGCATCAGAAACTTTGGGAAATCATGAGGAATATGGGCTTTCCTTCACGTGTAGTACATCTCATAAAAATGCTATATCTAGACCAACAAGCAGCAGTTAGAATAGATGGCGAGACATCAGATTGGTTTGACATAAAGCAAGGAGTCCATCAGGGCTGCGTGCTGTCACCCTATTTGTTTAACCTGTATGCCGAAAATATAATGAGAAATGTAAGAGATGATATAAACAGGGAGCCATATGATGCCCTAAATATCGGCGGTCATGACATACCAGAGATTCGATATGCTGATGATACAGTATTACTATCCACAACACAGAATGGCATAGAAAACCTAATAGCCTCAACACAATTGAATAGTGAAAATCACAACTTATATCTTAACATAGCAAAAACTAAGATAATGCATACAGATAAAACTACTATGGAGAAAGAAATATACATTAATGGGAGAAAATTGGAGGTGGTGGAAAATTTTGAATATCTTGGGTCATTGATTACGAATAATGGTGACACAATGAAAGAAATAAAACGGCGACTATCCATTGCTCTTCAAAGACTAAAACAGATGAATAAATTATGGTGTGGGACAGACAGAACTACAAAAATTAGATTTTTAAGAGCATGCATCTTTCCCATTGCAACATACGCCTGTGAGACATGGACACTTACTAAACAAGCTGAACAGCGCATACATGCCTTTGAATATAAATGTTATAGACGAGTTCTAAGAATATCTTGGGTAAAGAAAAGAACAAATGCATCCATACTTCAAGAGTTGAATATTGAGGAGGGATGGCTATTGAAGACGATAAAACAAAGAAAATTGAAGTATTTTGGTCACTTGAAACGTCACGACAGTTTGGAGAGAAAAATAATGGAAGGGTATATGCCTGGGAAGAGAGGAAGAGGAAGGCCAAAGAGAAGATGGGTGCAGGATGTGGCGGATGATCTCCAGATGGGTGTATCAGACGCGGGACATCTTGCTTGTGATCGAGAAGTTTTCCGGAGTGTTGTTATGGGAGCGAGGTTCTGTAAAGGACATGCTACTGAATGAATGAATGAATGAATGAATGATATGGTGATGTTGTCTGATTTCATTCTATATACATGTGTGTGTACGTTGAATATATATAACTGATAATGTCATGTTGTGTGCATTTATTCTAAATACATGTGTGTGCGTTGAATATAGTTAAGTGATCTGGTTATGTTGGTTGCATTCATTATATATGTATATTTTTGTACGTTGAATATAGTTAAGTCATATGGTGATGTTGTCTGCATTCATTTTACATGCATGAGTGTGTACGTTGAATATAATTAAATGATATGGTTATGTTGCCTGCATTTATTCTGAATGCATGTGTTTGTAAGTTACAAATATTGTTAAGCGATATGGTGATAATGTATGCATTAATTTTAAATGCATTTGTTAGTACGTTGAATGTAGTTAAGTCACATTGTGATATTGTCTGCATTCATGAGTGTGTGTGGCGATAAAGGAATGCAACGTTTGGTGAGTTAAATTGTCTTTTATGACAAATACGGCACCACCAGAAATCAGCTGCAATCGAGCAATGCGTGGTGTCTTTTTGTATCTGTATTTGGTCTGACGATACCAAATAAATCTGGTTAGATGTGTTAACATGCAGCACCGAATGATTTGCATCTCTGAAAGTGACCCAATTTCTGCTCCATCAAGCTATGTCTCAGTACATCCAACTAATACAAGCATTGTTGGTCGGGGCTAAATGCCATAGAATTAGTTCCAAGTCGACCTACAAGGCAGCAGTTTTGTGTAAGTTTACATCTGGCTCCTATCCCTTGACCATTCCAGGTCTGCGACTTCAAGATGGAGACGCAACAGAAGTTTTCATGTCGGTGTGGTTATCCTAAATAACCAATTAGCCAGAACACACAAACTTCTAACAAACAGCCACCCAGAACAACTAATCAAACTATCAAACTAAAAATATAAACAAACAACATTAACAACCGACGCAAACAACCAACCATTTGAAAATGAACCACTCAATAACCAAGCTAAGAATAATCCAATTAACTCAATTACCCAACTAAAGAAATCGTCCAGCTTATTTATCAGTGAACCACACAAACCAACCAAACTAATCAACTATCAATCCAACCAACCTTACAAACAACAACTAACCAACCATCGAAGAAATCATCCAACCAGCCACCCAAACAACCATCCGATCAAGATGCGATATGTGTGCAAAGTGAGTGATGTGTGCAATGTGAGCGATGTGTGCAATGTGAGGGATGTGTGCAATGTGAACTATGTGTGCAATGTGAGCGATGTGTGCAATGTGAACTATGTGTGCAATGTGAACTATGTGTGCAATGTGAACTATATGTATGAAATTTGAACAATGTATGCAATGTGAACTATGTGTGCAATGTGAGCGATGTGTGCAAGGTGAGCGATGTGTGCAAGGTGAACTATGTGTGCAATGTGAACTATGTGTGCAATGTGAACTATGTGTGCAATGTGAGGGATGTGTGCAATGTGAACTATGTGTGCAATGTGAACTATGTGTGCAAGGTGAACTATGTGTGCAATGTGAGGGATGTGTGCAATGTGAACTATGTGTGCAAGGTGAACAATGTGTGCAATGTGAGGGATGTGTGTAATGTGAACTATGTGTGCAAGGTGAACTATGTGTGCAATGTGAACTATGTGTGCAATGTGAACTATGTGTGCAATGTGAACTATGTGTGCAATGTGAACGATGTGTGCAATGTGAACTATGTGTGTAATGCGAACTATCTGTGCAATGTGAACTATGTGTGCAATGTGAACTATGTGTGCAATGTGAACTATGTGTGCAATGTGAACAATGTGTGCAAGTTAAGCGATGTGTGCAAGTTAAGCGATGTGTGCAAGTTAAGCGATGTGTGCAAGTTAAGCGATGTGTGCAAGTTAAGCGATGTGTGCAAGTTAAGCGATGTGTGCAAGGTGAACGATGTGTGCAAGTTAAGCGATGTGTGCAAGTTAAGCGATGTGTGCAAGTTAAGCGATGTGTGCAAGTTAAGCGATGTGTGCAAGTTAAGCGATGTGTGGAAGTTGAGCAAAGAGTGCAATTTGAGCAATGTGTGCAAGGTGGGCGATTTGTGCAATGTTAGAGATGAGTGCAATGTGAGAGATGTGAGCAGTTTAGCATTATGTGCAAGCTGAGAGATGTATGGAAAATGAGACATGTGTGCAAGGTGAGATATGTGTGCAAGGTGAAATATGTGTGCAAGGTGAGATATGTGTGCAAGGTGAAATATGTGTGCAAGGTGAGATATGTGTGCAAGGTGAAATATGTGTGCAAGGTGAGATATGTGTGCAAGGTGAGATATGTGTGCAAGCTGAGATATGTGTGCAAGGTAAGATATGGGTGCATAGTGAGATATGTGTGCAAGGTGAGATATGTGTGCAAGGTGAGATATGTGTGCAAGGTGAGATATGTGTGCAAGGTGAGATATGTGTGCAAGGTGAGATATGTGTGCAAGGTGAGATATGTGTGCAAGGTGAGATATGTGTGCAAGGTGAGAGATGTGTGCAAGGTGAGATATGTGTGCAAGGTGAGAGATGTGTTCAAGGTGAGAGATGCGTGCATTGATGAAGAAGTCAGCAAGTTGAGACATGCGTACAATGTGAGGGATGTGTATGCAATATTGGACACATGTGCAAGATCAAGGATGTGTACAAGGTGAGAGATGTGTACAAGGTGAGAGATGTGTACAAGGTGAGAGATGTGTACAAGGTGAGAGATGTGTACATGGTGAGAGATGTGTACAAGGTGAAAGATGTGTGCAAGGTGAGAGATGTGTGCAAGGTGAGAGATGTGTGCAAGGTGAGAGATTTGTACAAGGTGAGAGATGTGTACACGGTGAAAGATGTGTACGAGGTGAGAGATGTGTACAAGGTGAGAGATGTGTGCAAGGTGAGAGATGTGTGCAAGGTGAGAGATGTGTGCAAGGTGAGAGATGTGTGCAAGGTAAGAGATGTGTACAAGGTGAGAGATGTGTACAAGGTGAGAGATGTGTGCAAGGTGAGAGATGTGTGCAAGGTAAGAGATGTGTGCAAGGTGAGAGATGTGTGCAAGGTGAGAGATGTGTGCAAGGTAAGAGATGTGTGCAAGGTGAGAGATGTGTACATGGTGAGAGATGTGTACAAGGTGAAAGATGTGTGCAAGGTGAGAGATGTGTGCAAGGTGAGAGATGTGTGCAAGGTGAGAGATTTGTGCAAGGTGAGAGATGTGTGCAAGGTGAGAGATGTGTGCAAGGTGAGAGATGTGTGCAAGGTAAGAGATGTGTACAAGGTGAGAGATGTGTACAAGGTGACCGATGTGTGCAAGGTGAGCAATGTGAGCAATGTGAACTATGTGTGCAAGGTGAACGATGTGTGCAAGGTGAGTGATGTGTGCAATGTGAACGATGTGTGCAATGTGAACTATGTGTGCAATGTGAGCGATGTGTGCAATGTGAACTATGTGTGCAATGTGAACTATGTGTGCAATGTGAGCGATGTGTGCAATGTGAACTATGTGTGCAATGTGAGCGATGTGTGCAATGTGAGCGATGTGTGCAATGTGAACTATGTGTGCAATGTGAACGATGTGTGCAATGTGAACTATGTGTGCAATGTGAACGATGTGTGCAAGGCGAACTATGTGTGCTATGTGAACTATGTGTGCAATGTCAACTATGTGTGCAATGTCAACTATGTGTGCAATGTGAGCGATATGTGCAAGGTGAGCGATGTGTGCAAGGTGAGCGATGTGTGCAAGGTGAACGATGTGTGCAAGATGAGCGATGTGTGCAATGTGAACGATGTGTGCAATTTGATCGATGTGTGCAAGGTGAGCGATGTGTGCAAGATGAGCGATTTGTGCAATGTGAGCGATGTGTGCAATTTGAGCGATGTGTGCAATGTGAACGATGTGGGCAATTTGAGCGATGTGTGCAAGGTGAACGATGTGTGCAAGATGAGAGATGTGTGCAATGTGAGCAATGTGTGCAATGTGAGCGATGTGTGCAAGGTGAACGATGTGTGGAAATTGAGCGATGTGTGAAAGTTAAGCGATGTGTGCAAGGTGAGCGATGTGTGGAAATTGAGCGATGTGTGCAAGTTAAGCGATGTGCGCAAGGTGAGCGATGTGTGCAAGTTGAGCAATGTGTGCAAGGTGGGCCATTTGTGCAATGGTAGAGATGAGTGCAATGTGAGAGATGTGAGCAGTATGACGCATGTATTTCAGTTTAGCATTATGTGCAATGTGAGAGATGTATGGAAGATGAGACATGTGTGCAAGGTGAGATATGTGTGCAAGGTGAAATATGTGTGCAAGGTGAGATATATGTGCAAGGTGAGAGATGTATGGAAGATGAGACGTGTGTGCAAGGTGAGATATGTGTGCAAGGTGAAATATGTGTGCAAGGTGAGATATATGTGCAAGGTGAGAGATGTATGGAAGATGAGACGTGTGTGCAAGGTGAGATATGTGTGCAATGTGAGATATGTGTGCAAGGTGAGATATGTGTGCAAGGTGAGATATGTGATCAAGGTGAGATATGTTTGCATGGTGAAATATGTGTGCAAGGTGAGATATGTGTGCAAGGAGAGATATGTGTGCAAGGTGAGATATGTGTGCAAGGTGAGATATGTGTGCAAGGTGAGATATGTGTGCAAGGTGAGATATGTGTGCAAGGTGAGATATGTGTGCAAGGTGAGATATGTGTGCAAGGTGAGATATGTGTGCAAGGTGAGATATGTGTGCAAGGTGAGATATGTGTGCAAGGTGAGATATGTGTGCAAGGTGAGATATGTGTGCAAGGTGAGATATGTGTGCAAGGTGAGATATGTGTGCAAGGTGAGATATGTGTGCAAGGTGAGAGATGCGTGCATTGATGAAGAAGTGAGCAAGTTGAGACATGCGTACTCTTTCTCTCTCTCTCTCTCTCGCTCTCTCTCTCTCTCTCTCTCTCTCTCTCTCTCTCTCTTACACAGGCACACACACACATTCCCCTCACGCACACACACATATCCCTCACATACACACCCATACATACATCCTCACATCTAGACACATACATGATGCCTCACATGATCACTGAAACTAATAAGAACAAACTCCCACACTTTACACACAATTGAGACACTTACGATTGTCGTGAGAATTTTCGCAATTGCAAGAAGTGGAGAAAAAATTGTACATATACATTATGTAGCGTAACAATTAAATTAGTGATGCAATTCAACTCTCTCTTTTCTCTCTCTCTCCCTCCCTCTGTCTCTCTCGCTCGCTCTCTCTCTCTCTCTCTCTCTCTCTCTCTCTCTCTCTCTCTCTCACTAACTCTCTCACTCACACCACAGTAATGTTATATTATTCATGATAAAATCAAGTGGCATACAAAATGATAAGATGAGAATAATAATTTTTTTTTAAAATATGGAATGGCATGTTACAGGACAATCAGGTGGCATTAAACGATACCTCGTAATATGAAAGATGAAAATACATAAAAAAAATATGGAATAGCATGTTACATGACATGCGTGGGCTCAACTCTCTCTCTCTCTCTCTCTCTCTCTCTCTCTCTCTCTCTCTGAGAGTGAGTGAGTATACATGCGCGTGTTCCTGAGTGAGTGTAAAAGTGAGTGGCTGTGTGTGGACATATGTGTGAGAGATTTAGTTAGAGAATGAGTGAATCTGAGAGAGTGGGTGTGTTGTGTGTCTGCCTGTCTGTGTGATAGAGTGTAAAAGTTAGTGAGTGAGTGTGAGTTAGAGAGTCAGCGAGTAAATGAGTGAGTAAGGAAGCGTGAGTGAGTGAGACAGAATTTGTGGGTATGCGTGTATGTGCTCGAATGAGTGAGTGTGAGAGCGAGTGAGTGTGTAAAAGAGAGAGCGTGGGTGAATGAGAGAGTGCATGAGAAAGTGTGA
>OY992892.1:93171706-93229206 GCA_963921405.1 Cepaea hortensis | reverse complement strand
ATGCTCACGACAATCGTCACTGTAAGTGTGTGTAAAGTGAGGGAGTTTGATCATAATAGTAGGTTGGGGGATGGGGGGATGTTTGTGTGGGTGGGCGGGGTGGGATTGTGTGAGTGGTGGGGGATTTGTGTGTGGGTACGTGCGGGATGTATGGGTTGTCGGGGAGATGTGTGTGTGGGTGGGGATGTGTGTTTGGCTAGGTGGTTGTGGGTGAATGGGTGGAGGAGGATATGTTGGTGGATGATTGATGATGGGTTATGGGATGGGTGGGGGTATATGTATGGGTGGGGAGATGTGGGTGTGGGGATATGTGGTGGGTGGGAGATGTGTGCAGGTGGGGGTGGTTGTGGGTTTGGGGGTGAGGGTGAGGGGTGTGTATGGGTGTGGGATGTTTGGGTGGATGGGTGGGGAGTGTGTGTGGGTGAGATATGTGTGAAGGATGTATGTGGGTTGGGAAGGGATGCATGATGGGTGTGGGTGATGGATTTGGAGATGTGTGTGTGGGTGGGGGATATGTCTGGCTGGGTGGGGGTGTGTGGCTGGGTGGAGGATGTATGTGTGGGTAGTAAGGGTGATTGTAGTTGGGGGATGTGTGGATGGGTAGGAGATGTGTGGGGAGATGTGTGTGTGGGTGAGGGATGTGGCTTTGGGATGTGTGTGGGTGTGGTGTTGTGTGGGAGGGGAGCTGGTTGTGGATAAATGATGTGTGTGTGGGTGGGTGAAGGTGTGGTTGGGTTTTCGGGTGGGTGAAGGATGTGTGTGAGGGTGGGGATGTGTACCTAGATGGGTGGTTGGGGTGTGTGAGTGTGGGTGGAGATGTATGTGTTGATGAGTGGGTAAGGGATGTGTGGATGTTAGTGGTTGAGGGACAAGTGCGTGTGTCTGGGGATGAGTGTATGGGTTGGGGATGAGTGTGTGGGTTGTGTGTGCGTGGATGGGAGGTGTGTGTTTGTGAATGGGGGATGTGTTGCTGGGTGGGGATGTGTGGGAGAGATGTGTGTATGGGTGGGGAGATTGTGCGTGGGTGCGGATGTGTGTGTGTATATGGGTTGGGGTGTGTAGTTAAGGTATGTGTGGCTGGGGATGGGTGGATGGAGGATGTGTGGTTGGGTAGAGGATGTGTGGGTGGGTGATTGTATATGAGTAAGGGTGTGTGGTTAAGGGATGTTTGGTTGGGTGATGGGTGGGTAGAGGATATGTGGGTGGGTGAGTGTGTGCAGGTTAGGAGATGGTGGGGGATGTTTGTAGGTGTGGGCTCGGGATCTGTGAGTGGGCTGGGGGAGATGGGAGATTATGTGGGTGGGTGCGGAATTTGTGTGTGGGTAGGTGCGGAATATGTGAGTTGACGGGAAGATGTGTGTGTGTGGCTGAGGAATGTGTGTGTGGCTGGGTGGGTGGAGGTGTGGGTGGAGGAGGATATGTGGGTGAGTGATTGTTGGCGGGTAATGGGACGGGTAGAGGATATGTTAGTGGGTGGGGAGATATGTGTAGGTGGGGGATGTGTGGGTTGTTGAATGTATGTGTGTTTGGGGTGTGGGTGGATGGGATGTGTGGTGGGTGAGAGGTGTGTGTGGGTGGGGAGATGTGTAGGTGTAGGGATGTGGTGGATGGGTGGGGGAATGTATGTGTGTGTGGGTTATGTGTATGGTTGGGTGGGGGGGGGGGGGTTGGAGTGAATGGGGGATGTGTGGGTGGGTGGTGGATGTGTCTCATAACATAGTAATATGCATTGTTTATGTTTACAAAATTCATATGACAATGGTTTTTTCCTATGCACTGTTGATGAAAAAAAGCTGAGTGAGTGGAAGGGCCGAATGTAAGACGGGCCTGCGTACCCAATTTGTTACCCTTTGAAAATAAAGTATGTTTGTTCGTTCGTTCTCTCTCTCTCTCTCTCTCTCTCTCTCTCTCTCTCTCTCTCTCTCTCTCTCTCTTTTTTTTTACATACACACCCTATCACACTCATTCTCTCTCTCTCTCTCTCTCTCTCTCTCTCTCTCTCTCTCTCTCTCTCTCTCTCTCACTTACACTCACTAACTCTCTCACTTGCTTTACAGTAATTTACATGAATTCATTTTATGAATGTTAAAATCAAGTGCATCAAAATGATAATATGAAAAAAATGAGAATACACACAACATATGGATCAGCATGTTAGATGACATGCGTGCGCTCAACTCTCTCTCTCTCTCTCTCTCTCTCTCTCTCTCTCTCTCTCTCTCTCTTCTCTCTCACACACATGTACATACACACACCCACACACATCATACCCACGCAATACACACACCTGCACACATCCATATACTTACTCACACGTACTCACATAACACCCGAATATACACTCCCTCGCATACACTGCATGCATGCACACTTACACATACAAAGATATACGATACATACACGAGCACACACACACACACTCATCCATACACACATATACACACGCACATGCATATAAACGCATATAAACATATGAACGCACACCTTAACACACGTTCAGACATACACACAGAGGCACACACAGATACACACATATACACCCATACACACATCCAGACACGCACACACATACATCACACTTTCTCATGCACTCTCTCATTCACCCACGCTCTCTCTTTTACACACTCACTCGCTCTCACACTCACTCATTCGCGCACATACACGCATATCCTCTCTCTCACTCACTCACGCTCCCTTACACACTCATTTACTCGATGACTCTCTAACTCACACTCACTCACTAACTTTCACACTCTATCACACAGACAGGCATACACACAACACACCCACTCTCTCAGATTCACTCATTCTCTAACTACATCTATCACACATATGTCCACACACTCACTCACTTTTTCACTAACTCAGGCACACGCGCATGTATACTCTCTCACTCTCACTCATACTAATTCTTCCACTCACACTCTTTCTCACTCACTCTCTCACCCACTGTCTCGTTCACACACATACAGTGAAGAATGATAGTGGAAAAATGATACTAGTAGGTGACTTATGGAGGCATATAGTCGTTATGAAGTAAGTATTGAAAGAGTTTTCGGTTGAATGTGTAGGGACTCATTGGTGTTTTCAGTTCTGGTGGAAGGCTATTCCACAAGTGAGCACCAGAATATGCGAAACAAGTTTTGTAGAAGTCCAATCTAGGCTTAGGAATCTGTAATAAATTTAAGCGCTTACTGTTCATTGCATTAGATTGAATTAACGGTAGAAGATACTCTGGGGTATTTTCAGATATAATTTTATTCACTTATTTGGCTTTGTTAAAAAGGAAGCGCTTTTGAAGTGGTAGAAGTCTTAGATGGCTGTATAATTTATTACTTTCAACGTGCTTTATGCTAGAAACTAGACGTATAGCGCGGTCTTGAAGCGAACACAATCGTTTCATATTAGATTTAGGGCAGCCATCTCAGACTGTGGAACAATAATCGAGAGATGATTGGATATAGGATGCATAAAATATTTCACTTGTGCTTTCATCCAAAAAGTGTTAAATTTTAGCAAGTTGGTAAACTTTTTGTGCTATTCTCTTGGTAAGGGCGTGAAAATGAGAGCTCCAGTTTAAATGTCTGTCAATTAAAAGACCTAATGTTTTATGTTCATTTACATTAATTATAGGTAAAGTGTCCACGTGGAGCTCGAGCGGTGTCCCAGTTATGTCTAGGGTCTGTAGTTTTTGTCTGCTCGTTATTAGCATGGATTTGGTTTTGTCGATGTTAATTAACATGCGATTTTCATTGCTCCATCTACTAAGGTTGTCAATTTCGTTTTGTAAAGAACTTTCTAAGTCACAAAGGCTCTCTTGACTTGTGTAAATAGTGCAATCGTCCGCAAATAGATCACAAGAAGTATTGAGGTATAAAGGAAGATCGTGTGGGTCTTGATAGACAGTTATTGAAGGACACTACTTGTTGTCTGTCTGATAAAAATGACGTAATTAGGTTCACCATATTGGTGCTAGTCTTCATGTGTTTTAATTTTCTAATTAAAATATCATGATCTACCATATCAAAGTCCTTTTTAAAGTCTACAAATACTGCTCCACAAATGTTGCCATAGTTGATACAAAGATGCCAGTTATCGGTCATTTTTGTAAGGGCACTATGGCAAGAATATTTAGGTCGAAACCCAGATTGACTGTCAATTATTAGATAGTTGTTAATTAAATGATGTAGTGTTATTTTATGCATGTGTTTTTTTTTCCTAATGGCTTTGATAGCGACGATAGTAAGGAAATATGTTTATAATTACCCAAGACGCTAATATCAGTTGAGCCATTGTTAAGTAGAGGATACATTTTAGCAACTTTAAAGGCAGATGGAAAGTAGTTTTTGGATAGGCACTGGTTATATATGAACGTTAAGGACTCACTAATAATAGGTGCAGCACACCGAAGAATTCTATTACTGATACCATCTAGGCCTTCTGAATGTGTTGCTTTGAGATTCGAGAGATATTTATATACTTCTGCAACAGACATCAAGGGAATCTCAGGGGGAATATTTCTAGAGCACTTCCCTTCACAGAATGATGACAGTGAACTTAAATTACATACTGAGTCTGGTATTGAGGACTTTAGATTCTCTATTTCTGATTGAAAGAAATAACTGAAATCCTCGCATGTTATAGAGTTTGGTATTGCTCACTCTGAAGCATGTTTCTTGTTGGTTAGCGAGTTAATAGCCTTCCATATATTTGTGTTATTTGATTTATCTACAGTCAAATTTTTGAAATGATCTTTCTTTATCCTACGAATTTCATCTAATCTCATCATCTCATCTCATCATGTTCCTCTTGTACCTTGCGGTGTCGAGGTGAAGTATAAACTTCGTGAGAGTGCCCGATTATGGGTTTCATATATCCATATTCCCATGGACTCTGCTATTCCCTCCGTCCAACGTTTACGTGGTCGGCCTCTTCCTCTGTTTCCATCTGGTCTGTACATCATTGCTTGCTGTGGTATGCTGTTGACTGGTAACCTACTTGCATGGCCAAACCATTTGACTTGCTGTTTTCTAATAAAATCTAGTGCTGCTTTAACTCCCACTTCAGTCCTGATTTCTTCATTTCTGATCTTATCTCTTCTTGATACGTTGAGTATTCTTCTCAGGAATCTCATTTCTGTTGTTGTGATTTTTCTTTTCTCTTTTTCTGTCATTGTCGAGGTTTGGCATTGGTAGCATAGAGTTGGTAGGAAGATTGTGTTGTAAAGTGCTTTCTTAGTAGTTATTGATACATGTTTGTTCTTTAGTATTGGTGCCATTTGTCCAATGAGTTGATTTGCCTTATTGCACCTATTTTCGATCTCGTCTTCTGATCTGCCATTTGATGATATTATACTTCCTAGGTACTTGAAACTCTTCACTTGTTTCAAGGGATGTCCGTTTAGGTGAATTGTTTTTGTTTGTTCTTCTTTAGTTATAGTCATTACCTCTGTTTTGCTTGTGCTAATTTTCATATTATGTTCCTTACACATTTCGTTTAGACTATTCATGTGGTCTTGTAATTCAGCTTCTGATTTTGCTATTAGTGCTTGGTCGTCCGCAAACAGGAGTTCTCTAATGGTTAGATTTTCAGTTAGTTCTTCTTCTGTGGTCTCATCATGTGGTATTCTTGCTGTCTCTGCTTGGCTGGTTTCTTTACATATGTTGTCTATATATGTTATGAACAAGAGAGGGGACAGGACACACCCTTGTCGTACTCCAGATCTTATGGTGAAGGGTTCTGAGTGTCCTCCAGTTGCTCTCACTATGCATTCACTGTTGTTGTATAAACTTTTACATAGGTTTGTTAAATGTGTACTCACTCCATATTGTTTAAGGATTTGCCACAACTTGTTTCTATCTACTCTATCGAATGCCTTTTCTTGGTCGACAAAGGCTAAGTAGAGTGTTTCATTGAATTCGATTGATTTTTCTATAATTTGTCTAAGAGCAAAAATTGCATCTGTACATCCTTTGTTTTTCCTAACTCCAATTTGTGTTTCGCTTAGCTGGGGTTCTAAAGTAGTTCGTAATCTTTTTTCAAGAATTTTGCAAAATATTTTCCCAGTAAGACTCAACAGTGAAATGCCTCTGTATTGTGTGCAGTCTCTTTTGCTGCCTTTGTTTTTCCAAATTGAGATAATTATGGCATTTCCCCAATCTCGTGGTGTCTGTTGTTCTACCCAAACTTGATTGAATAGTCTATGTAGCCACGCTGTTCCTACTTCTCTTGCTGCTTTAATTAGTTCATTTGGTATTTCATCCTGTCCTGGTGATTTGTTCAATGGGGCTAATCTGATGGCTTCTATAATTTCTTCTTTTAGTATGTCTGGTTCTAGTTCTTCGGTGACATCTGTATAGGTCTCTTGAATTCCTGTGACATCTGATGGGATGTTGAGAAGTTGTTCGAAATACTGCTTCCATCTTATTAGGATTTGCTTTTGTTCAGTTATTGGTTCTCCATTTTCGCTATTAATTATTTCAGTTGGGTCAAAGAGTTCTCCTCTGGCTCGCATTGCACCTATCTTTATGTAGAAGTTTCTAGTTGCCTCCTTGTAGTTTTTATTTAGGGTTTCTCCATAATCTTCCCAGTCTTTTTGTTTTTCCCTCTTTACTATTCTATTCACATGTCTTCTCGTTATTCTATATTCTATGCGATCACATTCTTGTTTGCTCTTCAACCACTTTTTATATTTTTCCTTTTTGTCTTTTACTGCTTTCTTTACTTCTGCGTTCCACCAACTTGTTGTTTTCTTTATCCGTGTTTTGCGTTTTCTCGTGGTTCCACATGTTGTTTTTGCAGTATTTAAAATGCTTGATTTGAACATCTCCCATTCTTCTTCCACTGTTTTTCTCTCTGTAGGTAATTTTTCAAAGAGTTCAGTTAGTTCTTTCTCATAATTTTCCCGTACTGCCTCGTCTTTAAGGTTTTTTTAAGTTTACTGATTCACATGGCATGTATTTTCCTGCTCTTTGTTTTCTTCTTCTGATTGTTCTTATTGTGGCAACGACTGCTTTATGATCTGTGTTTATACTGAAATTGGGCACTGCCCTTGCATCTAATATATTTCTCTTTCTGTTATTTCTTGTTAATATAAAATCAATTTGGCTTTTAGTATCTAGATCGTTCCATTTATACCAGGTGTATACTTGTGAATCTTTATGTTTATAGAATGTGTTTGTTATATAGAGGTTGTGTTGGCTGCAAAGCTCTAATAGTCTACTTCCGTTATCATTCCTTTCATTTTGCTGATCTCCAAATGCTCCCATATGTTTTTCTATGCCCACTCTGTTATTTCCTAGTCTTGCATTGAAGTCTCCCATAACTATGATGTTGTCCTGCTTATCTATTTTATTTAGCACGTCATGTATGTCTTCGTAGAAGTCCTCGCATTCTTGCTCATTATTGTTTGCATTACATGGTGCGTATATTTGTACATATGTTGTAATTGTTTGTTCTTTTATTCTCACTGTTATGATTCTTTCTGATATATATTTTTTTTCTAGTATTCCTCTTGCTAGCCGTGGTTCGATGACTATTCCCACACCGTGTCTTGCCCTTTCTTGCTGTTCTACTCCAGAGTAAACAAACGTGTAACTGCGGTGGAGCTCCTTGCATCCTTTCCCCTTTGTTCTGGTGTCCGCTACTCCCATCAGTCCAATTTTCCTCGCTTCCATTGTTTCTATAAGCTCCTCTTCTTTACTATTTAAACCACAGACGTTGATTGTGCCTATTTTTTGAATCGCTGATCCATCTCTTAGTCCATTAACATTGCCGGGTCTATATCCATTTGGGTCAGTCCGTTTATACTTCTTAGTTTTTCTACGAATTTCATATTTAACTTTATTTCTTAGTCTAAGAAGAAGAAAAAGAAGAAGAAGAAGAAGAAGAAGAAGAAGAAGAAGAAGAAGAAGAAGAAGAAGAAGAAGAAGAAGAAGAAGAAGAAGAAGAAGAAGAGGAGGAGGAGGAGGAGGAGGGAGGAGGAGAATTGTAAGAAGAAGAAGAAGAAGAAGAAGAAGAAGAAGAAGAAGAAGAAGAAGAAGAAGAAGAAGAAGAAGAAGAAGAAGAAGAAGAAGAAAGAGGGGGAGGAGGAGCTGAAAAGAAGAAAAAGAAAACAATAAGAACAAGAATAATAACACGAAGACGAGTCGGAGAAAGATAATAATTAATTGTTTGATTGAACTTTGTTTTAAATTGGTTACGATTTGGGCACGCAGGCCCGTCTTACATTTGGCCCTTCCAATCACTCTTCATCAATAGGACATTATATATTCACGTAGGAAAAATCATTGTCAAATCAATGTTTACAACATTGATTTGAGGAGAATGAAAAGGACGACGATTTGTAGACGATAAAAGTGAGAAGATGTAGATGATCATAACAAGAATGAATATGGAGGAAAGATGGGAGGTGGAAGGGGAAGAGAAGGAGGAGTAAGATTAGTGGGGTGAGTAGAAGACAGGTTGTAGCAGCACATGCTCAGAATTCTCATGGAATATGACGTGGAAGTGAACGGACCATAGCATCCAGACAACAATATATGAAGGCTGAACAAGTCATACACAGATTGCATAATCTGTCATCCAACTATCTGTACCCAGTCTGTATTATTTGGTGCCTTTATTTTATTTATTTTTTTTAATTAGTGTGTGGAAGTCGGTGGTTCGGTCTCAGCTGTAGGGCTACATGCCCAACCATCTGCAAAAACAGAATGTGCAAGAGGTATACCGGACACTGTGAAGGTAACGTATTACCACTCTTTATTTATAGGTGCACGTTTATTGTGTGTGGTAACGTAGGCTTTAGTCGAAACGTTAAGGTATTCTTAGAACTTTACCATAAACGCCGAGAGATTCATAGGAGTGTTTAATTACACTTCGAGAGATCGTTCGACTTTTTATAACACTTAGAGGGATTCTTTGGACTTTTTATCACACTTCCAGAGATTCTTTGTATTTTTATCACACTTTGGACTTTCGAGCCGGGGCTTGAAGCTGGTAGCTTCAAACTTTGAGATAATCTTTACATTTCGACTCGGGAGACTCATTGGGCTTACGTCATGTTCTGAGAGATTGTTTGAGTTTTGACTCAAATGTTCTGAGAGATTGTTTGAGTTTTGACTCAAATGTTCTGCTTTTCGCAATCACTGTATCTTGTTCGTATATGTTCTTCGTCAATATGCAAGCAGAAAAGTCAAATTTAACCAAATGAACTTTATTTTAAAAAGGTCACAAACTGGGCATGCAGGCCTGTCTTACATTCGGCCCTTCCAATCACTCATCTTTCTTTCATTAAAAGCACAATCACATAGGAAGAAACACAACATTGTGAAATGAATGTTGCAAACATAAACTGGCCCTTCCAATCACTCATCTTTCTTTCATTAAAAGCACAATCACATAGGAAGAAAAAACAACATTGTGAAATGAATGTTGCAAACATAAACTGGCCCTTCCAATCACTCATCTTTCTTTCATTAAAAGCACAATCACATAGGAAGAAAAACAACATTGTGAAATGAATGTTGCAAACATAAACTGGCCCTTCCAATCACTCATCTTTCTTTCATTAAAAGCATAATCACATAGGAAGAAAAAACAACATTGTGAAATGAATGTTACAAACATAAACTGGCCCTTCCAATCACTCATCTTTCTTTCATTAAAAGCATAATCACATAGGAAGAAAAAACAACATTGTGAAATGAATGTTGCAAACATAAACTGGCAAGTTACCATGTTATGATGCACATCTCACACCTACCTACACATCACCTCAACCACACATCACCCCACCCCCACACACATACCCAGGGACACATACATACCTCACCATCCAACCCATCCCCCTCCAGCTCATCCCCATCCACGCACACTGCCCTCACCCGTTCCCTCAACCCAAACACACCCAACACCCACAAAAACACCTCCCACCAACCCACACATCCTGCGGCCACACACATACACATCCCCCACCCACACATCCTCTAGCCACCCACACACCAACAGACCATTTCACAACCACACCTCCATCAACCACATATTCCCCACCCACACACACAACCCTCAACCAACTCACACATCGTGCATCCACTCACACATCCTCAAAACTTACACACACCTCCACACCAGCTGACATCTTCTACCCACACACATCTCCCTATCCACCTATACATCTCCAATCCACTCACACACACCCCACCACCCACACATACATCCTGCACCCACCCAAACACGCCCTTACCCGCATCCCCCACCAAACAATATCCCCCACCCGCACACCACACACATCCCTCACCCACACAATATTCCCAACCCACGCACCACACACACATATCCCTCACCCACACATCTCATACTCATATACCACCACATATATCCCACTTACACACCACACACATATCCATCACCCACATACTACACAGTATCCCCACCAACACCCACACAAATACCGTCATCCACCCATCCGCACATACCCACACCACACACATCCCCCACCCACTCACACATCCCCACCCAGACACCACACACAAATCCCCAACCAACACACCACACACCTCTCCCCACCCACACACACATTCCACAACAATCCACCAACACACACTCACACACTCACCCACACATCCTCCTCTACGCACTAACAGACCCCCAACCACCCACCCCCAACCAAACATCTCTCGATCACACATACCCCCACCCACACAAATACTCCATCCACTCACTCATCCCGCCCCGACACACACACATCCCTCGACCACCTACACATCCCTCAGCAACTCACAACCCCCACCCACACACCCTACATCCACGTACACATCCCCCATCCACACACACCCACCACCCACACATACTTCCCCCAACCACCCACACATGCCCTGCTCAAGCACACATATCTCCCACCTATACACACATTCCCCGCACCAATCACACACATCCCCCACCCACACATTACACTTTCTCCAACCCACACACATATCCTCACCCACCAACTACAAACACATCCCCACCCACACACCATGCACACATCCCCCACCAACAGATCACACGCATATCCCCAACCCACACAGCATACATTTCTCCTCACCCGCCCTTATATCCACAATCCATCCACACACATCCCATACTCACAAAACCCCGTCATCCACACATAATTCCTCTAAACCATCCACACATCCCCACCCACCCACACAATACCCCCACCCATACACACCTCCCTCGTACCCGTCCCATACACACATCCTCCACTCATACACACATCCCCCACATCCATTCCCACACCTCTACTTTCACCCCCCACACATCCATTCACACATCCCAACCAACACCCACAAATCTCACTACCCATCAACACCCACACACCCCAGACCATCCAAACACATATCCCCACCCACACACCCACACATCCCCCCACACATATCCCCACATTCACACACATCTTACACACACACTCACACATCCTCACATCTAGACACACACATAATGCCTCATGTAAGCATTGAAACTAGTTTGAACAAACTCCCACACTTTACGTACACAGATACACTGACAAGTGTCGTGAGCAGTTTCCAAAAAATGTAAAACGAGTACAATGTGTACATATACAGTGTATGTCGTAAGAAATAGTGATGCTCCCACACACAGAGATACACACAGATACAGGCACACACACATACACACACACAAACACACACACACATTCACTCTCACACTCGCTCATTCTGTCTCTAATTCACACTCAATGACTCTTTTTGTGTGAGGGATGTGTGGATACGTTCGTGATGTGTGGGTTGGCGGGTAGTGGATGTGTTTGTGTGTGATTGTGCATGTGTGTTAGTGTGTGTATGGACGAATGGAGAGAGAGAGTTGAGTGTACGCATGTCATGTAACATGCTATTCCATATTTTTGTTTATTCTCATCTTTAATATTATCATTATGAATCCCACATGATTCATGTTTTTTGTGTATTCTCATCTTTCATATTATCATTTTGTATGCCACTTGATGTAATCATGTATAATACGAACACATGCACATTACTGTAGAGAGAGAGAGAGAGAGAGAGAGAGAGAGAGAGAGAGAGAGAGAGAGAGAGAGAGAGAGAGAGAGAGAAAGAGAGGTTGTATGTGTGTGAGTGTAAGAAAATAAGAGAGTTGAATTGCATCACTAATGTTTACGGTACCCAATGTATATGAACACATTTTCTCAATTGTTTACAATTTTGGCAAGAATGCTCACGAAAATCGTCAGTGTATGTGTGTGTAAATTGTGGGAATTTGTTCATATAAGTTTCAGTGATTATGTGATTCATCATGTAAGTGTATAAATGTGAGAATGTGTGTGTGGGTGTGAATGTGGGGATGTGTGTGGGGGATGTGTGTGTGGGGGATGTATGTGTTGAGTGTGTGTTGAGGGGTTGCGAGTGGGGATGTGTGGGCGGATGGAGGCTGTGTAGGTTTGTGAAGGGTTGTGTGGTGGGTGGGGAATGTGTGTCTGGGTGAGGGATGTGTATGTGTGGGTGGGAGATATTTGTGTAGATGGTTGGAAGTGTGTGGGTGTTGGTGGGGGAATGTGTTGGTGGGGAATGTGTATGTGGGTTGGTGATTGATGTGTGGGTGACTGGGTGTGTGGGCTATATGAGTTTGTTGAGGGATGGTATGTGATGGGTGTGGGTAATGGGTGTGGGGATGTGAGTGTGGGTGGGGGATATGTCTGTGTGGATGGATGTGTATGCGGGTGGGTGGGCATGTATGTTTGGGTGGTGAGGGTGTTTGTAAGTGGGGATGTGTGGGTGGATGGGAGATGGGTGGGGAGATGTATGTGTGGGTGAGGGATGTTTGGGGTTAGAGATGAACGGGTGATGTGTGTGGGGGACGTGTGTGTGGGTGGAGGACGTTATATGGGTGGTGTGTTGTGTTCGATGGGAGATTTGTGTAGGTGAGGGGTGTGTGGGTGGGTGAGGTGTGGATAGGTGTGGGATGTTGGGGTGGGTAAATGAAGTATGTAAGTGTGGGGAATATGTGTTTGGCTGGATGGTTATGGTGTGTGAGTGTGAGTTTGTAGATGGAAATGTATGTGTTGATGGGTGTGTGGGGTATGTGGGGATGTGAGTAGTTGAGAGATGAGTACGCGAGTAAATGGGTGTGTGTGGGGGATGAGTGTATGGGTTGGGGATGTGTGTGTAATGGTGGGAAGATGTCTGTTGGTGTGGGATGTGTGTTGGGGGTATATATGTTTAGTGGGGTGTGTGTGACTTGCAGGTTTTTTGTTTGTGGATGGGGGAAATATACCTCAGGAGTTATGTAATTCTGTATTTATTGCAATCCCAAAGAAATCAGGAGCCTTGGAATGTGATCAACATCGAACAATTAGTATAATGAGTCACATCACAAAGATTTTGCTAAGAATTATCATGCAAAGAGTTAGGAGGAAAATACAACCTGAAATAGGAGAAGAACAATGTGGGTTTGTGGAAGGCAAGGGTACAGTAAATGCTGTGTATATACTGAGAATCATAATCGAACGTTCTATAGAAGTAAACAAAGATCTACACCTTTGCTTTATTGACTACACAAAGGCTTTTGATAAAGTGAGACATGTCAACATGATAAGGATGCTTGAAGATTTACAAATTGATGGGAAAGATCTTAGACTTGTAAAAAACATATATTGGAAACAACAAGCTGCCATAAGAGTTGATAATGAAGTAAGCCAATATCAGCCTATTAAAAGGGGTGTGAGACAGGGATGTGTAATGTCTCCAGATCTGTTTTCCCTGTACAGTGAAAGTATTTTCAGAAATATTGAAGATATTGAAGGAATCAACATTGGGGGACGATGCATCAATAACATTAGATATGCAGATGATACAGTCTTGATTGCAGACAATAAACAGGACCTGCAAAATTTAATAGATGCGATTGTTACACACAGATAACAACTAGGGTTAGAATTAAATTGTAAAAAGACACAGATTATGGTCGTCACTAGGAAGGACGAAATACCACAATGTAATATACAAGTAAATGGGAATATTCTTCAACAAGTGAGCAGGTACAATTATCTCGGAACAGTAATAACATCTGATGGGAGATGCCTTGCAGAGATTAGAACAAGAATCGCCATGGCAAAAGTAGCCTTTAGCAAGATGAAAAACATATTGACCAATAAAAAGATGTCAATTGAAACGAGAAAAAGAGTGTTGAGATGCTACATTGAACCTGTACTTTTGTATGGATGTGAAGCGTGGACAATGAGCAGTCAGGCTGAAAAACATCTGATGGCTGTAGAGATGTGGTTTCTGAGGAAAATGCAAAGAATACCATGGACAGCCAGAAAGACCAATGAACAAGTCCTTCAAGAAACAAATGAAGATCGTAAATTGATTAGAGAAATTAGACGTAGACAGTCAAAATTTTTTGGGCATGTTATGAGAAGAAATAGATTGGAGAATTTGGTGACAACTGGTAAGATCGAGGGGAACAGACCAAGGGGAAGACCTAGAAGCAAGTACCTGGATGGCTTGGCCTTGTGGCATGGTCGAGACAGAAACACGGAGCTGATCCACGACTCTGGTGATCGAGTGAGATGGCAGAACATGACCGCCCACGCTTACCGGCATGGCACATGATGGATGGATGGATGTGTTTTTGGGTGGGGATATGTGCGTGGGGGACGTGTATGTGTGGGAAGATGTGTATGTGGGTGGAAAAATATGGGTGGGGTGTGTGAGGATGGGAGATGTGTGGTTAATAGATGTGTGGTTAAGGGATGTGTGGTTAAGAGATGTGTGGTTAAGAGATGTGTGAGTCGGGAATGAATGACTGCGTGTGGGGGATGGGTGGAGGATATGTGAATGTGTGTTGTTTGGGGATTGGTGGGTTGTGTGTCTATGTGTATTTTTGGGATGTGTGGGTGGGTTGGGGAAGATTTTGTGGGTCGCTATGTGTTTAATTGGGGGAAATGCGGGTGGGTGCTTGTTTTGTGTGTGGGTAGGTGCGAAATGTGTTGATTTGTGGGGATATGTGTGGGTTGGGAATGTGTGGTTGGGGGATGTGTGTTTGGCTGGGTGGTTGGGGTTATTGTGGCGGATTGTGGAGGTTATGTGGGTGGGTGAGTGTTGGTGGGTGGAGGATGTGTGTGTGGGTGAAGAGATGAGTGTAGGTGTGTGATGTGTGGGTGGGTTATGGGTGGATGGGTGCATGTATATGTGACTGGTGTTGTCTGGGTGGGTAGGGATGTATGTATGGGGAATGTATGGTGAAATGCAGATTTGTATGTTGGTTGAGAGATGTGTGTAGGTTGGGAGTGTGTGTGGGTGTGAGATGTTGGGGATGGGTGGGGGAATGTATGTGTGCCTGGGAGTATGTGTGTGTGTGTGTATGTGTGTGTGGTTGGAAGGGGGAATGTGTGTGTTGGGGATGTATCGGTGGATGAGGGATGAGTGGGTGGGTGGGGGATGTGTCTCATACCATTGTAATACGCATTGTTTATGTTTGTAACATTCTGTTGACAATGTTCCCCCCCCCCCCTATGTGAATGTATTTCGCACTATTTATGAACGAAGGTTGAGTGAATAGAAGGGCCGAGTGTAAGAGGGTCTGTGTGCTTAATTTGTTACTCTTTGAAAATAAAGTCCGTTCGTTCTTTTGTTCGTTCTCTCTCTCTCTCTCTCTCTCTCTCTCTCTCTCTCTCTCTCTCTCTCTCACACTCACTCTCTCTCACCTTCCCCCTCCCCCCTCTTTCTCGCGCTAGGGTAAGTGGAACATAGAGTGATAGTGTCAATGTGTGTGTCTGTCTGTGTATGAGTGTGAGAGTGAGAGTAAGAGAGTTAGAGATAAAGTGAATGAAGATGGACAGAGTGAATGAATGGGGGTAATAGTGAGTGTAAGAGAGAGAGAGAGAGAGAGAGAGAGAGAGAGAGAGAGAGAGAGTGAGCGAACGAGAGAGAGAGTGAGACAGTGGGAGAGTTGATGTGTTATTGTGTGTGTGAGCGCGCGCATGCGTGTGAGTGTGTGTATATGAAAGAATACAGAGAGAGAGAGAGAGAGAGAGCTGAGCAGATGTATGTCATGTAACACGCATGTTATGTAACACGCGAATCCATATGTTTGTGTATTCTCATCTGTCATTGATTGATTGATTGATAAGCTCTCCGTCCCCATCCTCAGCAACCATATTATCAGTTAAATACCATTTGTTTTTATCATATATAATATAAACGCATGTACATTACTGTAGTTTGAGTGAGAGAGTCAGTGAGTGTGAATGAGAGACAGAATGAGTGAGCGTGAGAGTGGATGTGTGTGTGTGTGTGAGTGTGAGTGGGTGTGTGTGTGCGTGTGTGTGTGTGCGTGTGCCTTCTCTGTGTGTATCTCTGTGTGTGGGAGCATCACTATTTTTACGTCACACACTGTTTATGTACACATTTTTCTTCATGTTTAACATCTTTATTAGACTGCTCACGACAATTGTCGGTGTATGTGTGTGAGTAAAGTATGGGAGTTTGTTCATACTAGTTTCAATACTCACGTGAGACATTTTGTATGTGTCTAGATGTGAGGATGTGTGAGTGTGTGTGGAGGATGTGTGTGAATGTGGGGATATGTGTGGGTGGGGGATGTGTGGGTGGGGGTATGCGTTTGGATGGGTTGTGGTATGTGGGTATTAGTGGGTAGTGATATATGTGGGTGTTGGTGGGATGTGTGGATGGATGTGTGGGGGTGAAAGTAGAGGCGTGGGAATGGGTGTGGGGGATGTGTGTATGGGTGGAAGATATGTGTATGGGACGGGTGCAGGGGATGTGTCTTTGGGTGGGGGATATGTGTGGGTAGGTGGAGATGTGTCGATGGTTTGGAGAAGTATGTGTGGGTGGCGGGGTTGTGTGGGTAGGGGATTGTGTGGGTGGATTGCGGATGCAAGGGCGGGTAGGGACAAGTGTATAGTGTGTGGGATTGGGATATGTGTGCGGTGTGTTGGTGGGTGATGTGTGCATGGTGTGTGGGTGGGGGTATGTTTGTGGTGGGATGGGTGAGGATATGTGTGTGGGTGGGGATATGTTGTGTTGTGGGGGATTGTGTGATGAGTGCGGGGATTTTGTGTATGGGTGTGGGATATATGTGGGTGAGTAGAGGATGTGTGGTGGTTGGGGGAAGTATGTGTTGGTGGTGGGGGTGTGTGGGTGGGAGATGTGTGCGTGGATGGGGAATGTGTGGGTGGTGGTGTGTGAGTCGCTTAGGGATGTGTAGGTGGGTGAGGGATGTGTATGTGTCGGGGTGGGATGCGTGAGTGGGTGGAGGATGTGTGTGGGCAGGGGTATTGTGATCGAGAGATAATTGGTTGGGGTGGGTAGGCGGGGGTGTGTGGGTGTATAGTGAAGGATGTGTGCGTGAGTGAGTGTGTGTTGGTGGATGGGTGGGGAATGCCTGTGTGGGTGGGGAGAGGTGTGTGGTGTGTTAGTTGGGGATATTGTGTGCGTGGGGTATGTGAGTGTGGGATGTTTGTGGTGTGTGGGTGGGGGTATGTGGGGTGGATGGGTAATGGTATATGTGTAGGTGTGGGTGGGAATATTATGTGTGTGTGGGTCGGTGTTTGTGTGTGGGTGTGGGAATGTGTGGATAAGGAGTGTATGTGTGGATTGTGGAGATGTGTGGGTGGATTGGAGAGATGTGATGGAGTTCGGGAGAAGTGTGTGGGTGGGGAGATGTACGTGTGTGGGCATGTGAGTGGGTGGACAAGGAGGTGTGGGCTTGTGAGGGATATTTAGGTGGGTGCGGAGATGAATAGGTTGGTGGCTAGAGCGATGTGTGTGTGGATGGGCGTGGGACTTTGTGAGGGATGTGTCGGAGGAGGATGTAGGCTTGGGTTTGGTGTGTTTGCGTGGGTATTGGTGGGTAGTGGGATGTGTGGGTGTTGGCGGGGGAGGGATATGTGGGTGTTAGTAGGTATAACAGTAGACGGTACTACCTGGTTTCTGTTAGCGCCGAACGTTGGGCGGCGCTTACCAAACCCGACACCCCACATTGTGCCAACGGCTTCGGGCGGAAGAGCGCAATTGGGAGGGTACAAGCCTTACCCTGGTGCGAGGAAATGCAAGCTAAAGACAAAATTGTCATGGCAGGGCAGACCAGGCCCTAAGCCTTGGTTGGCGACTGGTCTAGGATCGAAGCTCCGACAGGCGGACAGTTAGTGCATTGCTTTGCTGATCCGGCAGCTTCTGCAGCTTGTCTTGTTCCAGATGTAGGGGTGTTACCTTTCCTCTGGAGTGAACTAGGCAGGCCGAGAGAGGGATCATGCTGCATGGGTAACACATGATCTCTATATTTTAGCCCAGGCTTTGTGCTATGGAGAGACCACGTGTTCAGATGCACCCACTGTGAACGGACATTTACAGCGCAAATTGGCCTTATCAGTCACACTCGCTACCGCCATAGTTAAAAGTTATTATGCCTTTTTAAAGCACAAACTATCGTCTGTCAAGACGGCAAGGTGCCAATGATGAGTAGGTGGGGGATGTGTGTTTGCGTGGGAGATGTGTGTGTTGGTGGGTTAATGTGTGTCGGTGGGGGTGTGTGTGGTTGTTGAAGTGTGTGGGTAGATGTGAAATGTGTGGGTGGGCGGGGAAATATGTGTGTGGATGGAAAGATGTGTGGGTATGGGTGGTTGGTGTGTGAGTGGGTGAGGGATGTTTCTGTGTTAGTGCGGGATGTGTGTGTGAGGGGTATGTGTGCGTGGTTTGAAGGGTGTTTGGGTGGCTGGGTGCAGCATGTGTGTGTTAGTGAGCTTGAGTGGATTGGGGTGTGTGTGTGTGTGGGAAGATGCGTGTGGGTGGCTGAGGGATGTGTGTGTGGGAGAGTTCGAGATGTATGGGTTGGTGGCGGGATCTTTGAGTGGGTGGAGGGATGAGTGGAGGATGTGTGGTGAGTGGCGGATGTCTGGTGGGTGTTCGATGTGTGGGTATATGTGCGTGATGTGTGAGTAGGTGAGGAGTGTGTGTGTGTGTGGGTTGGTGCGGGATGTGTCACATAACATGAGAATGTGTTTTGTTTATGCTTACAACATTCATTTGACAATGTGTTTTTTTTTTCATATGTGAATGCATCATGCACTGTTGATGAACGAAAGATGAGTGACGGGAAGGGCCGAATGTATGACGGGCCTACGCGCCCAATTTGTTACCCTTTGAAAATACAGTTTAATTCAATTCAATTCAATTCAATTCTCTCTCTCTCTCTCTCTCTCTCTCTCTCTCTCTCTCTCTCTCTCTCTCTCTCTCTCTCTCTTAAATTGTCATTCATTTTGCAAGGTGTGCGATGTGTGTTACATCTTCCTCGCCGTGCACACATCTCTCACCTTGCACACATCTCTCATCTTGCACACATCTCTCATCTTGCACGCATCTCTCATCTTGCACACATCTCTCATCTTGCACACATCTCTCATCTTGCACACATCTCTCACCTTGCACACATCTCTCATCTTGCACACATCTCTCATCTTGCACGCATCTCTCACCTTGCACACATCTCTCATCTTGCACACATCTCTCATCTTGCACACATCTCTCACCTTGCACACATCTCTCATCTTGCACACATCTCTCATCTTGCACGCATCTCTCACCTTGCACACATCTCTCACCTTGCACACATCTCTCATCTTCCCCACTTCGCTCACCTTCCAAATTGCACAAGATGGCAGGAATACTGCAGTGGAATGTATGATATGAGTGACTTTGAGGATATGAATTGTATACATGAACCAATGACAGCAGAAACAGAACCTGAACCCTCATTAGATGAAATTGCATGAAATTGCAATAAAGAACCTGAAGAATGGTAAATCACCAGGATGTGTTGAGATATCAGCTGAACTTATTAAAGAGGGATGAAAATCTATCACGCATTATGTAAAAAGATATGGAAATATGGTATATGGTATATGGTATATGGTATATGGTATATGGCCGAAAGATTGAAAAAGAACTATATTAATTCCAATACCAAAAAGGGGCAACAACTTTAGAACTGTTTTCCTGATAAGACATGCAAGTAAAATTCTACTAAGAATCATAATTTAAAGAATTCGTAAGAAAATGGAAGAAGAGATTAACGTGGTTCAAGCTGGATTTAGACAAGGAAAAGGAACAAGAGATCACATACTCAACGTGCGTTTAATAATAGAGAAGTGCAGAGAATTTAATGTAAACCTATTCTCATGTTTTGTGGATTATTCAAAGACATTTGACTGTGTACAACATTATAAACTTTGGGAAATCATGAGGGATATGGCCTTTCCATCACATGTAGTACAACTCATAAAATGCTCTATCTATCTAGACCAAAAAGCAGCGGTTAGAATAGATGGCGAGATATCAGATTGGTTTGACACCAAGCAAGGAGTCCGTCAGGGTTGTGTGCTGTCACCCTATTTGTTTAACATTATAAAATAACACAAAATAGTGCAGTTAGAAATGTCAGAGAAGATATAACCAGGGAGCAATATGATGCCCTAAATATTGGTGGTCATGAAATACCAGAGATTCGATATATTGATCATACAGAATTACCAGGCTTGTCCATGGGAATATGATTCCCAAGGGAATGGGATTCCCATGTGAATCCCATGGGAAACATCCCATGGGATGGGATGGGACGGGTCAGCAAACATTTCTACTTCCCATGGGACACATGGGACAGTAGCCATGTCATAGCAACTTTTTAAACAACTATTTAAAGCCTTTTATCCTTCCTTTTTCTTTATATAATTGTATCAATTCTTTATCTTGTGGTGGGACACCGGATAAATTAATAAATGCGCGCGAGCGATCATATTACCAACGTTTCAATGCTCATTAAAAAAATGACTCGCATTACTTTAATGAAGATGATGAAGAATTCTTAAAGTACATTCCGAATATTGTTCAAATTAAAGGAATGCTGTACATAGATGAGAAATTCAAAACTTTTTGTTTGGACAAACTAGAAATTGTTGGTTAGTTAGTTAGTTAGTTAGTCACAGTTCCAACTTCACAGCAACGGGTCGTCCCCATTATGCTCCGTTCCTGTGCCAGTGAATATCACACAAAATGCTCCCCACTGCCCAACGTAAAAAGTGGAAAAGACAGGAGTCTCGACAAACAACAGCCCGCACAGATACACTGTGCATAATGCTGCTGCCAGAATGTCAACACAATAGTCCTTCACGAAACATCCAATTTATCTCTGATGGAATCGGCAGTCATTTTCCCATCTGGATGTTTCCTAGATGTTCACCCACACAGTCCACGAAATACAGTTCATCGTCGATTGTTGGTGCTACATCGCATTTAATTTTGCTGTTATACTTCCTCCTAGACTATCAGTTCTACAAAGTTATTGTTGATATTAACGAAGAAACTTCCGGCAGCATGGTGAAAAAATATTGTCAGAACTTTCAGAAAATTATTTGAAAAAAACTTTGGCCATATTGGGGCAGTTCTGTGGCAGTTACTGCAGCATTCCTTACTGGAGTTGACATTAAAGCCAAAACAGAAGACATGGTCAAGCCAATTGTTACTAAGAAGAAAGGGAATGTGTACGCCAATAAATGGGCCAATGATTGGATCGCTTTTTCTAAGTCTGTTGTTCCAACTGTTATTTCATTCATCAAGGATTAAATCTTTCTTCTAAATCATCTGCTGTATGTGAAGTAGCAGGAATTGTAGAACAAAAGCCGAAAAGTGATTTTGACTTATTTTTTCTATCCTCCATCAAACAAAACACTTTAAGTTTGATGACTCCAGAAACAAATGCCTTGAGGATGAAGTCACTATGCTTCAAAAATTACGGCAACCAACTTCACAAACATTAAATTATTGGAAACAGTAAGATAGGTTTCCACTACTAAAAGAAAGTGTGAACATTGTTTTGGCCATACCAGTGTCCTCAGCGGCAGTAGAGCACTTATTTCGTGCAGATGGATTGTTGTTGATTAAGTTACGAAACGGATGTTACCAGCTCTCGTTATAAACTCTGTGTATATCAGATTTGCATGTAAAATGAAAATTGTGGAAATGGTTCAGGGATTACCTGGATTAACTAAATTATTAGAAACAGTCGATCAGCAGGAAATTGATAATGTGGTGAATGAGCAGAGTGACTCAAAAAAGAATGAGAGTGTCAGAATGACACTGAATTGTCTTATTGGTATGTGTTACGTTGTTGTACATGTCATGTTGTTTTACATGTCTCTTTGTACACGTAGTCCTGTTTAGCAGACACTAACCTCAAACTTTCTTAAATTAAATAATTTTATTTGAACTGTATTCCATATTAGTATTATCATGGGAATCCTGTGAGAATCCCATTGGATGGGACAGGCAAAAATACCGTGTGATGAGATGGGAATGGGACTGAAAAATGTGTCCCGTGGACAAGCCTGAGTATTACTAACTACATCACAGACTGGTTTAGAAACCTTAATAACCTCACCCCAAAGAAATAATGAAAATCACAACTAATATATTAACAGTTCGAAAATAAAGATAATGCATGCAGATAACACTACTATGGTGAAAGAAATATATGTTAATGAGGAAAGATTGGAGGTGGTGGACAATTTCGAATATCTTGGGTTATTGATTACCAACAATGGTGGCACAATGACAGAAATTAAACGACGACTACTAATTGCGCTACAAAGACTAAAATAACGTAATCAATTATGCAGTGGAACAGATAGAACGACAAATATTAGATTTATAAGAACTCCTGTGAGACCTGGACACTTATTAAACAAGCTGAACAGCGCTGCTATGGCCCAGTTTATACAGGTCTGGAACATGGCATGAGATTGTAATAAGCGCGGTCGACATGATCAGACCGTGCGAAGTGACCTTTCACGGCATTGGCCACAAAAGCGTGAAAAGAAGTTAAGACATTTTGTGCGAAGGCAAAATTTCACGATAAGTTAGTTGGACTACTGCTATGGTCACAGTCGAACCTAGTTCTGAGTTAATAGAGCATGGCTAAGTAGGACACGGAAGAAAAGTTGTAGTGGAATTAAAAGGGGGTAGAAGAGAAGGAGAATGATTACTATGATGAAAGCGAGCACCAAGAGCAGGAGCAGCAGCAGGAGAAGATTAAGAAGAAGAAGAAGAAGAAGAAGAAGAAGAAGAAGAAGAAGAAGAAGAAGAAGAAGAAGAAGAAGAAGAAGAAGAAGAAGAAGAAGAAGAAGAAGAAGAAGAAGAAGCAGAAGAAGAAGAAGAAGAAGAAGAAGAAGAAGAAGAAGAAGAAGAAGAAGAAGAAGAAGAAGAAGAAGAAGAAGAAGATAGAGGCGTAAGAGGAGGAGGAGGAGGATGTGAAGAGGAAAAGCAGAAGAAGACCACAACAACAACACGAACAAATTTAATACTATTAAGTGGAGAAGGAAAAAGTGAAGGGAGAGATGAATGAAAAGGTTGAAGGTTAGAAGGAGGAAACTGTAAAGGGTAATGAGGAGAATGAGAATTTAAAAAGGCTATGAAGTGAATGGAGGGTAGGAGTGGGGGAAGAAGAAGGTGTAAGGGGAAGGCCATGAGTAGAAGACAGGATCTAACAGTAAATGCTGAGAATTCTCGTGGGTTTTCAAAGAAGTAAATTCGACTGGGACGTGAACGAGCCATCCCACCCAAACAACAATATTAAGGACTGAAAACGTGATACACATGCTGCATAATGTGTCATCCGACTATCTGTACCTAGTCTACACAATTTGGTGTCTTTATGTTTTATTAGCGTGTGCAGATGGAAGGTTCGGTCCCAGGTGTGCGAGTGCATGTCCAGCCAACTGTAAAACCAATAGCTGCACGACTGATAGAGGACAATGTCACGGTAACCTATTACCACTCTTTATTTATCAATGTATGTTTCTTGTTTCTGTGTTGAGGAAGCCTTTAGTGGAAACGTTCAGAGATTCTTAGGACTTCGCCGTAAATGTAAAGACATTCTTGGAACGTTTTTTCACACTTCGAGAGATCGTTTGGCTTTTTATCATACTTCGAGAGATCGTTTGGCTTTTTATCATACTTCGAAAGATTGTTCGGACTGTTCTGAAAGATTGTTTGAGTTTTGACTCAAATGTTCTGTTTTTCTCAATTAATGTGTCTCGTTCATGTATCTTCTTCGTCAATATGCAAGAAAAGAATATATATATATATACTTTTAGATGTAAGCTTGCCCATGTGTATGGTGGAAGGCAATTTAGAGAATATATTGGTTAATGTGCTAGGGACAAGTATTGGTAGTTTGAAAACTAGATAATGTGTGTTCTAGTGCTAAGGATATATTCTAGGCATGTTGCAATGCAGATAATGCACCAGTCAACATCTTTTCAAAGTTATTTGTATCACAATTTAAATGAGCTACTTTTTCTTCTTTTTTGACACGTTGAATTCAAATACTATAATTGAATTCACCAATTGGCTCTGGATTTTTTTTTCTTAATTGATGAAATTACATTACACAAATATACATAATGTATGCTTGTTTCATTTTCTAGAGTGAATAGTTACTCTTTCTACTTTAGCATTATAAACATTTTGGCTGCATACTCAATTAAATATTTCAACATAAACTGATAGAAAAAATAAAAACATTATGTAAAGCCCACATGCAATGTTGTAAAACGGCACATTTGAACCCGTTCCGTCATTAATTCAGTCGCTGTTTGAGCTCTCTTTGCTTGCTTCCTGTAGTCAATCGATGACGTGTCTCTTGTCAGAGTCCAACAGTAATCAGGAAACGTTGGAGGGTTCAACATGCCTTGATACTTTCATTCCATAGCAGCAATTTCCCGGTGAAGTCGTTCACCATGCTCATCACCGACAGCTTCACGGTTTGACGTAACGAAATACAGATGTTATTACAGAAAATGCATTTTCAAAGATATGTTGCAGCCACTACTCTTATACTTCAGAATATGATCTATTAATACTTCATTGTAACTATCAGATCTGTTGTTTCCAAGAAACCGATCACTGTGTGTCAAGTCTTAGACAGATTTCATTCAGCTACTCTATGGCAACAGACGGTACTACCTAATTTATGTTAGCGCCGAATGTTGGGCGGTGCTTACCAAACCCGACAACCTACATTTTCCCAATGGCTTCGAGCGGAGGAGCGCGTGTTGGTGGGTACAATACTTATCCTGGTGCGAGGGGGTACAACCTAAAGACGAAATAGGATGGCAAGGCAGAGCAGACCCTAAGCCTTGGTTGGCCACTGGTCTAGGATCGAAGCTCCGACAGGCGAACACAAGATTATTGCTTTGCTGATCCGGCAGCTTCTGCAGCTTGTCGTTTTCCAGATGTAGGTATTACATTTCCTCTGGAGTGAACTAGGCAAGGCAGGCCGAGAGAGGGACCATGATGGATGAGCAACATATGGTCTCTGTATTTCAGCCCAGGCTTTGTGCTATGGATAGCTATATTAATTTCATTAACACCCAAGATCGTGATAAGTGCATTGAGTTCCAACAGAAACTTTGAGACGCTTTCACTGATACAACATACATTTGTACAGCAAGTGAATAGAGGAGTAAACTAAGTAAACTCTTGATAAATCAGAGGAGTGGTTTACGGCAATGTGAATCATAAAATTCAGGACTCGTTTGCGGCAAACAGCGAAACTCTGCGAGCCTTGATTGATAGAAAGAAAATAGCTAGCTCTCTTAAGAAACAAAGAAAGAACAACGCGAAACAATCTCAGTGAGCTGAAGCAAGCTAGGAAGGATGTGCCCAAGGCTGCCAGGCAGTGTGTAAACCACCAGTGGATCAAGTTATGCGAATACATTCAAAATGCAAGTGGCAAGAGAAACATCATAAACATGTATGTAGGGATAAAGAAGACATGAAGTCCAATGGTCAAAAGAAGTGCACCACTGAGAAACTTAACTGGAGAAATCATCACTGATAATAAATAGCGTATTGATAGATAGGTAGATCGCTATTTGGAGCTTTACTCACACCTCCCACTATAACATAAGTTAAGTATGCTATTATTTAACTTGCATCGAGCAAGGCTCCAGGTAATGATGAGATTCAAATTGAGTGTATCAGGAGTGCGCAAGACACACTCATTCTACAGTTCCACTAGCTAATTGAGCCATGCTGGCGAGAAAGACACGTCCTGCTGGATTTCAAAGATTCAAGCATTATAACATTGTACAAGAACGAGAGCGATAGGAGCGACTGTAACATCTATAGGGGTATCTCACTTCTGTTGGGAACGTATTTGCCAAAATTGTTCTGTGCAGACTTCAAGTCCTGGGAGATCAAGTCTACCCCGAATTACAGCGTGGCTTTAGACGGATCCGGTCTACCATCGATATGATATTCTCATTGCGACAAATGCAACAACAACAAACATGCCGTGAGCACAATCAACCACTGTTTATTGCCTTCATCAACCTCACAAAGGCATCTGAGTTTGATCAGTCGTTAGGGTCTGTACAAGGAACTAAAGAAGATTGGCTGCCCACCAACTCTTCTGTCCATTGTGGAATCGTTCCAAACAGGCATGAAGGGTATAATCAATTTTGATTTTGCAATTTAGAAGAGTTTGAAATCAAGAGTGGAGTTAAGCAAGATTATGTACTAGCTCCCACCCTCTTTGGAATATACTTTTCACTTCTACTGAATTATGCCTTTCGTGATCAGGATGGTGGTATATACATTCACTCACGCTCATATGGCGGCCCCTACAATGCTCAGATATTGAAGGCCAAGATCTACGTTAGGAGGATACTGACCAAAGAGTTGCTTGTTGCAGATGATGCTGCAATTACGACCCACTCTGAGTAAGAATTACAAAGTCTACTATCTGCATTCTCTAATGCTTGTTCTGAATTTGATTTAACAATCAGCAAAAAGAAGACACCGATTATGTCACAAGGTGCACGTGGGTCACCATCAATCTTTATTGATGACCCCGAATTGGAAATAGTGGACCATTTTACATATTTCAGATCAGAGGTAAATAGTAAATTATCCCTATAATTGTGAAATCAACAGCAGGATTGGTAAGGCATCAACAACTATGAACATGTTAACAAGATTAGTCTGGGGGAGCAGGAAGCTTGCTGCCAAAACAAAAGTAATTGATTATTTGGTTGTTTCGGGATTTGACAAAAGTCATTGTCTATCAAGCCTGTGTCCTTACTACTCTACTTTATGTTCCTAGAAAATTGACATCCACTGACCTAAATGCTATCCATCCTCTCGTTTTCCTTACCATGCAACACGTATAGAAACTCGTCATTATGGCGACGTTTCCAAAATAGCTGACAAACAAATACCCCATCTAGTATGTTAGCTTCGCCTAGTCTTTGACATTTTCTGATGAAGTATTTAAAAGCCCCATCTGGTTTCTCTATTGCCGTGACACACTTTTATTCGTGAGACCCAGCTTAATGTGCAAGGATGGCAACACACCCTTGCTGCTATCGACACGTGATGGCTTCTCAACATGTTTACTGCCAGATTGCAATGACTGTGTGATTGGCCAATGTCTTCTGATGTAATGGTCAATTCGTGCACGGTTATCCCACTCACAGAGAAAGCAACAGTCTTGGTGTATTCACCCTGTAGTCCAAGCAAATGAGTGACCACTTTTAAGTCACCTGAAAATGACAAATGATGATGATCGTCGTGTATACACTCCAAACGCTGCTTACTGTTTTAATAAATTTCTTTCATATGAACTGCGTGACCAATTGCAATTGACGGTAACACATTACCATTATTCAATAAAGCATCTTTAAGACTCGGAGTAGGATGAATCAAAATCAGAAATGTCACCCTCCTTGAGAATGAATGTAATAACCTGTTTTTGGCTATTCCAATACACATACATTCTAACACCTTCTGCCCGTAGATTCCACTCTTGTAATCTGGAACCCAATTGCTCCGCCTTGTTCTTCGGTAAATTCAGATCTATTACAAAAGCATTCAATTCCAGTTTTGTTACTAAGTGTGATTTAGTAGATGATTTTTTTTTGGTTCGCATATCCTTTACAGGACATCGCTCTCAACATCAGCATCTTTCAGCTGATTGTTGATTTATTGGCAAGATTACGCTCAATAGTTTGCCATTGCTTTCTGAGCGATCGGCTCACACACCCCTAATTTACCAACGCGGCGAGAACCGCAATCGATTCTCTCGCAGGTTACGTTCCTCACGTGGATATACATGACATTAACCTCTAGGCCAGGGAGCCGGCTTAGTAGATGTAGTTTGCTCAAAATCTGGGTCGCTAGAGGTTGATGTATCAGAGCGACCAATGTTGGCTGATTCATCAATTGAAGCAGCAGAAGGTTATTCTGGCACTTTGGGAACTGGCAGGTCATTACCATGTGGTACCGGACGTATTGTAGAGGGATGTTTGGATATTCCAGAGTCCATTTTCTTCTGTTTCGATATGCCTTTCCCAATTGGAAGGACCATGAAAAAGTAACAATTGTTGAGATTAACAGTGTGCTCTCTCCAAATCAATTCAGCATATGTGTGGCGCCCAGCTTTTATCTTAATCCTCCATTATTATTATTATTAGTGGAGTATTGATACATGACAAGGCAGACGTGGTTGCGGCCTTGTGGGAGCACGTGTACACCTCGGAGGAGCAGATGGATCACCATAGTCTGGTAAGAATGAGACAGCGAGGTGTGACGAGGGGATCTGGCCGACGCTCGGCGCTCGGAGGAAAGGCGAGACGGACATATAATCAGATTGCTACTGGAACTATTAGTGTTGGAACTCTTCGCTGGCTGCTGAGGATGGGGACGGAGCGCTTATGGGAATGTCCCGAATGCTGTGATGTCGGTTCCTAAATCAATCAATCAATCAATCAATCAATCCTCCAGTGTGCAGACAAAATACAAAATGTACACCGTCTTAATCAATTTAGTTATATTTCGTTATTGTGATATAATGCCACCTTACTACATATATAACATAATTTATTAGCGCTGGTCACATATGTCCTAGGCATTTCTAACTAGGATATTTTTTTATGAGGACACATGACTAACTAATGGCAACATTTTACCAGAAGGTAGTCTCCGTGGCGAAGTGGTCAAGTCGTCTGAATCGGGCTCCGAAGGTTGTGGGTTCGATTCCGAGCCGCGTCTTTCGGTGTAAGCGTGAATTTTATTCGGAGACTCCTGGGGGTCGTCGCTGGAGCTACGGAATTCGTGTTTTACGCGACGCTTTCGGCAGTTCCCTGCGGAAAGAGACTGAGCCATATTGGATAAAACCCGGTGCAATGAAGACATCCTGTCAATTTTTTTTCTGCGACTTTTTAAACAATTTATCAGAGATCAGATATTTATATACAAAGATAATCAAATGTATGTAAGCATATGTGATAGCACGAAGATGAGAGATGAGAGAGAGAGAAGGAGGAGAGATGAAGGAGAGAGAGAGGGAGAAAGAAAAGGATAAAGAATAAAGAATTGATAGATAAAGATTGTCCGTCTTCCGGTCGTAGGGATAACCACTGATGTGTGATTACCCTTGGTTTCATCTACCAACCTCACAAGTATACAGGTATGCAGGTCACGAATACAACACTACCCTAATCGACAATAGTACAGGCACCCAAAAGAATAGGCTAACACTGAATCAAGTTTATTTGCTTCTCAAAAGAAATTACAAAGTATACAAAGTATCGTGCGAAAACAATTCAAATTATTATGGAAAAATGCTGACAAATAAATAACAACTTGAGAATACCATTGACCGAATATAAACACTAAGGAAATGTAATTAAGCCAATAACTAGTCACATATCAATCAGGGGAATATAACAAGAGAGTACGCAAATCTGACAAGAAAGTGTATAAATCTAATAAGAATGCACACCCAAACTACCACCGTGAAATACCGCCCACTAGTTTACCACGGTATTCAGATGATGACTTGAAAATTAAACAAGAAGAAACTCTTAACTATGTGAACATCATCATTATCGACCCCAACTTCGTCCTCGTCATCTTCAGCTACGTGTATTGACATCGGGTCAGTGATATTCCATCACGGCCTGGGCGGTCGTACACCATCAACCAGTGTTCACCGATGCCAACATCAACCCATAAACCCCCAAACACTGCATCATGTGTAATAATCATGTGACATTAATACAATACCCACGCCGACACTGATAGTCTCTCCACAGTGGACAGACATATAATTCGGCAGTGGGACAACCCTAAACAACAACTCCTGATCCGCTTGCCCACACAGGCCAGGTTCCCCTGCACCAGACAGACACATAACACAATAGCTGATAACTGGACGCCACAGTTTAACAGCTATATCAGGTAACCCTCAACAACAACATTTCTGTCCCCGAGGCTGACAACACAATACACAAGTGACATGTACTAGCGCCGTGTCTCATTATCATTGGCGCCATCGTCGTCCTCAGTAGCATGTATTCATATTATATATTCACTCTCGACAACATAAATTCCCCTTGTCATTAACAACACATCATAAACATAGCAACTGATCAATAACCTGTATCCCTTATTGACTCCAACTCCCCTAAGGCGTCGTCTATATGTAACCTAAGCCATGAACCCCTACGCCTCATCACTGCGTATATCATAGCCATTATCAATAACAACATAAATATACATCATTAACAATAGCATTGCAGCTTGGTACCCCAACAGTAATTATAAGACAACAAGATGGGACACATACATTGCCCATAAATCACATATACGAAATGCTCCTTTACACTAAAACTCCTACAATCATTATAATCTTTTGCAGTACCTAAGTTCACTCATGATTAACCATCATTATGGGCCGTCAACATGACCACATAAACCCACGCAATTATTAACACAAACCCATGATGACAACATAAATTCATATCACTCCTAACAACATCTTAACCATGATAATTGATCAACGTGCATCTTCATCCATTCCCGCAGTATAGTCCATCGTCGTTACTAGCCAACCTTCTTCAATATTCAGTCCTTGAAGTATGGACGCAAATGTCCCTTTCTTTACCCAAGATATTCTCACAACCCGTCCGTAACGTTTATTTCCAAAGAAATGTCTGTCCTCTTCAGCTCACTTAGTCCGCATCCGAGCTTCCAGCTGTCTATTCCCCATCTTGCCTTATAGTATTAAAGCAATTTAAACCTTTTATTCCCGATTTTTGTGTAGATCCGAACTCGCGCCTTCAAATTCGCAGGGCGATACTGTCTTTCGGGCTAATCATAACAGAACCTGACCACGGTTTCCCCTCTGTTACACAACACTGTATTATTTTCTTCACAGGCCTGTTCCTGGTCCGTTTACCTGCAGTAGCCAGCTGATCCCATTGTTTGGTTTGACCTAGTGGCCGAGTCTAGTACCCGCCCTACCTGTCCTGTCGTGTTTACGCTTCTATGAGAAATAAATCGGGGACTTTTGAGGCTACTAATACCATTCGCAAGTAATCACCCCTAGTATGGTTTACGTCGCAGTTAATCCCCGCTATCGGCCCATTGTAGTTTGCCAATGCTCTCTGGTTTAGCCTGTTATTATAGTTAGGTAGTTAGATACGGGTCCGTTACAGAATGTCGCAGTCAATCCTAGCTTTCACTGACCGCTCACAATTCCTCGGTAAATTTATCCACGGTAGCTTGCCATTGCTTTCTAAACCTAAGTACCATTACCCGCGCCCGACTAGAGACTAACAGGTTTCTAATTAATCTTAACCAACTTACGTCAGAGTCCTGTCCAGTGGATACTTGCTCGTCTGCTTACGGGTGCTTTTGTCTGATCACTAAGCCCGTCTTAGAGTGATTCCGCCACTTTCCAATAAAGTCAGGCTCCTTCCAATTTTGTTGGACTCAGTTCTCTGGATGATCCCATCAAACGTGTGTCCACTTAGCCCACCTTAGTCTTGTATGACTTTAGATAATGATTGCAATTGACAGTAGCAATCAATAGTTTCTTTAGGGCGGTTCTTTTTCCAACACTTAAGTCCGTGCTTCCTTTGGTCCTTAGGTACATCTGTCCGACCAGTGTCCCTACAGCCTTCTTGGTCTCAAAAGCCCTTGAGTATGTACTTTTGGCTGTCTCACATCTGCTTATCTCGCCAACTGTCTGCTGTACTACGTATATACCCTGCTCAGTTTGGCGCCTTTCTCGAATCACGTGACCATGCTCTCTCTCATTCCCCCAAAGGTCCTCCAATCCGTACCTCGTGTACCTTGATTAATATGCATACTAACTCTGCATCATATCATTAACCCAAATCGACATTGTTAGCTGGAGTTCACGGCCAAGTTCATCATCCTGAGTTCATGTACTCTTCCCGCTGCCATAAATTTGGAGTATGGCGTTCCTTTCCGACAGCTCGTGTCACTTCCGACCCGGCATGTACTAATAAATTCTGCTGCCTCCAAAGTTCACAGTTGTCCCCCTGACAGCTTGAACCCAAAGTGTAGATTACATCCGGCACTCCTCTCCCTGAGAAACTGCTAGTTAACAATAGAAGGTGACCTTGCGGCTATTCAGCAATGCACTCCCGCTCAACTTCTGAATATTTTTAAAACACTCCTGGTCCTTGAACTTTCTGTTTCAAAAATATTCCAGTTCATGTTTCCCCGGTAAGCCTGGGCGATTTGCGAAAGTCATTTCCCATACTGTCTCACATAGGTAGGATTGCATCGTCAACTGCTATGGACAGTTGTATTCTCATATCATCTTGTTCCTCTTGTACCTTACGGTGTCGAGGTGACGTGTAAACAGCAGGAGAGTGCCCGCTTATGAGCTTCACGTATCGAGATTCCCATGGACTCTGCTATTCTCTCTGTTCACCGTTTACGTGGTCAGCCTCTTCCTCTGCTTCCCTCTGGTCTGTACATCATTGCTTGTTGTGGTATTCTGTTAGTTTTGTAACCTAGTTACAGGGCGAACCATGTGACTTGCTGCCTTCTAATAAAATCTAGCATTGCTATAACCACCATACTTTAGTTCTGATTTCGTATCTGATTTTCTCTCTTCTTGATAAATTGAGTATTCTTCTCAGGAATCTCATTTCTGTTGTTGTGATTTGTCTGCTCTCTTTTTCTATTATTGTCCAGGTTTGGCTTTGATAGCGTTGGTAAGAAGATTGTGTTGTAAAGTGCTTTCTTAGTTACTATTCATATATGCTTGTCAGTTAGTATTGGTGCCATTTTCCCAATGAGTTACTTTGTCTTAGTGCATCTATTTTCGATCTCATCTCTCAATTGCCAGTTGATGATGTTATACTTCCTAAGTACTTTAAGCTATCTACGGGGGGGGGGGGGGGGGGGGAAGAAGAGAATGTTCTTCTGGATACATCTTTGTTGATGTTCCCTTTATGGTTATAGTCATTACCTCTGTTTTACTTGTGCTAGTTTTCATGCTATGGTCCTTACGCAATTCGTTTAGCCCATTAATGTGGTCTTGTAATTCTGCTTCTGATTGTGCTATTAGTACTTGGTCGACCGCAAATAGGAATTCGTTAATGGTGTAATTTGTCGATGGTCTTTCTTCTGTGTTCTGTTCGACACGCGGTGTTCTTGCGTTCTCTGTCTGGCTGTTTTCTTCACATCTGCTGTCTATATAGGTTATGAACAAGAGGGGGTGTGTGTGTGGGGGAGGGGGGAGACAGAGGACACAACTTTGTAGTACTCCGGATCTAATGGTGAAGGTTGCTGAGTGTCCTCCATTTGTTTCGGTATACATTCACTAATGTTGTGTAAGATTCTACATATGTTTGTTAGATGTCTACTCACTCCATAAAGTTTAAGGATTTCTTAAAGCTTGTTTCTATCTACTCTATCAAATGTCTTTTCTTGATCGACATAGGATAAGTAGAGTGTTTCATTAAGTTTAATCGTAAGTTGTCTAAGAGCATCTGTGCTTCCTTTATTTGTTTCCTAAACCCGTGTTACGCTTAGCTGGGTTTATATTGTAGTTGGTAATCTTTTTTTTTAAGAATTTTGCAAAATATTTTCCCAGATTGACTCAAAAGGGAAATGCCACTGCATTTTGTGCAGTTGTTTTTACTGCCTTTGTATTTACAGCTTGGTTTCTCCAGTCTCGGAGTGTCTATTGTTCTACCCAAACATGATTCAATAGTCTGTTTAGCCATGCTGTTCCTACTTCTTGTACTGTTTTAATTAATTCGTTTTGTATTTCGTCTTGTCCCGGGTATTTATCCAATGGGGCTAATCTGACGGCTTCTCCAATTTCTTCCATCAGTATGTCTGGTTCTAGTTCTTCGATGACATGTGTGTTGGTTTCCTGAATTCATGTGGTATCTGATGGAATGTTGAGAAGTTGTTCGGAGTATTGTCGCCATCATGTTAGAATTTAATTTTGTTCACTTATTGGTTCTTTTTTCTCGCTGTTAACTATTTCAGCTGGACCACAGGGTTCTGCTCTAGTTCTCTTTGCACTGATCGTTTTATAGAAGTTTCTAGTTGCCTCATTGTAGATTTATTTAGGGTTTCTCCATACACGTCCCAGTATGTTTGTTTTTTCTCTCTTTACTGTTATATTCACATGTCTTCTTGCTATTCTATATTATACTGTTATATTCACATGTCTTCTTGTTAGTCTATAGTATACGTATTATTATGTTTTACTCTTCACCCACTTTTTTATATTTTTCCTTTTTTGTTTTCTACGTTACAGCTGTCTTTTCTCTGCGTTCAACCAACTTGTTATTTTCTCCATCCGAGTTTAGCCTGTTTTCGTAGTTCCATATGTTATTTTTGCAGTATTTAAAATGCTTGATTTGAACAATTCCCATTCTCCTTCCACTTTGCTTCTTTCTATAGGTAATTTTACACATATTGCAGTTAATTCTTTCTGATATTTTTTTTTTCTTACTCAACATTATCTACAGTGTAACATTATTATAGCATGTTCTTTAAGGTTTTTATTATTATTTTTTTTTTAGTTTACTGATTGACATGTCAGGTATTTACGTTGTGTTTGCTTTCTTCTTCTGTTTGTTCTTAATGTTACGTTTATACTTCTTAGTTTTTCTATGAGCAGTATGAAACTCTCCTGGTGGCTTGCTAGGCCAGTCGCAGGTTTAGGACACAAATCTAATCAAGGGCAGATTATCCCTCCTTGCGAGTCAGAGCCCCTTTAGCTCATAACCTCGCTGTCATGGTGTCCCGGTTTACACCACGCCGAGGTGGGGTTTATTTGTTTAGTCTTCGGAACATCGGTAGGCTTCTAAATTTCACTTGTCACCCCTCCTGAGAGAGGCTGCAGGGTCAGGCGCAACCCACACCTTAAATTTGTCATTAGAAGAAAAAAGTATTCATTCGGCCACAACACTTGTTACATACATATTAACAGATATTAATTAAATAAACTAGTAGCATATAGTTTAAAAATTAGAGCCAAGCAAAATGCTTAATGTCATTTTCATTTTCAGCACACCAAAATTAGTTAAGATCAGGTAGTTTCGTAATTGGTACGTTTTGTTTCTTGACTTGTGTATTGTGTGTTCTAGCGCTCAGAATATATTCTAAGGATGTTGCAAACTAGACAATGTGTTTACCTGTGCTAAGAACAAACTGGAGGAATTTTGCGTGTTTGAACATCTAAGGACATGTTGTAGGCATGTTACACTGTAGATAATGTGTGTTGTAGCGCCATGAACATGCTATAATAATGTTACACTGTAGATAATGTGTGTTGTAGCGCCATGAACATGCTATAATAATGTTACACTGTAGATAATGTGTGTTGTAGCGCCATGAACATGCTATAATAATGTTACACTGTAGATAATGTGTGTTGTAGCGCCATGAACATGCTATAATAATGTTACACTGTAGATAATGTGTGTTGTAGCGCCATGAACATGCTATAATAATGTTACACTGTAGATAATGTGTGTTGTAGCGCCATGAACATGCTATAATAATGTTACACTGTAGATAATGTGTGTTGTAGCGCCATGAACATGCTATAATAATGTTACACTGTAGATAATGTGTGTTGTAGCGCCATGAACATGCTATAATAATGTTACACTGTAGATAATGTGTGTTGTAGCGCCATGAACATGCTATAATAATGTTACACTGTAGATAATGTGTGTTGTAGCGCCATGAACATGCTATAATAATGTTACACTGTAGATAATGTGTGTTGTAGCGCCATGAACATGCTATAATAATGTTACACTGTAGATAATGTGTGTTGTAGCGCCATGAGCATGCTATAATAATGTTACACTGTAGATAATGTGTGTTGTAGCGCCATGAACATGTTATAATAATGTTACACTGTAGATAATGTGTGTTGTGGCGCCATGAACATGCTATAATAATGTTATAGTAGTTATACTGTAGATAATATGTGTTGTATGGATTAGAACATGCTGTAGGCGTGTTACAATGTATATAATATGTGTTGTAGTATTTTTGTTTCTTTTGTTTCTGTTTTTTATGTTGCATATCCCTAACAGGACATTGCAGTCAACATCAGCATTTTTTGCAGCTGCTGTTGATGTACTAGGTAAGATTACGCTCAGTAATTTGGCATTGCTTTCGGAACTACCGGCTCACATACCCCCGTAAGTTACCAGCGCGGCTCGAACCGCTGCCGGTTCGGGTGTAGCTGCGTTACTCACGAGAATGTACGGGGTTACGGCGAAAGCCTTAGAACCCTTCGCCAGGGAGCCCGGCTCTGTGGTGTAGTGCTAAGGACATATTCTAGGCATGTTGTAATGTAGATAATGTGTATCATGTAATGTAGATAATGTGTATCATGTAATGTAGATAATGTGTATCAGAGAGATGGAGTTTGGTCTCTGTTGACATGAAAAGTAGACAATGTGTGTAAGAGAGGCTTGGACAGGTCCCACCCATGTTAAAATGTAGACCATGTGTGTAAGAGAGGCTTGGACAGGTACCACACATGTTAAAATGTAGACAATGTGTGTAAGAGAGGCTTGGACAGGTACCACACATGTTAAAATATAGACCATGTCTGTTCAGCGATGAGGACAGGTTTCTGTCATTTTAAAATGCAGATAATGTTGAGAGATGTTGCAGGCATGTTGCATTGTAGATACTGTGTGTGGGGTGATTGAGGGAACATTCATGATCTTTAACAATACAAATATATGTGGTGTAATGTTAAAGGGCTTAGCGTCAGTCATGCTGCTACCTTCATTGATTATATATCAAGCGTATATAACACTAATTATCTTCATCGATATACTTTCGAGCAAGTAGAACACTAATTACCTTTATTGAATACCTTTCGAGTATGTAGAACACTGACTACCTTCATTGATTAACTTTCGAGCGCGTAGAAGACCTGAATACCTTCATTGATTACCTTTCGAGCATGCAGATCACGAATTACCTTCATTGATTACGTTTCGAGAATGTAGAACACGAATTACTTTCATTGTTTAATTTTCGAGCATGTAGGACACTAATTACCTTCATTGATCACCTTTCGAGGATGTAGAACATTAATTACCTTCATTTATTACCTTTCGAGCATATAGAACACTAATTACCTTCATTGATTAGCTTTCGAGCATGTAGAACACTAATTACCTTCATTGATTTCCTTTCTAGAATGTAGAACACTGATTACTTTCATTGATTACCTTTCAAGAATTTAGAACACTAATTACCTTCATTGATTACCCTACGGGCATTCAGACTTACAAAATGTGATGGCCTTATCACTTCAAAGACTCAGTAGGAAACCGCTTCGTGGCAATATTATTTTACAATGTTTCTTTTTGTTTTGACTGACAGTAGAGCCTTTGTCCACCAAACCTGATAAAGGATGTGTTTTTATTGACTGTGGTTTTTTTTTGAAAATATAGCCGGTCCAGTTTTCTTTTCCATGTTGCATGAGCTCGACAGAGGGTAAATAAGAAACTTGGACCGGCAATATTAAAAAACAAAAACCCACAGTGATTAAATATACATCCTATAAAGCTTCATAACACGACAGCAGTGTGTCTTTTATGATATTTCAGAATGTCCCCGAGGCTTCCATGGGCCAACCTGCAGCTCACGTTGTCCAGGGGTATGCGTAAACAAAGAATGTGAACAAGAAACGGGTGCTTGTCTGGCTTGTAATGTTGGTATTCCCCCATTCTGTTCAGGTAGGCAGATACAGTTTCATGTCCAGTTGTCTTTACTGAGGTATTCACGAGGAAGTTGTTTGAGTATACATAGCAGTGTCATCACAGACCCAAGGAAAGTCAGTGTGCTTTTCACAACAAATACGCAATACTTGCCAAGATAGAGCGAGGCGTCTGCTGTTCACTAGGGTAAAACACAATTATGTAAGCAAAAGTTGAGTTGAGTTGAGCTAAGAACATCACTGCACCCAGGACAGTCTCATATGCGCTCCGTCCCCTCGTTCAACAGGCAGCGAAGAATTAAACTACTACTCGTTCCCACCACTATCTGATTGAAAGTTCTCCTGGTCTTCTTTCTCAATTTTGAGGTTCTACCAGAACCCCTACCAATCCCTTGCAATCTCATTCTTTCCACATACGGTTTCTCAATCTGTTCCTACACCTTCCCCACCTGATACCACAGGTGCCCGACCACCTTTCCCTTGCCCATAGGTAATCTACGACAAAGAGGCGCATTCCCTGCGAGCCTATCAGTCTGTTCATTCCCCCGCACTCCCGCATGGCCAGGGCAAAACATCCATACAATTCTTACAATATGTGACCTCTGAAGCGAAGAGAGCCAATTCACATGAATCATTTATTTTTCTCCACTTTACTATGCATACTCCTTGAGTCTCCTTTAACCAACGTAATGCCGCTGTGATTGCTTCCACCACCATTTTCATGATGGAGGTCGTAGCCTCATATTCCATTCTCTCCTTTTTCAAGAATCATACATTGCCTTCGCAATGAAACCCCAGCCACTCTGTTTGTTTCTCACCACTTACCCATCAGTATAGATCACTATGTAATCTTGGTGCGTATTACTCTGAATCAGTTGTTGCACCTCAAACTCTGTGCAGCCCGCTGACCATTATCTGAACTCACAAACCAGTGTTACTATTACGTTGTGCCAATCCGTCCTGCCTGCAGGTACTTCAATCCACTCTTTTTCACGATTGATTGTCTTTAGATCACAAACCTGACGTATATTTATTTTCCACTTGTCGCTTAAAAGTTGCTTAAAAGTCTCTTAAAAGTCGAAAGGGGTCGACTTCATTGCACCGGGTTTTATCCCATATGGCTCGGTCTCTTTCCCCTCGGTCTCTTTTCTCTTTCCGCAGCGAGGAAAGTGTCGCACCAAGCACGAACTCCATAGCTCTAACGACGACCCGCAGGAGTCCCCGAAAATTTTAACTCGTGAACCGAAGGACGCGGCCCGGAATCGAACCCACAACCTTCGGATCCCGAGTCAAACGGCTTGACCACTTCCCCACGGAGACTCCCAGAGAGATTCCGCTTGTGCCATCTAAGACCTGCCTTTTCTTAGTCTATGACTCTTGGCCATATCTATGACCTCATGCAGGGGATTATTCCTATCTGCAGAGAATAAGTCACTGAAATTGTCTGGCGACTACAGAAAAGTATGAATGGGGTAGTCAAGAATAAGAGTGTTTCTGACTTCCAAAGTGCTGACCTTATCTGAAAGAGGTCTAACGAGAATAAGGACAAAGCCCTTTTCGAACGCTATCTAGAGCAGAGCATCCAGACAGACATGAGAAGCCAACATTTCGCCAAGACAGTTACCTCAGATAGTTGTAAGTCCCAGAACATTGCAGTTGAAGCCACAGTGAAAATGAAAGAGATTAGGGCTGAGTTTTGACGAACAAGAAACAGCGCACCAGGGCTAGATGGTATAAGGAAGGTATAACGACATCAGTATGTGTACCGACAATGAGCTAGAGCAGTGGTTCTCAAACTTTTTTTTTGGGTCCATGCACCCCTTCACCTTATTTTAAGAACATCATTCCCATCTCCCCTCGCCCCTTTTCGTATTTACTCCCAATAATGCCCCCCCCCCCCCACTAGGCCCCTACACAGTATTCGTAAAAATGGAAGTTAAATTTAATAGCACATACTAGAAAGTACTTAAGACGCCTATATAAAAAGTGATTTGCGGGTCTACTTACGTGACAAAATGAATTTCAGAAGGGCCAGATGTACAGACCCGTAAAATATGGAGGGAAAAACAATATCAAGAAATCGATTCTTGTATTAACGCGATCTTGAAATAATCTTAATTCCCCCTCCCCCCGCTCCCTCCCCTGGAAAAATAACCATTCCCTCATGGGCTAGGGGGGAGAATTCCCCACCGGTTGAGAACTACTGAGCTAGAGGAGTCAGCGGATAGGTACAACAACAGCATTGGGAGTGCTAGCATCAAATATGAGTGGTTACACAGCTGATTCACTTGCCGAAGCCTGGCAAAGACTACACACATAAAAGGGATACCGGGTAATAACCATGCAAAATACAATAGGCAAGCCACTGAAGAAGTTAATTTCCAAGAAAATATCAAGCCAGATGTAGAGGCAAGGTTGTTTCCCACCTATCCATATGATAGTACCGTCCAAACAGAGAAACCTGGACACATGCAGCAGTTTTTGCCCGAGATGTCTATGAAGGTTTCCACTCAGGCATTGAACCATGTGCTTTGGCGATTGATCTTGAGAATGCGTACAACAGAGTATCGTTGGTTTTCTTTAAAAATGTTACAGCTTCTTGAACTCAAAATAAGTCCAGTCCTCCTTAGTTGGATCGCCTCAGCCCTCTTCCAGCGGAAAGTAATTTTTAGATGCGGCAGTTGGTCTTCGGAACCAACAACAATATATCGTAGCCTACCACGGGGATCACCACTATCTCCGGTGCTGTTCAATGCCTACACAGTGAGAATCACCAGCGAACAGATCACTGGACCGGGGAGTACATTGCCATATGCCGACGATGTGTTAGTGTATCGTCAGGGTAAGGATAGAGATCAGGTTACTGTGGAACTACATACTAAACTAAATCGCATAAGCACTTGGTGTGTGGAATCTGAGGCAATGGTAAACCCAACGAAGGCAGCAGTGACATGGTTCTCTTTGAATAGCCATAGTGTCAACACTCCAGCACCAACAGTAAATCTGTGTTCAGAGATAGTGGAAAGAACGCAGGCATGTAATTACCTGGGGATACGTTTTGATCGAAGCCTTGCTTATAATGAGCACATAGACAAGGTGAAAACAACGATCAAGAGGGCTTTGACTGCGATGTGGGTGATGGCGGCAATAAACTGTGAGCAGCTCCATCCATGTCTTCTTTACGAGGGTCTCATCATTTATGTTTCTGCGTATGCGATAGCGATGCTGACTCTAAGCCGTAAGCGGATAGAAAGTATGTACAAGAGATACAGCATGCATGGCGATGCGCTACCTACTTGGCATTCCAACCATTGGGAACAGAATACAAATTTGCAGAGCACGTGCCTACCTCAGAGTCAATGCAAACACACAGCACCCACTGCATAGTTAAATTAAGAAAGTAAAGGGCAGCAGGTTAACAAGAGGGAAGTCGGAGATGGGTCAAGCGGGAGACATTCATCAACAGGTGGGTTCACTTGAGCACTTAGAACCTAGCGACGAGTGGGTACATGTGCCAACATATATGTGTACGTCCTTTTCAGATTGCATCAAAGTAGAAAGAAAATTCAGACAATAAAATCCGGCTGCTGTGGAGGTGGACATACGGGCGTTCGTATTCGAGAATTCTTTAGAGGGTGATGCTGTCATTTACACAGAGGGGACGGTTGTTCGACGAGTGAGAAGTTCGTGGGCCTTTACGGCTGAAGCCGGACGTAGAATTATGAAGGAGGACTCTGGTGCTTTTGCTGAGACCACAAGTAGCCTGACTATGGAAGTCATGGTAGTAAGTAAAGCAATAACATGGCTCGAGACACATACATTCACTAGAGTATGTTCCCTTAGTGATTATTCAATGAAGATGTTCAAGAAGATAGAGATGGGGTGGATCCGAAGAGAGTGGTTGCTGTCTCTGGAGCAGTCGAGACTGGCAAAGATTAGTTTAATTTCCGTGGCAGGGCATGCGTGTGTCTAGGAAATAAGCGGACTGACAAGCTTGCGGGTAAGTCTACTGTGGAAGATGGACGAGCCATGGAAAAGGATGACTTTTTGAATGCTTTACGAAAAATAAGTCATTCGCAAAAATCAGGTGATTGATTGATTGATTGATTGATTGATTGATTGATTGATTGATTTAGGAACCGACATCACAGCATTCGGGGCATTACCATAAGCACACAAACCAAGTGTTGACTGGGAAACTACAATCATGGTCAGGATGCGACAACAGCAAATTATAATAGGTGTTGCAAAACAAGAACACTACGGGGAAAGCTTCAGAAGATTAATAATCTAAAACATAACTGATGTCTTAAGCCGCTACACGCTGCGATGTTTACTGGGGAGGGGATCCGAGCACTTATGGACTGACTGGTTCGATGTGCAATGAGAATGATATATCGACTAACTAACTAACTAGATAGCTAGCTAACTAACTAACCAACCAACCAACCAACCAAACAACTAACTAACTAAATAACTAACTAACTAACTAACTAAGTAACTAACTAACGTCTATGCCTTTGCTGTTAGGTTTCTCAAACCTTGTTTACGCAGACAGAAAGACTTCATATTGCCTCTGCGATAACCGTGGGGCTAACAAATGTCCCAAACTCAAACAGCATCATTGAATGTGTGGGTTATGTACTTCAGTCAATCTACGATTCATCTATTCACTACATGTGACATATAAATGTGAAGTATGTGCCTGACTAGATGTAGTGAAATGTGGCAGGCAATACACAGTGCAATGCAATGTGTGTGACCTCGGTGTGTGAACTAACTACTGTTTTATCCAACACTCACCTTAGTCTTCCTACAGCTATTGTGCTGTTAACTGTGTTATTGTGACGGTATTTTACTTCTGTCTGCCAGGTTGTCCAACTGGCAAGTATGGAAAGAACTGCGCCATGACATGCTCCAACCATTGTAAGGATGGGGAGTGTAACTTTAACAACGGAGCCTGCATTGCTTGTGACAACGGATACATCTTGCCCAACTGTACAGGTACAGATCCGAGCAGCTGCGGTCTTTACGTTAACAGCTAATAATGAGAATCTCCAATAAACTCTCTTCCTCTCGCCTTAATACTACATAATCTCCGACTCTTTCCACTTCAATGGGTGATTAAATTGTTGTTCTTCTCTTGTACAGCGGATGCGTTTGTGTAGCGGTTTTAAGTTGTTACACTGAACATGCCATGACTGCTCCTGGAGAAAGGATCCTTGTCATCTCCCATCGTTCGCTACGAGGTTGGCCACGCAATGCCCGTGCATTAAGGCCTACATTAATGTGATGACCCAAATATGCCACATATCTACATCACGTTCTGCCAAAAGTCGTGTTGTACATCCCCTCCCACCCCTCCCCCACCCCCCTCGTTTGCCAACGCTGCCGCCTTTCCTTTGCTTCAGGTCTATTTTCAACAAACATTATGATGAAGACGAGAGGTTTTGAAGGTAGATAAAGAAATTCAAGAACAATACAGAGTGATTGTGAAAAATAGATTCAATACAATAGCTACAATACAGTGCCATGGGCGAGGTGGGTGATGCTTAGGTTATTATCGTAGTGTTATTGCAGTTGCCGAATTATATTATGAATGTCACTTCAGAGATCAGATGCACCTGAATCAATACTTGCTCTCTCTCATCATGTTCCTCTTGTACCTTGCGGTGTCGAGGTGAAGTATAAACTTCGTGAGAGTGCTCGGTTGTGGGCTTCGTGTATCGACATTCCCATGGATTCTGTTATTCCCTCCGTCCAACGTTTACGTGGTCGGCCTCTTACTCTGTTTCCATCTGGTCTGTACATCATTGCTTGTTGTGGCATGCTGTTGACTGGTAGCCTACTTGCATGGCCAAACCATTTGACCTGCTGCTTTCTAATAAAATCTAGAGCAGCTTTAACCCCCACTTTAGTCCTGATTTCTTCATTTCTGATCTTATCTCTTCTTGATACGTTGAGTATTCTTCTCAGGAACCTCATTTGTGTTGTTGTGATTTTTCTTTTCTCTTTTTCTGTCATTGTCCAGGTTTGGCATTGGTAGCACAGAGTTGGTAGGAAGATTGTGTTGTAAAGTGCTTTCTTAGTAGTTATTGATACATGTTTGTTCTTTAGTATTGGTGCCATTTGTCCAATGAGTTGATTTGCCTTATTGCACCTATTTTCGATCTCGTCTTCTGATCTGCCATTTGATGATATTATACTTCCTAGGTACTTGAAGCTCTTTACTTGTTTCAAGGGATGTTCGTTTAGGTGAATTGTTGCTGTTTGTTCTTCTTTAGTTATAGTCGTTTTGCTTGTGCTAATTTTCATGTTATGTTCCCTACACATTTCGTTTAGACTATTCATGTGGTCTTGTAATTCAGCTTCTGATTTTGCTATTAGTGCTTGGTCGTCCGCAAACAGGAGTTCTCTAATGGTTAGATTTGCAGATGGTTCTTCTTCTGTGTTCTCGTCATGCGGTATTCTTGCTGTCTCTGCTTGGCTGGTTTCTTTACATATGTTGTCTATATATGTTATGAACAAGAGAGGGGACAGGACACAGCCCTGTCGTACTCCAGATCTTATGGTGAAGGGTTCTGAGTGTTCTCCAGCTGCTCTCACTATGCATTCACTGTTGTTGTATAAACTTCTACATAGGTTTGTTAGATGTGTACTCACTCCATATTGTTTAAGGATTTCCCACAGCTTGTTTCTATCTACCCTATCAAATGCCTTTTCTTCGTCGACAAAGGCTAAGTAGAGTGTTTCATTGAATTCAATTGATTTTTCTATAAGTTGTCTAAGAGCAAAAATGGCGTCTGTGCATCCTTTGTTTTTCCTAAATCCAAGCTGCGTTTCGCTTAGCTGGGGTTCTAAAGTAGTTCGTAATCTTTTTTCAAGAATTTTGCAAAATATTTTCCCAGTATGACTCAACAGTGAAATGCCTCTGTATTGTGTGCAATCTCTTTTGCTGCCTTTGTTTTTCCAAATTGGGATAATTATGGCGTTTCCCCAGTCTCGTGGTGTCTGTTGTTCTACCCAAACATGGTTGAATAGTCTATGTAGCCAAGCTGTTCCTACTTCCCTTGCTGCTTTAATTAGTTCATTTGGTATTTCATCCTGTCCTGGTGATTTGTTTAATGGGGCTAATCTGATGGCTTCTATAATTTCTTCTTTTAGTATGTCTGGTTCTAGTTCCTCGGTGACATCTGTGTAGGTCTCTTGAATTCCTGTGACATCTGATGGGATGTTGAGAAGTTGTTCGAAATACTGCTTCCATCTTATTAGGATCTGTTTTTGTTCACTTATTGGTTCTCCATTTTCGCTGTTAATTATTTCAGTTGGGTCAAAGGGTTCTCCTCTGGTTCGCATAGCACTTATCTTTTTTTAGAAGTTTCTGGTTGCCTCCTTGTAGTTTTTATTTAGGGTTTCTCCATACTCTTCCCAGTCTTTTTGTTTTTCCCTCTTTACTATTCTACTCACGTGTCTTCTCGCTATTCTGTATTCTCTGTAATCACATTCCTGTTTGCTCTTCAACCACTTTTTATATTTTTCCTTTTTTTTCTTTTACCGCTTTCTTTACTTCTGCGTTCCACCAACTTGTTATTTTCTTTATCCGTGTTTTGCGTTTTTTCGTGGTTCCGCATGTTATTTTTGCAGTATTTAAAATGCTTGATTTGAACGTCTCCCATTCTTCTTCCACTGTTTTTCTTTCCGTAGGTAATTTTACAAAGAGTTCAGTTAGTTCTTTCTCATAATTTTCCCTTACTGCCTCGTCTTTAAGGTTTTTTAAGTTTACTGATTCGCATGGCATGTATTTCCTGCTCTTTGTTTTCTTCTTCTAATGGTTCTTATTGTGGCAACGACAGATTTATGATCTGTGTTATACTGAAACTGGGCACTGCCCTTGCATCTAATATATTTCTCTTTCTGTTATTTCTTGTTAATATAAAATCAATTTGGCTTTTAGTATCTAGATTGTTTCATTTATACCAGGTGTATACTTGCGAATCTTTGTGTTTATAGAATGTGTTTGTTATATAGAGGTCGTGTTGGCTGCAAAGCTCTATCAGTCTACTTCCGTTATCATGCCTTTCATTTTGCTGATCTCCAAATGCTCCCAGGTGTTTTTCTATGCCCACTCTGTTATGTCCTAGTCTTGCATTGAAGTCTCCCATAACTAGGATGTTGTCCTGCTTATCTATTTTATTTAGCACATCATGTATGTCTTCGTAGAAGTCCTCGCATTCTTGCTCATTATTGTTTGCATTACATGGTGCGTATATCTGTACATATGTTGTGATTGTTTGTTCTTTTATTATCACTGCTATGATTCTTTCTGATATATATTTTATTTCTAGTATTCCTCTTGCTAGCCGTGGTTCGATGACTATTCCCACACCGTGTCTTGCCCTTTCTTGCTGTTCTATCTACTCCAGAGTAAACAAACGTGTAACTGCGGTGGAGCTCCTTGCATCCTTTCCCTTTTGTTCTGGTGTCCGCTATTCCCATCAGGCCAATATTCCTCTTCTCCATTGTTTCTATAAGCTCTTCTTTACTATTGAAACCACAGACGTTCATTGTGCCTATTTTTTGAATCGCTGATCTATCTCGTAGTCCATTAACATTGCCGGGTCGATAGCCGTTTGGGTCAGTCCGTTTATACTTCTTAGTTTTTCTACGAGCAGTATGAAGATCCCCTGCCGGCTTGCTAGGCCAGTCGCAGGTTTAGGACACTAATCTGACCACAGGGAGTCCATCCCCTATGGCGAGCCATAGCTCCGTTAGCCCATGACCTCGCGGTCATGGTTGCCCGGTCTGCACCACGTGGAGGTGGGGGTTGACTTGTGTAGTCTGCGGGTCATCGGCAGGCTACTAATTTTCGCTCTTCACCCCTCCTGGGGGAGGCGAGCCGATCCTAACCCTGCTGGCTGCAGGGCCAGGCGCATTCCACACTTTACAGAACATAATAAACAATATAATAATAACAACAATACTTGCTCATTAGCTATAATAACTACAACACATCTACGAACTTCAACCACAACAGAAGACTAACGTATTTCATTTCTATAATCCCACTATTGCACACATAATAAATTCACAGCATGATATGCGCAGTCACAGTTATAAACGCTTATACAGTTACCGTAAAATAACTAAAATTACTGGCGGCACAATCACTGACCGTTTGCCCATTTTATACCGTGGTGTGTCCATCCTGGACCGCTACCACAGAACAGCTCTACTCGAAAGCTCCCCAGTCACATTCGCGAATCATCCTGTTTAGCTTCGTTGACTCTCGGCGTGCCCGCGAGAATTATGGTCCATGCAATGCTTCAGTGCAGGCAAAGATAATTGTTTCCGCTACGGGACTGTACTCAATGCAGCCAACTATGAGTATTATTCTTGATGCACTTGCTCTTGGTAAATCTGCAGTTATATTTGATAACAACAATAGGAATGTTATAATAATTCCAATTCATAATATTTGTTATACTTTCCTTTACCAAGAAGGACAAACTAGAATTCAACTTCACATGCTGTACACTAACTTCACAATGTCAACACAGTTGTTAGTATTCAAACCATTCAAAGATTGTCATAACTAATTAAAATTCAAAAGCCACTTTTAAAAGTTGTTAAATCAAAATCAATTAAATCTCAGCTAGTTTTCCTTTCAACCAAACAAATCAAAACATAACTGTTCACGTTAATCAAATTTAACTAATTTCAAATATTTTCAACAATCAAGAATCACAAATCTCGTTGCTGAGTTCCCGAACATTCCAGATTCTATGTAATTATCATATTCTAATTCATTGTATGTAACCTACTTTGTTAAGTTATTAATTTCACCGTAAGCAATAGCTAATTCTAATAATCTCTAACTTTCATTAAAATATTAATATAGTTCTACTATAGTATCACATAATATTTCCTATATATGTTTTAAGATCCACCAATATATAATAAATACGTTGCAGTAAATGCATTACTTTCTAACTATTCCTATCGTAATTCACAAACAATATTTACCAATGAATTACTCTTCCTAATGATTTAAGTAACTATTATTTGCCAGTTAAAAGCTTCCTAACACAACGTTTCTTTATTAACTAACGCAATAAATTATTCCCGAAAATTCTACGCTTAAACTACATAACACTAAATCACACACTTATGTAGCAATATTTACTTAACCATTCATTCTCAGCTCTAATACAATTAATTTAAATATGTGTATCAACAGTTCAGATCATTAACATTGGTAATCTACTAACGCACATATATCTAATTTACCCAAAACCATATCTACATATCACTAACGTTTTAATAAAGTTCCTTGTAATCAACTCGTAATGTAAGTGTTTACATTACATTAACAGTTCTGTTCACGCGGTCTTGCTTCGAATTCATGAACTTGATTTAGCCTGTTCCCAGATCGATAAATAATGTTCTCTCATGTAGTACTTGGTTAACGGAATTTCCTAATATTTATTAATGATGGCTATCCTTTTATTCGTTTATTTCATACAAATTAAATTTTTCGTGTTTTTAAAGTATCACATATTTTCGCACTGTCTCCAGTTGACTAACTCATAATATTGTCTAAACGAATCTACACAAACTGTCACAGTTCAATTTCACGACGCATGTCGATTCACGTTTCACAATTAGGTCAGGTCAAGATGTTCTGTTTTCCGTTGTAATCTGATGCACAATGTTGCATTAAGCGACTGTTTCTGCAAAACTCTCATTAGCATGTGTCTATTTGCGCTAATTATATGCATCGTTACGATTATATTCGAATATGTAATAATCAAAATGAAATATAAGAGAATGTTTTTTTTTTCTAATTTAATGCATGAATGCTACTATTGAATAGTAAACCATTGTGTGTATCAAATTTTTATCATTACGAATTAAATTTTGCTAGGAAATACTTAATAATACATTGTTACATACAAAGTAATTATAAATTAATACATATATCAGAATAACAGTAATGATAAGAAATAATAATATTATAATAAACTATTATAATATCACGAAAATATACCTTTCTTTATAAAAGGACGATTCGTGAAGGTGATTATGGATCATTCGAGTAGACTTGTTCTGTGGTTGCAGTTCAGGTTGGACACACCACAGTGTAAAATAGGCAAACGGTCAGTGATTGTGCTTTGCGTAATTTTAGACATTTTAGTCCATCATCCCGGACGAGCCCCATTAGTTTCCATGGGCGAGATGGATGATGATTAGATAATTATCTTAGTGAAATTTAAATGGCCGAATTCTAGTATGAATGTCACTTCAGAGTTCAGGTGCAGCTAAATCAATACTTGCTCATTAGCCATATTAAGTATTGGTCTACAACAGTTAGACTGCAGAATTTGTACAGTTAGTCGACAATACAACACATCTACGAATTTAAATCACAACAGGAGACTTACGTATTTCAATTTCTTTAATCTCACTATTGCACACACAATACATTCACACCATGATATGAGCTATCACAGTTATACACGTTTTTACAGTTACTGTAGAATTTCAAAAATTACGGGCGGCAAAATCACTGGACGTAGGCGTTCATGGCTCATAACAGATTTCTGTCTTTTGTTCTGGATCAACTATGCTGAAGATATTCCTCTACGCCACCGTCTCAGTCCATCCAGCATCATATATTTTGGTCTGCCTCTGCCTCTCTTCACCCTTATTCGTTCGTTAGTTCTCTTCCCCTCGATCTTTCCAGTTATCAAGATGTTCTCCAATGTCTCCCTTCTCATCACATGGCCGAAGAAAGCTGTTTGTCTCTTTCTTATTGTTGTATATAATGTCCTAGTTTTATTAGCCTGTTTCTGGCAGTCGTTGTTAGCTAGTCTGGCAGTCCAAGGAATTCGCAACATTCGTCACAAGAATCACATCTCTGTTGCTTCTAATTTCTTCTTAATTTGTTCATTTACATTCCACGATTCACTGCCATACAGCAACACTGGTTCTACGTAGCATTTCAGCACTCTCTTTCTTACATTCAGTGATAGTGACTTATTGCATAAGATACTCTTCATTTTCTGAAGTGCGGCTTTTGCCTGCCCTATTCTGCTCTTAATCTCTGTTGTATTTCTTCATTCTGATGTTATAAATGCCCCTAGGTATCTAAAATTATCCACTTGGTTAAGAGTTTTTCCTTCTGTTTCTATTTCACATTTTGGTGTCCCCATTTTCTTTGATATCACCATTGTTACTGTTTTCTTGATATTCACGGCGCGTCCATTCCTTGCATTCTATTTTAGTACAGTGTCCAACAATTGTTGTATGTCTGTTTATTTATTCGCCACCAATACTGTGTCGTCTGCATAGCGTATATTATTTATATTATAACCTCCAATTAGTATTCCTGGCATCTATTTGACTCATTATAAATTCGCTTTATAGGGAGAAGAGATCTGGTGACAAGACACACCCCTGTCGTTCTCCTAGCTTTATCTGTTCGTAACTACCCTCTTTATTTCCAATTTGAATTGCTGCTACTTGGTTCAAGTAAATGTTCTTTATTATTTTTAAATCTTTCCCATCAATGTTGATATCTTCCAACATTTTAATCAGTTCATCATATTTTACTTTACTACATTGGCACCTTGCCGTCTTGACAGACGATACTTTGTGCTTCAAAAAGGCATAATAACTTTTACCCATGGCGGTAGCGAATGTGACTGATCAGAGCAAGTCGCGATGTAAATGTTCGTTCACAGTGGGTGCATGTGAACGCGTGGTCATTTCCACCGTCATGCACCATCTTACGTCTCACATGCTCGGTGTTTGACTTATCTGCAATAATGTTCTCCTTTGTCTTTATTCCATTTCTGATGTTTGCCCTCAATGCAACACGTTCAGCGGCGACTTGCTCCCAATGTGCATTATCAATGCCTGTATCAATCATGTCCCGCATACACACATCTTTGTATAGTAGTAGTGGCCGACCCTGAGATCTCTTACCCATCTGTAACTCACCAAAAAATATGTCCTTTGGTATTCTACCATCATCCATCCTCCTAAGATGTCATATCCATCTAAGTGTACGAAGACTGAGCATTGAATAAATCGACACAAAACCTGATCTTTCCAATTCTTCAGTATTTGTGATTATGTCTTGCTACTTAATACAAAGAATTCTTCGCAGACACCGAATATGAAAGCTGTTTAAACGTTTCTCTTGGTGTGAGTAAGCTTTCCAGGTTTCACTGCCTTAAAGAAGAGTACTAAGGACACAGGCTTGACAGACAAGGACTTTTGTTTTGGCAGTAAGCTTCCTGTTCTCCCAGACTCTTTTTCTTAACCCGTTCATTGTTGTTGCTGCCTTACCAATCCGGATGTTGATTTCCTGATCTAGGAATAATTTGCTATTTACCAATGATCCTAGATATGTAAAATGGTCTACCATCTCTAGTTCGGCGTCGTCAATAAAGATTGATAGTACCCCATGTGCACCTTGTGACATAATATGTGTTTTCATTTTGCTAATTGTTAAACCAAATTCAGAACAAACATTGGAGAAAGCAGATAGCAGACATTATAATTCTTCCCCAGAGTGGGTCATAACTGCAGCATCATCTGCAAAAAACAACTCTGGTCAGTACCCTCCTAATTTTGGTCTTGGCCTTCAATCTCTGAGCATTGTAGAGGCCGCCATCATAATCCTGATCACGAAACGCATATTTCAGTAGAAGTGAAAAGTATATTCCAAAGAGGGTAGGAGCTGGTACACAACCTTGCTTAACTCCACTCTTGATTTCAAACTCTTCAGAAGTTGCACTATCAAACTTGATTATACCCTTCATGCCTGTGTAGAACGATTCCATAATGGACAGAAGAGTTGGTGGGAAGCCAATCTTCTTTAGTGTCATGAACATACCCTCACGACTGATCAAATCAAATGCCTTTGTGAGGTCGATGAAGGCAATAAACAGTGGTTGATTCTGTTCACGGCATTATTCTTGCATTTTTCGCAATGAGAATATCATATCAATGGTGGACCGGTTCTGTCGAAAGCCACACTGTTATTTGGGGTAGACTTGATCTCCTAGGACTTGAAGTCTGCGCAGAACAATTCTGGCAAATACTTTCCCAACAATACACAGAAATGAGATACCCCTATAGTTGTTGCAGTCGCTCCGATCGCTCTTGTTCTTGTACAGTGTTATGATGCTTGCATCTTTTAAATCCTGTGGGACTTGTCCTTCTCACCAGCATAGCTTTATTAGCTGTTGGATCTGCAGAGTGAGTGTGTCTTGCCCACTCCTGATAACCTCTGTTGGAATCCCATCATTACCTGGAGCCTTGCCAGATGCAAGTTCATTTATAGCACACGTAACTTCTGTTATACTGGGAAGCGTGTCCAGGTGGTCAAGAGTTGGTAAAGCCTCTATGGCGTTGAGGGCATCATCCGATAGTTTAGTCTCACTTGAGTAAAGCTCCAAATAGTGTCCAACTCCAAACCATCTGTCCATCTGATGTTTCTTATCAGTTATGATTTCTCCAGTCAAGGTTTTCAATGGTGCACTTCTTTTGATCATTGGACCACAGGCTTCCTTTATTCCTTCATACATGCTTCTGATGTTTCCCTTATCACTTGCGATTTGAATGGACTCACGTAACTTGATCCAATAATTATTTGCACACTGCCTGGCAGCCTTTTGCACGTCCTCCCTAGCTTGCTTTAGCTCGCTTATAGTGTTAAGCGTTGGTCTCTCCTTGTTTCTTAAGATAGCTATCTTCTTCTTATCAATCAAGGGCTGCAGAGTCTGGCTGTTTGCTGCAAACCAGTCCTGCCTCTTATGATCCACAACGCCGTAAACCCCTACGGCAGGTTTATAAAGAGTTTCCTTAAGTTGACCCCACTTTTCACTTACTGTACAATTTTCTTGTGTATCCACCTCATCGTGATGGAGGAGCTTGAGTTTCTCAATGACCCTGAGAGGTATGCCGGTGGTAGCGTAGCTACCAGCAGGGCCTTCCAAGCCGGACAGGTCAAAGGGTAGGGAACAGACAAATAGAAACACCCTGGTCCTCCAGGTTGGGGGTTGAAGCATGGGGTTAACATCCCCACCTTTGTAAAATCTATTTTGTTACGAAACAGATACATCAGCCTCGAATGTGGACTTACTTATTTGGACAACAACCTCGGAATGTTAAAGGACTCTTGAGATTTGGAACATGGAATGTAAGGACACTATATCGAGCTGGAGCGGATGAAGAACTAACCCGGGAGCTGGTTGAATATCAAATGGATATAAATACAAGAGACGACATTGCAGTTGTAGACATGTTTCAAGCGAACGAAAGAAGAAGAAGAAATGGATATAACAGCAATTCAAGAAATAAGGTGGCCAGGAGAGGGTACTTTAGAGCAAAATGGAATGATTGTAATATATGGAGGAAACACCCAACATAAACATGAATTAGGAACAGGTTTTGTCATCAAAAAAGAGTTATGGGGGAACGTTTTAAACTGTAAAGCTGTTAATGACAGGATTAGTAAATTACGAATAAAAGGTAAATAGAAAAATATAACGATGATTAATGTACATGCACCTACTGAAGAGAAAGAAGATGATATTAAAGAAGACTTTTATAATGATTTGGAAGATTTCATTGAAGAAACCCCCAAATAGGACATCCTGATTGTGCTGGGAGACTTCAATGCAAAAATAGGTAGAGAGCAAACTCATAAAAAAGTGGCCGGTATGGAAAGCCTCCATACAACTTCAAATGATAATGGATGGAGAGTCATCAACCTGGCGAAGCCAAAGAACTGCAGATTAGCAGTACCAAACTACAAAGAAAGGATATACACAGACAAACTTGGAAATCATGTGGCAAGAGAGCCTATAATCAAATAGATCACAATTAACAACAGAAATGCATGAAACATACAAAAAGTTAGAAGTTATAGAGGAGCTGAGTGCCACAGCGACCAACTCCTCGTTGGAGCAAAATTTAAAATAAAACTTAAGAGAGCTTTCTATACTAAATTATAAAGATTACATCCAACATATAACAGGAAAATACTAAAAGAAATTACAGTCAAAGATAAATTTACGCATGAAATAAAATGTAAACTTGACACTCTGCAAAACCCGTTGGTGGAAAGCGTTGACCAAACTAGGTTGACCATCAAGAATACAATTCAATCTAACGCAGAAGAATGTCTCAGTGTGTTAACCACGCATAGAAAGAACAGATGGTTCAATCAAACATGTGAAGAAACAATCATTAGGAAAAAGAATGCCAGACATTTATGGTTAAATGACATCAACAACATCCAAAAGGAAGAGCAATATAGAAATGAATGTAAAAAGGCTACAAAAATAGTCCGATAGCAGAAGCGAGAATATATGAGTAATACAATCAAAGATATGGAAACTAATCACCAGAAAAATGAATCCAGAAAGTTTTTTTTAAAGAACTGAAGTCAATAAAACGAGGGCACCAACAAAACACATCTGGTTTAAAAGACAAAAATGGAAATATGATAAATACCAATGAGGAAATGTGCAACACATGGAAAGAATATTTTGTTGAATTACTAAATTGTGAAGCTCCAAGTAACACTTTCCCACAGGAAGAGATTCTAACGTGTGAACCACAATATGAAGAACCTTCATTTGAAGAAATCATATATGTAATCACACGACTTAAAAACAATAAGGCAACTGGGACTGATGGAATTGCTGCTGAATTTATAAAGGCATGTGGCCATGCATTACATTAAAAGCTATCATCATCATTAAGTGCCATGCCGGCTGGCGTAGGCGTTCATGGCTCTCCATAGATCTCGGTCTTTGGTTTTCTGGATCAACTCTGCTGCTGATATTCCTCCATGCCACCGTCTCAATCCATCCAGCATCACTTCTCTTGGTCTACCTCTGCCATATATTAAAAGCTATACGAACTAATAATAAAAATTTGGAAGACAGAAGAATTACCCCATGACTGGAAAGAGTCATTATTGTTACCTATCTTTAAGATAGGAGACAAGTTACAATGTTAAAATTATAGAGGAATACCACTACTGTCCACAAGCTATAAGATGCTATCCGCAGTGTTACTAAATAGACTAAAACCATATTCAGAAGACATATTAGGTGACTACCAGGCGGGTTTTAGACAAACCAGATCAACAATAGATCAGATATTTATCTTACGACAAATAGCCGAGAAAAATTGGGAATATAAAAGAGATATCCATAACATTTTTGTGGATTTTAAAACGGCTTATGATAGTGTCCATAGGAATAGTCTATGGAATGCTATGCAGGAATTTAGAATACCAAGGAAGTTAATCAACATGACCAGTCTATGCATGGAAGATACTTATAATATAGTAACATATAAAGGCAGAAAATCAGACCCTTTCCAAATAACATCTGGCTTGAAACAGGGTGATGCACTATCGCCGCTACTCTCCAATCTGGCTCTAGAGAAAGTTGTAAGGAACGAACGAACGAACAAACGAACGAACAATCTTTATTTTAAAAACGTAACAATTTGGGCGACGCATGCCCGTCTTACATTCGGCCCTTTCGATCACTCATCTTTCATTCATCAAATGTGCATGTTACATTTACATAGGGGGAAAACAACATTGTCAAATGGATTTTGTAAGCATAAAAAATGCATATTACGCATGGTACATTCACATGGGGGGGGGGGGGGGGGGGGAAACAACATTGTCAAATGAAAGTTGTAAACATAAACAGTGCATATTGCAATGTTGTGAGACACATCCCCCATCCACCCTCACACCCCGCAGCCACTCACACATCCCTCAGCCACCAACACATCCCCAACCCACCAAACCCCCACCCACCCACCCATATCTCCACGCACTCACACAGACTCAGGCAAACATACATGCCGCCACCCACCCACTGATCCCCCACCAACACACACACATGAAGGTAACGGAGGAATTTGATATCGGAGGAACATCCAAGCTGCTTGGTTATGCAGATTATATAGATATTATAGGGGGAAATAAACAAAAGACATTGGAGATATTGACTCACATAAAAGAAAAAGCCCAACAGATGGGGCTGGTTATCAACCAAGATAAGACAGAATACATGGTAATTTCAAGAGAAGGAATGGCTAAAAACTCTGGCCACATACAAATAGATAATATGACCATTAAAAGAACAGAAACATACAAATACCTGGGTACAATCTTCAACTGCTCCAACATCAGAAGGGAAGAAATACAAACTAGAATCAATTCTGGAAATAAGACATATTATGCACTACAACATCTACTAAAATCAAATGTGCTATCTCGTAACACCAAAATCACAATATACAAAACACTGATCAGACCAGTTGTGCTGTATGGCTCTCAAACCTGGAGTACAACGAAAGGAGATGAAGCCTTGCTACAAACCTTTGATAACAAAGTTTTAAGACACAACTTTGGACCCATTAAGGATACACAAAGTGGAGAGTGGAAAAGAAGAAGTAACAAAGACATTTATGATCTATTTAAATCCCCGCTAATCAATGGTATCATGAAGGCTAATAGACTACAATGGCTGGGGCATATAAAAAGAATGGAAGATAATAGGGAAACAACACTCGCTTACACTCAGGAAATAAATGACCGTAGACCCCGAGGTAGATCAAGAAGACGGTGGAGAGATCTATATATATAAAAATCGTTGTGTGTATGTATGTATGTATGTATGTATGTATGTATGTATGTATGTATGTATGTATGTATGTATGTATGTATTTCCGTCCTGCATACGTTCGCGAACGGTCCAACCGATTGAGATGAAATTTTCTACACGTTTTCCTTTCATTCCTGTGCAACCAACTGTGATAGTTTTATCTATCAGCTATCAGCTATTACCTTCCTAAAATTTAATTTTGTAATTACATGACTGAACATAAGAAAATATAAAATTATATGACAAAAAGGGATATAACTTTTAGTATAATTGTTATATCTTAAGTTACGTCCCCTGAGTTTAAATGAGTTGATTGACAATGAATTAAATGAGATGATCCTCACCAGGGACTTGGTGCAGCCGGGCCAGGTCAGACAGACAGATAGACAGACAGATAGTCGGGAACGGGAGCCAAGTTTACTTTAGATAGATCTCTTCCAATCATATTTTCTATCTATTCTTCTATTCTATCTATATTTTGTTGTTATGTTCGGGCCGAACATACATACATAGACAGACAGACAGACAGACAGACAGACACGACAGACAGACAGACAGACAGACAGACAGACAGACAGACAAGATAGATAGATAGATAGATAGATAGATAGATAGATAGATAGATAGATAGATAGATAGATAGATAGATAG
>OY992892.1:93094206-93169206 GCA_963921405.1 Cepaea hortensis | reverse complement strand
CCAGGATTTTCCACTGACTTGACCAATATTGACGATGTGAGAAAAACGGCTGTGATTGATGCCGAACTCAATCGTCTTAACATTGATATTGCTGGCCTGCAGGAGACTCGCCTCGCTGAGGAAGGGTCACTCAGGGAAAACAACTACACCTTTTTCTGGAAGGGTAAAGGGCAGGCAGAAAAAAGGCAACACGGTGTGGGCTTTGCAGTGAAGAATTCGCTACTGGGAATGATTGAAATTCCAGCAGGAGGAAATGAAAGACTATTATCCCTGCGCTTGGCAACCTCTTGTGGGTTTGCCACCATTATTACTGCATATGCACCGACACTCGATTCCTCTGATGATGTGAAGGATTTGTTCTATGAGGAGTTAGACTCTGTGATCAAGGCAGTTCCAAAATCCGACTACATTTATATGCTCGGTGATTTCAATGCTCGTGTGGGCAAGGACTCGAGTTCATGGCCAGTGTGCCTTGGAAAATACAACATCGGTCGCATGAATGAAAATGGGCAAAGGCTGCTGGAGCATTGCAGCAGTAATGACCTATGTATTACAAACTCTTTTTTTAAAACAAAAGAGATGCATAATGTCACATGGAAACATCCAAGATCCGGCCATTGGCACCAGTTGGACTTCATCATCACACGGAGACAACATCTGAACCATATATCATTGACTCGTAGTTACCACAGTGCTGACTGTGATACGGATCATTCTTTGGTTGTTGCAAGGGTTAGACTGAGACCAAAGAGAATCTACACAGCTAAACACAAATCTAGCCCCAGGATTAATATTATTAACACTCATGATCCTGAAAAGTGCTTTCAGTTTCAACAGCAACTTGAAGACGCTTTCACTGATACACCAGAAAATTGTACAGTAAATGATAAATGGAATAAACTTAAGGAAACTCTTTGTAAAACTGCCGTAAAGGTTTACGGCACTGTGGATCATAAGAGGCAGGACTGGTTTGCGGCCAACAGCGAGACTCTGCAGCCCTTGATTGATAAGAAGAAGAAAGCTCTCTTAAGAAACAAGGAAAGACCAACGCGTAACACTCTGAGTGAGCTAAGGCAAGCTAGGAAGGATGTGCAAAAGGCTGCCAGGCAGTGTGCAAATGATTATTGGATCAAGTTATGTGAGTCCATTCAAATCGCAAGTGATAAGGGAGACATAAGAAGCATGTATGAAGGAATAAAGAAAGCCTGTGATCCAGTGATCAAAAGAAGTGCACCATTGAAAACCTTGACTGGAGAAGTCATCACTGATAAGAAACAGCAGATGGACAGATGGGTAGAGCACTATTTGGAGCTTTACTCAAGTGAGACCAAACTAGCGGATAATGCCCTCAACGCCATAGAGGCTCTACCAACTCTTGACCACCTGGACACACTTCCCACCATAACAGAAGTTAAGTGTGCTATAAATGAACTTGCATCTGGCAAGGCTCCAGGTAAGGATGGGATTCCAAAAGAGGTTATCAGGAGTGGGCAAGACACACTCACTATACAGATCCACCAGCTAATAGAGCTATGCTGGCGTGAAGGACAAGTCCCACAGGATTTCAAAGATTCAAGCATCATAACACTGTACAAGAACAAGGGCGATCGGAGCGACTGCAACAACTATAGGGGTATCTCACTTCTGTGTATTGTTGGAAAAGTATTTGCCAGAATTGTTCTGCGCAGACTTCAAGTCCTAGGAGATCAAGTCTACCCCGAATCACAGTGTGGCTTTCGACAGAACCGGTCTACCACTGATATGATATTCTCATTGCGACAAATGCAAGAAAAATGCCGTGAACAGAATCAACCACTGTTTATTGCCTTCATCGACCTCACAAAGGCATTTGATTTGGTCAGTCGTGAGGGTCTGTTCAAGGCACTAAAGAAGATTGGCTGCCCACCAACTCTTTTGTCCATTGTGGAATCGTTCCACACAGGCATGAAGGGTATAATCAAGTTTGATGGTGCAACTTCTGAAGAATTTGAAATCAAGAGTGGAGTTAAGCAAGGTTGTGTACTAGCTCCCACCCTCTTTGGAATATACTTTTCACTTCTACTGAAATATGCATTTCGTGATCAGGATGGTGGTATATACATTCACTCACGCTCAGATGGCGGCCTCTACAATGCTCAGAGATTGAAGGCTAAGACCAAAATTAGGAGGGTACTGATCAGAGAGTTGCTTTTTGCAGATGATGCTGCAGTTACGACCCACTCTGAGGAAGAATTGCAATGTCTACTATCTGCATTCTCCAATGCTTGTTCTGAATTTGGTTTAACAATTAGCAAAAAGAAGACACAGATTATGTCACAAGGTGCACATGGGGTACCATCAATCTTTATTGACGACGCCGAACTAGAGATAGTAGACCATTTTACATATCTAGGATCGGTGGTAAATAGCAAATTATCCCTAGATCAGGAAATCAACATCCGGATTGGTAAGGCAGCAACAACAATGAACAGGTTAAGAAAAAGAGTCTGGGAGAACAGGAAGCTTACTGCCAAAACAAAAGTCCTTGTCTATCAAGCCTGTGTCCTTAGTACTCTTCTCTATGGCAGTGAAACCTGGACAACTTACTCACACCAAGAGAACAATTTAAACAGCTATCATATGCGGTGTCTGCGAAGAATTCTTGGTATTAAGTGGCAAGACAAAATCACAAATACTGAAGTATTGGAAAGATCAGGTTGTGTGACAGTTTATTCCATGCTCAGTCTTCGTAGACTTAGATGGATAGGACATCTTAGGCGGATGGATGATGGTAGAATACCAAAGGATATCTTTTTTGATGAATTACAGATGGGTAAGAGATCTCAGGGTCGGCCTCTACTACGATACAAAGATGTGTGTAAGCGGGACATGATTGAGACAGGCATTGATAATGCACATTGGGAGCAAGTCGCCGCTGAACGTGTTGCATGGAGGGCAAATATCAGAAATGGAATAAAGTCAAAGGAGAAAATTATTGCAGAAAAGTCACACACCAAGCGTTTGAGACGTAAGATGGTGCATGATGGTGGAAATGACCACGTGTTCACATGCACCCACTGTGAACGGACATTTACAGCGCAAATTGGCCTTATCAGTCACACTCGCTACCGCCATAGTTAAAAGTTATTATGCCTTTTTAAAGCACAAACTATCGTCTGTCAAGACGGCAAGGTGCCAATGTCAATGGCATTTAATTCATTTTCTTTTTTGCACTGCTCGTTTAACCAACTTTCTTTTGCCTTCCCACATTTATCTTTTATTTCATTATTATCTTAGTGTATTCTTGTTTGTCATTTTTACTCTGTTTTGTTTTGTCCATCAGCATTAAGATTTCTTCATTAATCTATTTTTTCTTAGCGATTTGGTTTCTCTCCAGTAATATTTCTTTCTTAATGAAAGGAGTCGTTAATATTTCCCATTGTTCATTTATACTCTGTATTTAAGCTATTGCATTGTACCTATTTCTCACTGTCATCTGTATTGTTCTTTAATTTCTTTATCTATTTTCAGAACCTCTTTATTAAGTCTCATCTTCCTAACCATTTTTTCTCTCTCTTTAATCTTACTTGTATCTCATCATGTTCCTCTTGTACCTTGCGGTGTCGAGGTGAAGTATAAACTTCGTGAGAGTGCCCGGTTATGGGCTTCGTATATCGACATTCCCATGGATTCTGTTATTCCCTCCGTCCAACGTTTACGTGGACGGCCTCTTCCTCTGTTTCCATCTGGTCTGTACATCATTGCTTGTTGTGGCATGCTGTTGACTGGTAGCCTACTTGCATGGCCAAACCATTTGACTTGCTGCTTTCTAATAAAATCTAGAGCAGCTTTAACCCCCACTTTAGTCCTGATTTCTTCATTTCTGATCTTATCTCTTCTTGATACGTTGAGTATTCTTCTCAGGAACCTCATTTCTGTTGTTGTGATTTTTCTTTTCTCTTTCTCTGTCATTGTCCAGGTTTGGCATTGGTAGCACAGAGTTGGTTGGAAGATTGTGTTGTAAAGTGCGTTCTTAGTAGTTATTGATACATGTTTGTTCTTTAGTATTGGTGCCATTTGTCCAATGAGTTGATTTGCCTTATTGCACCTATTTTCGATCTCGTCTTCTGATCTGCCATTTGATGATATTATACTTCCTAGGTACTTGAAGCTCTTTACTTGTTTCAAGGGATGTTCGGTTAGGTGAATTGTTGCTGTTTGTTCTTCTTTAGTTATAGTCATTACCTCTGTTTTGCTTGTGCTAATTTTCATGTTATGTTCCCTACACGTTTCGTTTAGACTATTCATGTGGTCTTGTAATTCAGCTTCTGATTTTGCTATTAGTGCTTGGTCGTCCGCAAACAGGAGTTCTCTAATGGTTAGATTTGCAGATGGTTCTTCTTCTGTGTTCTCGTCATGCGGTATTCTTGCTGTCTCTGCTTGGCTGGTTTCTTTACATATGTTGTCTATATATGTTATGAACAAGAGAGGGGACAGGACACAACCTTGTCGTACTCCAGATCTTATGGTGATGGGTTCTGAGTGTTCTCCAGTTGCTCTCACTATGCATTCACCGTTGTTGTATAAACTTCTACATAGGTTTGTTAGATGTGTACTCACTCCATGTTAGTCAGGTCTTAGTCAGATATGACTGAGCTACCGTATAACAGTAGACGGTACTACCTGGTTTCTGTTAGCGCCGAACGTTGGGCGGCGCTTACCAAACCCGACACCCCACATTGTGCCAACGGCTTCGGGCGGAAGAGCGCAATTGGGAGGGTACAAGCCTTACCCTGGTGCGAGGAAATGCAAGCTAAAGACAAAATTGTCATGGCAGGGCAGACCAGGCCCTAAGCCTTGGTTGGCGACTGGTCTAGGATCGAAGCTCCGACAGGCGGACAGTTAGAGCATTGCTTTGCTGATCCGGCAGCTTCTGCAGCTTGTCTTGTTCCAGATGTAGGGGTGTTACCTTTCCTCTGGAGTGAACTAGGCAGGCCGAGAGAGGGATCATGCTGCATGGGCAACACATGATCTCTATATTTTAGCCCAGGCTTTGTGCTATGGAGAGGCAATAACTCCATCCCTGGTCTTAACTGGTCTCGGAATCAAAGCGAGAGGCAACTGTTACGGGTTAAAAGTCCTTGTCAGTTGGCGTAGACATGGGGCGCCACGCGTTGCCTCTGACGGTGGGAGACACCTATAGGTGTCACTGATCAGCTACCGCCCGCCTCAAGCTGGGCAGCCCCCAGCCAATTGGGTGCTGATCCGCCACAGCCTGCCTGCTTCAATGGGTGCTTGGGGCTAGGACAAAATCTGAATCGCAGGCTGTAAAACCAATGCACCAGGTACAAACAAAAATAAAAATAGAAACCTCAAGCTACGGCTTGCAACCTGGAACGTGAGAACCATGTGTCCAGGATTTTCCACTGACTTGACCAATATTGACGATGTGAGAAAAACGGCTGTGATTGATGCCGAACTCAATCGTCTTAACATTGATATTGCTGGCCTGCAGGAGACTCGCCTCGCTGAGGAAGGGTCACTCAGGGAAAACAACTACACCTTTTTCTGGAAGGGTAGAAGGCAGGCAGAAAAAAGGCAACACGGTGTGGGCTTTGCAGTGAAGAATTCGCTACTGGGAATGATTGAAATTCCAGCAGGAGGAAATGAAAGACTATTATCCCTGCGCTTGGCAACCTCTTGTGGGTTTGCCACCATTATTACTGCATATGCACCGACACTCGATTCCTCTGATGATGTGAAGGATTTGTTCTATGAGGAGTTAGACTCCGTGATCAAGGCAGTTCCAAAATCTGACTACATTTATATGCTCGGTTATTTCAATGCTCGTGTGGGCAAGGACTCGAGTTCATGGCCAGTGTGCCTTGGAAAATACAACATCGGTCGCATGAATGAAAATGGGCAAAGGCTGCTGGAGCATTGCAGCAGTAATGACCTATGTATTACAAACTCTTTTTTTAAAACAAAAGAGATGCATAAGGTCACATGGAAACATCCAAGATCCGGCCATTGGCACCAGCTGGACTTCATCATCACACGGAGACAACATCTGAACCATATATCATTGACTCGTAGTTACCACAGTGCTGACTGTGATACAGATCATTCTTTGGTTGTTGCAAGAGTTAGACTGAGACCAAAGAGAATCTACACAGCTAAACACAAATCTAGCCCCAGGATTAATATTATTAACACTTATGATCCTGAAAAGTGCTTTCAGTTTCAACAGCAACTTGAAGACGCTTTCACTGATACACCAGAAAATTGTACAGTAAATGAAAAGTGGGGTCAAATTAAGGAAACTCTTTATAAAACTGCCGTTGGGGTTTACGGCACTGTGGATCATAAGAGGCAGGACTGGTTTGCGGCCAACAGCGAGACTCTGCAGCCCTTGATTGATAAGAAGAAGAAAGCTCTCTTAAGAAACAAGGAAAGACCAACGCGTAACACTCTGAGTGAGCTAAGGCAAGCTAGGAAGGATGTGCAAAAGGCTGCCATGCAGTATGCAAATGATTATTGGATCAAGTTATGTGAGTCCATTCAAATCGCAAGTGATAAGGGAGACATAAGAAGCATGTATGAAGGAATAAAGAAAGCCTGTGGTCCAGTGATCAAAAGAAGTGCACCGCTGAAAACCTTGACTGGAGAAGTCATCACTGATAAGAAACAGCAGATGGACAGATGGGTAGAGCACTATTTGGAGCTTTACTCAAGTGAGACCAAACTAGCGGATGATGCCCTTAACGCCATAGAGGCTCTACCAACTCTTGACCACCTGGACACACTTCCCACCATAACAGAAGTTAAGTGTGCTATAAATGAACTTGCATCTGGCAAGGCTCCAGGTAAGGATGGGATTCCAATAGAGGTTATCAGGAGTGGGCAAGACACACTCACTCTACAGATCCACCAGCTAATAGAGCTATGCTGGCGTGAAGGACAAGTCCCACAGGATTTCAAAGATTCAAACATCATAACGCTGTACAAGAACAAGGGTGATCGGAGCGACTGCAACAACTACAGGGGTATCTCACTTCTGTGTATTGTTGGAAAAGTATTTGCCAGAATTGTTCTGCGCAGACTTCAAGTCCTAGGAGATCAAGTCTACCCCGAATCACAGTGTGGCTTTCGACAGAACCGGTCTACCACTGATATGATATTTTCATTGCGACAAATGCAAGAAAAATGCCGTGAACAGAATCAACCACTGTTTATTGCCTTCATCGACCTCACAAAGGCATTTGATTTGGTCAGTCGTGAGGGTCTGTTCAAGGCACTAAAGAAGATTGGCTGCCCACCAACTCTTCTGTCCATTGTGGAATCGTTCCACACAGGCATGAAGGGTATAATCAAGTTTGATGGTGCAACTTCTGACGAATTTGAAATCAAGAGTGGAGTTAAGCAAGGTTGTGTACTAGCTCCCACCCTCTTTGGAATATACTTTTCACTTCTACTGAAATATGCATTTCGTGATCAGGATGGTGGTATATACATTCACTCACGCTCAGATGGCGGCCTCTACAATGCTCAGAGATTGAAGGCTAAGACCAAAATTAGGAGGGTACTGATCAGAGAGTTGCTTTTTGCAGATGATGCTGCAGTTACGACCCACTCTGAGGAAGAATTGCAATGTCTACTATCTGCATTCTCCAATGCTTGTTCTGAATTTGGTTTAACAATTAGCAAAAAGAAGACACAGATTATGTCACAAGGTGCACATGGGGTACCATCAATCTTTATTGACGACGCCGAACTAGAGATAGTAGACTATTTTACATATCTAGGATCAGTGGTAAATAGCAAATTATCCCTAGATCAGGAAATCAACATCCGGATTGGTAAGGCAGCAACAACAATGAACAGGTTAAGAAAAAGAGTCTGGGAGAACAGGAAGCTTACTGCCAAAACAAAAGTCCTTGTCTATCAAGCCTGTGTCCTTAGTACTCTTCTCTATGGCAGTGAAACCTGGACAACTTACTCACACCAAGAGAACAATTTAAACAGCTTTCATATGCGGTGTCTGCGAAGAATTCTTGGTATTAAGTGGCAAGACAAAATCACAAATACTGAAGTATTGGAAAGATCAGGTTGTGTGACAGTTTATTCCATGCTCAGTCTTCGTAGACTTAGATGGATAGGACATCTTAGGAGGATGGATGATGGTAGAATACCAAAGGATATCTTTTTTGGTGAATTACAGATGGGTAAGAGATCTCAGGGTCGGCCTCTACTACGATACAAAGATGTGTGTAAGCGGGACATGATTGATACAGGCATTGATAATGCACATTGGGAGCAAGTCGCCGCTGAACGTGTTGCATGGAGTGCAAATATCAGAAATGGAATAAAATCAAAGGAGAAAATAATTGCAGAAAAGTCACACACCAAGCGTTTGAGACGTAAGATGGTGCATGATGGTGGAAATGACCATGTGTTCACATGCACCCACTGTGAAAGGACATTTACAGCGCAAATTGGCCTTATCAGTCACACTCGCTACCGCCATAGTTAAAAGTTATTATGCCTTTTTAAAGCACAAACTATCGTCTGTCAAGACGGCAAGGTGCCAATGACTCACTCCATATTATTTAAGGATTTCCCACAGCTTGTTTCTATCTACCCTATCAAATGCCTTTTCTTCGTCGACAAAGGCTAAGTAGAGTGTTTCATTGAATTCAATTGATTTTTCTATAAGTTGTCTAAGAGAAAAAATGGCGTCTGTGCATCCTTTGTTTTTCCTAAATCCAAGCTGCGTTTCGCTTAGCTGGGGTTCTAAAGTAGTTCGTAATCTTTTTTCAAGAATTTTGCAAAATATTTTCCCAGTATGACTCAACAGTGAAATGCCTCTGTATTGTGTGCAATCTCTTTTACTGCCTTTGTTTTTCCAAATTGGGATAATTATGGCGTTTCCCCAGTCTCGTGGTGTCTGTTGTTCTACCCAAACATGATTGAATAGTCTATGTAGCCAAGCTGTTCCTACTTCCCTTGCTGCTTTAATTAGTTCATTTGGTATTTCATCCTGTCCTGGTGATTTGTTTAATGGGGCTAATGTGATGGCTTCTATAATTTCTTCTTTTAGTATGCCTGGTTCTAGTTCCTCGGTGACATCTGTGTAGGTCTCTTGAATTCCTGTGACATCTGATGGGATGTTGAGAAGTTGTTCGAAATACTGCTTCCATCTTATTAGGATCTGTTTTTGTTCACTTATTGGTTCTCCATTTTCGCTGTTAATTATTTCAGTTGGGTCAAAGGGTTCTCCTCTGGTTCGCATAGCACTTATCTTTTTGTAGAAGTTTCTGGTTGCCTCCTTGTAGTTTTTATTTAGGGTTTCTCCATACTCTTCCCAGTCTTTTTGTTTTTCCCTCTTTATTTTTCTACTCACATGTCTTATCGCTATTCTGTATTCTCTGTAATCACATTCCTGTTTGCTCTTCAACCACTTTTTTATATTTTTCCTTTTTTTCTTTTACCGCTTTCTTTACTTCTGCGTTCCACCAACTTGTTATTTTCTTTATCCGTGTTTTGCGTTCTTTTCGTGGTTCCGCATGTTATTTTTGCAGTATTTAAAATGCTTGATTTGAACATCTCCCATTCTTCTTCCACTGTTTTTCTTTCCGTAGGTAATTTTACAAAGAGTTCAGTTAGTTCTTTCTCATAATTTTCCCTTACTGCCTCGTCTTTAAGGTTTTTTAAGTTTACTGATTCGCATGGCATGTATTTTCCTGCTCTTTGTTTTCTTCTTCTAATGGTTCTTATTGTGGCAACGACTGCTTTATGATCTGTGTTTATACTGAAATTGGGCACTGCTCTTGCATCTAATATATTTCTCTTTCTGTTATTTCTTGTTAATATAAAATCAATTTGGCTTTTAGTATCTAGATTGTTCCATTTATACCAGGTGTATACTTGCGAATCTTTATGTTTATAGAATGTGTTTGTTATATAGAGGTCGTGTTGGCTGCAAAGCTCTATCAGTCTACTTCCGTTATCATTCCTTTCATTTTGCTGATCTCCAAATGCTCCCAGGTGTTTTTCTATGCCCACTCTGTTATGTCCTAGTCTTGCATTGAAGTCTCCCATAACTAGGATGTTGTCCTGCTTATCTATTTTATTTAGCACATCATGTATGTCTTCGTAGAAGTCCTCGCAATCTTGCTCATTATTGTTTGCATTACATGGTGCGTATATCTGTACATATGTTGTGATTGTTTCGTTTGGGTCAGTCCGTTTATACTTACCGTTTATCTTACTTGTATTTGTTCACATATTGGAACATGATCACTATCACAGTCAGCACCAGGCATTGTCTTTACATTAATTAAAGCTTTCTAAATATTTTATTAATTAGTATGTAGTCAATTTGGTTGCGTATTTTCTTATCAGGGCTTTTCTGTGTGTAAAGGCGTTTTTTATGGTGTTTAAACCCCGTGTTTCCAATTATCATTTCATTGCTATTTGCCCATTCTATAAGCTTTTTTCCTCTTTCATTTCTTGTACCTAAACCATAATTCCCAACTACCGCCTCAATTTTCCCCTTTCCTACTTTTGCATTAAAATCTCCTAGTATTATTTTTATTTCCAGTGATAAAAACAAGTCTACTGCGTACATTTCAGGTTGTCCAGTCGGAAGGTACGGAACCAATTGCTCTCAGATATGCCCAATAATTTGTAAAGATAAGATTTGTGATGTTAACAACGGGTCGTGTATTGCCTGTGATTACGGGCTTAGTCCGCCTGATTGCACAGGTACTGTACCTTGTTTCTTGTTGTTGTTGTTGTTGTTGTTATTGTTGTTGTTGTTGTTGTTGTTCTTATTCTTCTTCTTCTTCTTCTTCTTCTTCTTCTTCTTCTTCTTCTTCTTCTTCTTCTTCTTCTTCTTCTTCTTCTTCTTCTTCTTCTTCTTCTTCTTCCTCCTCCTCTTCCTTCTCTTCCTTGTTTATGCTTACAAAATCCATTTGAGAATGTTTTTTTTCCCTATGTAAATGTAATATGCACATTTGATGAATGAAAGATGAGTGATCGAAAGGGCCGAATGTAAGACGAGCCTGTGTGCCCAATTTGTGTACCCTTTTAAAATAAAGTCCGTTCGTTCGTTCGTTCTCCTCTTCCTCCTCCTCCTCCTCCTCCTCCTCCTCCTCCTCCTCTTCTTCTTCTTCCTCCTCCTATTCCTCTTCCTCTTCCTCTTATTATTCCTCTCTTCTTCCTCTCCTTCTTCTCCTCCTTCTCCTTCTTCTTCTTCTTCTTCTTCTTCTTCTGTTTCTTACAAGAGGAGAGTGTCACACCTAGTTGTGCACGTTAATGATAAGTATGTGCGACTTCGACATGCATTGCTGTTAGGTGTGTTATATCACTGGTCATTAGTGACACAGCTTGAGAAAACAAAGCAAAGAAAACACCTTTCGTTTGGTTATTAAGTAAGTAAGTAAGTAAGTAAGTAAGTTAGTCAGTCAGTCAGTCAGTCAGTCAGTCAGTCAGTCAGTCAGTCAGTCAGTCAGTCAGTCAGTCAGTCAGTCAGTCAGTCAGTCAGTTAGTTAGTTAGTTAGTTAGTTAGTTAGTTAGTTAGTTAGTTAGTTAGTTAGTTAGTTAGGTAGTTAGTTTGTTAGTTAGTTAGTTAGTTCATCGACATATCATCCTCATTGCACATCGAACTATTCAGTCCATAAGTGCTCGGATCCCTTCCTCAGCATATCCCGACACCACTTCTATGTTAGTTTATCAATCTTCTTTGGCTTCCTGCGCAATGTTCTTGTTTGGCCACATCTCTTTTAATTTGCTGTTCTCGCAGTCTGATAATAGTTGTAGATTCACAGTCATCACTTGGTTCTCGCAAAAGTCTTACTTCTCGTATAGAATTCATAATGTCAGCCTGGTCCATGGCGCGTCCGCCCTCCACAGTAGCCTTGCCTACGAGCTTGTCAGCCCGCACATTTCCTTGTACTCCCACATGCCCTGGCACGAAGATGAAACTAATATTTGCCAGCCGAGACAGCTCAAGAGACAGCAACCAATCTCTTCGGATCCACCTCATCTCCATCCTCTTGAGCATGCTCATTCGCTAAGGAAACATGCCCTATTGAATGTCTGTGTCTCGAACCATGTTATTGCTTTACTTACTGCCATGGCTTCTATAGTCAGGCTACTTGTGGTTTCAATAAAAGCACCAGAGTCCTCCTTCACAATTCTTCCTCCGGCCTGAGCCGTAAAGGCCCATGAGCTTCTCACATGTGGACGACCCAACCATCTGTGTAAACGACAGCATCACTGTCTAACGAATTCTCGAAAATCAACGCTTGTACTTCTTCCTCCACACTAGCCGGATTTTCTTGTCTCCATTTTCTGTCTAGTTGGATGCAAACTGAAAAAAGACGTACAGAAAACTGTTGGCACTTGTACCCACTCTTCGCCAGGTTGTAAGCCCCAAGTGAACACACCTGTTGAAGATTATCTTCGGCTTGACCCATCCACGACCTTCCTATTTTTAACCTGCTGCCCTTCCCCTTCATAATTTCACGGTGCAGTGAATGTTGTGTGTTTGCGTTAACTCTGAGGTAGACACGTGATCTGCAAATGTGTATTCTGTCTTCAATGATTGGAAAATAAAGAAGGCAGCGCATCGCCCTGCATGCTGTGCCTCTTCTACATCCAAGAATAATGCAGATAGCTTCGTTCCGTTTCATTTCCATCCTTTCTATCTGCTTACGACTGAAAGTCAGGATCGTCATCGCATATTCAAAAACAGACATGACAAGCCCCTCTTAAAGAAGACATAGATGGTGCTGCTCCCAGTTTGCTGCCGCCATAACCCACATCGCAGCCAAATCCCGCTTGGCCTATGTTATCACCTGGTCTATGTACTCATTATAAACAAGGCTTCGATAAACACATATCCCCAGATAATTCATTGCCTGCGTTATTTCCACAGTCTCTGAACACAGATTAACACTTGGTGTTGGAGTGTTGACAATATGATTATTCAACGAGAACCATGTCACAGTTGCCTTTGTTGGGTTGACCACTGCCCCAGATTCAACACACCATGTACTTATGCGATTGAGTACGGTTTGTAGTTCCACAGCAAGCCGATCTCTATACTTACCCTGACGATACACTAAAACATTGTCTGCATATGACAATGTCCTTCCCGGTTCAGTGATCTGCTGGCTGGTGATTCTCACAGTGTAGGCGTTGAATAGCACCGGAGATAATCGTGATCCCTGTGGTAGGCCAGGATATATTGTTGTTGGTTCCGAAGTCCAACTGCCACATCTAAAATCTACTTTCCGTTGGAAGAGGGCTGCAGCGATCCAACTAAGGAGGAAAGGACTTATCTTGAGTTCAAGAAGCTGAAGCATTAAAAAACTCAAATGGTACTCTGTTTTACGCATCCTCAAGATCAATCGCTGCAGCAAAGGTTTCAATGCCTGAGTGGAAACATTCATTGACATCATGGGCACAAACTACTGCATTGGTCCAGGTTTCTCTTTTTGGACGGTACCCTCCTAGGTTTTGTTGGGTAAACACCTTGACTCTCTAGCTGACTTGATATTTGTCTGGCAATTAACTTCTCCAGTAGCTTGCCTATTGTATTCTGCATTGTTATTACTCAATATCCCTGCATTTTTTGTGGTCTTTGCCAGGCAAGGGAATCAGATAGGTTGTAATCACTCCTCCTTGATGCTAGCACTTCCTATACTGTTGTTGTGCATGTCTGCTTGTTTCTCTAGCTCGTTGTCGTTCACCTATTGATGTCGTTGTATCTTATGGAGCGCTGTTTTTTAATCCTCGAAGCACAGCATTGATTCCTTTCACTGTCACCGTGTCTTCATCCCAAATGTTCTGTGCCTTGTACCTGTCTTTCGTTTACTGTTTTCAATGAACAGTAAACTGTAATTGTCAACCTTGAGTGTAGGACAAAGGGAGTCTTGAGCCTGAGGAATTAAGGTAGCTTGATTGTGCAGTCGCCAAGAACTGTGCAGGTTCGGGGTTTCTTTTCGCCGCCCATAGAACGAACAGTAAACAATTGCTCAAATATAGAGAGGTGTTAGCAATTAGACCATTCGAATCTGTTGTATGCAACCTATAGAACTGTAGCTCTGATCAGTTATGCACGTGAAATTCTACTAAAATTCATAATGTGAAGGCTTCGTAAGAAAATGGGCGAAGAGATTAACATGGTTCAAGCTGGGTTAAGACAAGGAAGAGAAACAAGAGATCACATTCTCCTCATGCGTTTATTAATAGAGAGGTTTAGAGAATTTAATTTAAACCTTTCTTATGTTTTTTTTTTAGATTATTCAGGCGTTGTTTTATTTTTTTTATTTTTCTGTCATTGTCTAGGTTTGGCATTGGTAGCATAGAGTTGGTAGGAAGATTGTATTGTAAAGTGCTGTTTTAGTAGTTATTGATACATGTTTGTTCTTTAGTATTGGTGCCATTTGTCCAATGAGTTGGTTTGCCTTATTGCATTTATTTTTGATCTCTTCTTCTGATCTGCCATTTAATGATATTATACTTCCTAGGTACTTGAAACTCTTTACCTGTTTCAAGGGATGTTCGTTTAAGTGAATGTTGTTTTTTTCTTCTTTAGTTATAGCCATTACCTCTATTTTGCTTGTGCTAATTTTCATGTTATGTTCCCTACACATTTCGTTTTGACTATTCATGTGGTCTTGTAATTCAGCTTCTGATTTTGCTATAAGTGCTTGGTCGTCAGCAAACAGGAGTTCTCTAATGGTTAGATTTGCAGATTGTTCTTCTTCTGTGTTCTCGTCATGCGGTATTCTTGCTGTCTCTGCTTGGCTGGTTTCTTTACATATGTTGTCTATATATTTTATGAATAAGTGAGGGGACATGACACAACCTTGTCGTACTCCAGATCTTATGGTGAAGTGTACCAGAGTCCTCCTTATTGGGAATTGTCCTCCAGTTGCTCTTACTATGCATTCACTGTTGTTATAAAGCTATTTCCATCAGCTTGTTTCTATCTACTCTATCAAATGCTTTTTCTTGGTCGACAAAGGCTAAGTAGAGTGTTTCACTGAATTCGATTGATTTTTCTATAAGTTGTCTAACAGCAAAAATGGCATCTGTGCATCCTTTGTTTTATTAGGACTAAAAAGTGGGGTTTATAGTAGCACTAGATTTTATTAGAAAGCAGCAAGTCAAATGGTTTGGCCATGCAAGTAGGTTACCAGTCAACAGCATATCACAACAAGCAATGATTTACAGACCAGATGGAAACATAGGAAGAGACCGACCATGTAAACTTTGGACGGAGGGAATAGCAGAGTCCATGGGAATATCGATATATGAAGCCCATAATCGGGCACTCTCACGATGTTTATACTTCACCTCGACACCGTAAGGTACAAGAGGAACATGATGAGATGAGATGATGTTTTATTTTTTGCCCTCGCTTTGAACTCAGCGTAGTCCATATACACTATTTATATTAGTGATCGGCTGAATCTTGAGGGTTAATTAGCTTTCCCTATTAACAGTGTCCCTCGCCATCAGGCGACCTCCTCTTACTTCAGAGGGACTTGTAATTTACCTCCCGAAGTCAATGACGGCAGGTGAACATTTTAGTCTAGATGTCCGGTGTCGTGGTTGAACCACCTACCTGGGCATCAGTACAACGGATATTTAAGAACACGCGTTCTTACCCATGTGGCTATGCGGACCTGCGAAAGGCATTTGACTGTGTACAACATCAGGAACTTTGGAAATCATGAGGACAATGGACGTTTCATCACATTTAGTACAACTCATAAAAACGCTCCTCCATCTAGGCCAATAGGCAGCTGTTAGATTAGATGGCTTTATATTACATTGGTTTGACATCAAGCAAGGAGTCCGTTGTGGCTTTGTGTTGTGCCAGTATTTGTTTGGCATGTACACCGAAAATAAACTGAGAAATGTTAGAGAAGATATAATCTAGGAGCAAACATAAACCCTAAAAATCGGTGGTCATGAAATACCAGAGATTCGATATGCTGATGATACGGTACTGCAATCCATCTCACAGAATGGTATAGAACTACTAATAACTTCAACTGAAAAGAATAGTGAAATCATCACAGACTATATCCTAACATAGCAAAACCAAATATAATGCCTACAGATAAAACTAATATGGAGAAATAAATATGGGATGAGGAAAAATTGGAGGTGGTGGACCATTTCAAATATCTTGGATCATTTATTACCAACAATGGTGACACTACGAAATAATTAAAAGACGGATATCTATTGCTCTTCAAAATATAAACAACTAAATAAATTGTGGCGTGGGATAGATAGACCTACAAAAATTAGATTTTTAATAGCTTGCACCTTTCCCATTGCAAGAAACACCTATAAGCATGTTCGGAGTGATGGCAGGTGGCTATGTCCCAGAGTTGACCAGTTCTTGCCTTATGCAGAAATGCGTGGCTGCTGGGCTTCTGGTTGACTGCCACTGCCATCAGCGATGAACTGTATTTTCGTGGACTGTGTGGGTGAACATCTAGGAAACATTCAGATGGGAAAATGACTGCCGATTCTATCAGAGATGAACTGGGTGTTTCATGGGGGACTATTGTGTTGACATTCTGGTGGCGGCATTATGCACAGTGTATCTGTGCGGGCTGTTGTTTGTCGAGACTCCTGTCTTTTCCACTTTTCACATTGGGCAGTGGGGAGCGCTTTGTGTGATATTCAATGGCACAGGAACGGAGCATAATGGGGACGACCCGTTGCTGTGAAGTTGGAACTGCGATTAACTAACTAACTAACTAACTAACCTATAAGCCCTGGACGCTTACAAAACAAGCTGAACAGCGCATAACTGCCTTTGAATATAAATGTTATAATAATAATAATAAATGTTGCGTATCCCTTACGGGACGTTGCAGTCAACACCAGCATTTTTTCAGCTGCTGTTGATGTACTAGGCAAGTGTTACGTTCAGTAGTTTGCCATTGCTTTCTGAACGACCGGCTCCCATACCAGCACATTATAACACAATACGACATGGTCTGCTGGACAAATCGGTCGCAGCTGAGTTTCGAACGCCTGGTACCCGGCTCACGAACAGCGTTCGCAAGCCTTTGGCCACGGAGACCGGCTTCAATCATATACAACAATCATAATTCACAATCATATATTTAAATTGTCTCTGGATACACATATCAATCACGTGTCCCAATCATACATTTAAATCAAACATATTTCAATCATAAGCACCAGTGGTATATGTCAACCACATGTTTTTTTTAACTCAATCACTATGTGATATTCAAATTTACTCTGTCCGAGTCACATTCGCTACCGCCATGCTGAGGTAAAGGGTTCAACCCCTACACTGGTCAGTTGGACTAAAATGTTGACTTCTCATCCTTGACTTGGGGACGTAAATTACAAGTACCTACGAAGTCGGAGTGGGCTCACTTCAAGGCGAGGGACCCCGGTAATAGGGAAAGCTAATCCACATGCAAAATGCAGTCCAGTGCTACAAGAAGTAGTGTGTGTGGACTATGGTCAAGTTCAAAGCGGGCGAGCGCAAAAAAAAAAACAAAAAAAAAATAAAACCAAAAAAAAATAATATGTTATAGATGGGATCTAATAATATCTTGGATACAGAAAAGCACAAATTCATCCATAGCTGGGTGAATATTGAAGAAGGGTGGATACTAAAGACAATAAAACAAAGAAAATGTAAATACTCGTATGTTGGTCACTTAAAACGTCATGAAAATTTGGAGAGAACAACACTGGTGTGGAATATGCTCGGAAAAAAAGGAAGAGGGCGGTCAAAGTGAAAATGGGTGCAGGATGTGGCAGATGATCTCCAGATGGGTGAATCTGATGCGGTACATCTTGCTTTTGACCGAGAAGTTTTCAAGAAGGTTGTTAAGGTATGAATGCATGAATGAATGAATGAATGAATGAATGAATGAAAGCAAACATTAAAAAGTTATGTTATTTGTGAAATTACCACGGGAACAACAAAGTATCCCCATACGGACAAAACATGTAACAATGTATGTTAATTATTTCAGCTAAAGTATTATTAATGTACTCACTAAATATGATATATGCTGGTCTCCGTGGCTAAGGTCTTGCGGACGCAATTCGTGAGATCGCTTATCTGCGTTCGAAACACAGCTGCAACTGATTTGGCAGCAGACCGTTTCGTGCTTGCTTTTAACGTGTTGGTATGGGAGCCGGTCTTTCAGAAAGCAATGGCAAACTACTAAATGTAAACTTGCCAAGACATCAACAACAGCAATAAAATCCTGGTGTTGACACCGATGTCCTGTAAATAGGATATGCACAAAAAAAAAAAAAAAAGGAAACAAAAAATGTGATATATAACTCTGCAATATACAGAACCTGTACTTTTGTATAGACATGAATCGTGGGCAATGTGCAGACCTTCTGAAATAACATCTAAAGGCAGTGGAACTGTTGTTTCTGAGGACAATGCAAAGTATACCATGGACAAAGAGAAAATAGTAAGCAAGTCCTACAAGAAGCAAATGAAAATCGTAAACTGATTAGAGAAATTAATCGCAGACAGTGAAAGTTATTTGGGCACGTTATGTAAAAACATAACTAGAGAACATGTTGACAACTGTACAAATTGAGGGGAAAAGAACAAGTGGAAGGCAAAGGAGTACATATCAAGATGACTTGGCCACACGACATGGTCGAGACAAGAACACAGAGCTGATCCACGACTCTGGTAATCGGGTTAAGATAGCGAAACATGGCCGCTGACGATTATAGGCATGGTACATGATAACGATGCACCTGAAGAGATGCAGCGAACTATTCCAAGCAATAAATCGTGTAACATTTTGTTTGTGGATTCTGTGTTTACATTCCCTAAGTCAGTATGTTGTTTTGAACAACAGTATCAATATGTACACAATACAATATGAGACAACGGATTCCAGGGGGACATTATGATAAAATCTGAGTAAAAAAGATCAGAGTTCGAGGAAGAAACAAGAACATCATATAATGACTGGAGTTCTGAGAGATGAAATGTATTTGTGAGTGTAGGGGACAGTGGAGTCATGTGATCTTCGGACTACAACTCCAGATTATTAACTCATTAACCTGGTGATGGTGATAGTGATGGTGATGGTGATGGTGATGGTGATAGCGATGGTGATGGTATTGGTGATGGTGGTGGTGATGGTGGTGGTGGTGGTGATGGTGATGGTGTTGGTGATGGTGCTGGTATTTGTGATGGTGATGTTGATGGTGATAGTGATGGTGATGGTGATGAAGAGGGGTCAAATGCTAACTGGAGGACAACATAGCCGAATGGATAACTGCATCCACTCATAAACATCCGGTGTACTGATGCTGAGGTAGTGGGTTCAACCGCAACACTGGTCAGTTGGACTAAAACTTTGACTTCCCGTCCTCGACTTGGGGACGTAGATTACAAGTACCTCTGAAGTCGGTATAGGTTCGACCGATGTCGAGGTACACTAGTTATAGGGAAAGCTAATCCACACACAATGATAAGTATAGTACACTAGAAATAGCAGCATATGTATGGACAACGAATGAGTCGACACGTAAAAGAAAATAAATAAAAAGACAAACTACTAAATATAATATTGTTTCATACAATAAAATGTGTTGCTGTCTTCAATATAATAATGCTATGCTCAAATATTTCCTACACATGCCACATCCTCTCAAGGCTGCCCAAAAACACGTTATGGCACAAACTGTGCCCTGATGTGTCCTAACATCTGCACAGATAACTTGTGTGACATGCACGATGGCGGTTGTTTTGGCTGCAAGAATAATCATAGCGTACCGGACTGCACTAGTAAGTTGCACATTATCAGTCTGTGTTGTGTCTAGTTCCAGTGTCATCTGCCCTAGTGTCATTGTGGTCTTTGTCTAACTGTACGGGTGCTCATCCAGACAGCATGTCACATTGTGTAGTCAAACCGACCACTGCCCAGTTAAAAACACATGCATAGCAAACACAGGTACGGAGACACATAACCAATCAAACACGCACACACACACACACGCACACACACACACACACACACACACACACACACACACACACACACACACACCACACACACACTTTCATGACACGATCATTGAAAGTTGTTTGTATTTTTCTTAATGGTGCATATGATGTTATAGTTTCCTTGGACTCTTTCAGGCAATCTTTGTTAGTTACTCTGACACAACAAAAAAGTTGCTACATTCGTCTCATGTCATTATGTTCCTTTTACGTTAACCTTACATTACGTATACATAGAAGATGTAAGAAAAAGACACAAGTGGGGGTGGTCGAAACATTAACAACTGAATTGCAATACTTGATAATGTAGACACACAGCCACATCACGTCATTGTGATCATCTTATACGCTTACTATAGAGAAAAGGCGTAGATGTGGGGATGCAGCAATAGACATCACGTGATAGGCAAGTATGGAAACACTCGGTTGTTGATTGCTACTGTGTGTTGTGTACATTCTTACAGAGTGCCCCAAGGGCTTCTATGGAAAAAACTGTCAGAGATACTGTCCAGCAAACTGTAAAGACTATTACTGCGACATCAAGAACGGAAGTTGCCAAGGTGAACATTCATTGTGCTATGTCACACCCTTCTGCCACTGCTTAACCCACTCGCAGTTTAATTAGATTATTCTGAGAAAACCTGTCCTGCTCGAGTGATTTAATCACTATTTCACCACATGGCATGATCATCATCATCATCAACATCATTTTCACTACCATCACACAATAATCATATTGATCAGCATTATAATCATCACCTTCTTCATCTACCAACCCATCAGTACCTTCATTCTCATAGCCAGGATAGTTTGTCGTAAGGCTGGTTTTGAAATCACTTAAAAAATTCACCCCTCACCCCATCACGTATTATCAGAAATCGCTTGAGCTGTGCGGACATGTAAACTGTTATTAAATAAACACAACAGTTAGTTGCATGTCCTTTACAGGACGTAGCAGTCAACAACAGCATTTTTTGGCTGTTCGTGATTCCTGGGAAAGTTTACGTTCAGTAGTTTGCCATTGCTGTCTGAACGAACGTCACTCATACTATTTCATTTTAAAAAACACAGCTGTTTCGGGCGCGGGTATGCGGGATTACGAATAGCGCCCGTAATTCCTGCGCCACATCGGGCTCTAATTGTATATACATGTGTGTGTGTGTGTGTGTGTGTGTGTGTTTGTGTTTGTGTGTGTGTGAAAAAGCTGGCAAGGCTCCCGGTGCAGATAATATCACAACAGAAATGATTAAAGCTTTAGAAGAATATGGAATAGATCAAGTCAACAGACTGCTGAACATATTATAAAATACGGGAGATAACCTTCTGAATTATGTAACTCTGTATTTTTTGCAATCCCAAAGAAATCAGGAGCCTTGGAATGTGATCAACATAGAACAGTTAGTATAATGAGTCAGATCACACAGATTTTGCTACGAATTATCATGCAAAAAGTGAGGAAGAAAATACAACCTGAATAGGGGAAGAACAATATGGGTTTGTAGAAGGAAAGGGTACACTAAATGATGTGTATATGCTGCGAACAGTTATTGAACGTGTTATAGAAGTAAACAAGGATGTACATCTTTGCTTTGTTGACTACACAAAGGCTTTTGATAGAGTTAGACATTTCTACATGGTGGATTTGCTTGCAGATCTTCAAATTGATGGGAAAGACATTAGACTTATCAAAAACATATATTGGAAACAACAAACTGCCATAAGGATTGATAATAAAGTGGGACAATATCAGCCAATTAAGAGAGGTGTTAGGCAGGGATGTGTAATGTCTCCAGATCTTTTTTCCCTATACACTGAACATATTTTCAGAAATGTGGAAGATATAAATGGAATCAGCATTGGAGGACGAAACATCAATAACATTAGATATGCAGATGATACAGTATTGATTGGAAACAATGCGCAGAATCTGCAACAATTAGTAGATGCGGTTGTTGTACACAGTGAGCAATTGGGGTTAGAATTAAATGGTAAAAAGACACAGATTATGGTCGTCACTAGGAAGAACGAAATACCACAATGTAATATACACGTAAATGGGACTATTCTTCAACAAGTGAATCAGTAGAATTAAATCGGAACAGTCATAACATCTGATGGGAGATGCCTTGAAGAGATTAGAACAAGAATCGTCATGGCGAAAGTAGACTTTAGCAAGATGAAAAACATTCTGACCAATAAAAAGATGTCAATTGAAACGAAAAAAAGAGTGTTGAGGTGCTACATAGAGCCTGTTCTTTTGTATGGATGTGAAACTTGGACAATGAGCAGTCAAGCTGAAAAACATCTGATGGCTGCAGAAATGTTGCTTCTGAGGAAAATGCAAAGAATACCATGGACAGGCAGAAAAACTAATGACCAAGTACTACAGGAGACAAATGACAATCGTAGTTTAGTTAAAGTTACTTTAGAGTTTGAATCGGATAAGGCAATTCTGTCAGAATGATCGGCAGGTCTCACAATATATATGTATATATAAAGTTGCATCAAGGGAAGCCCTCCCATTAACCGAGGGTGCCTATTATGGGCGGCTGTTCTGTGAAATGAACAAAAGAAATAATAGTTGGAAATGTAATTACAACTAAACAGGATGCCTCGCCAGGGGCAAGAGCGACAGATCCTTTAGTCGAGGAAATTGTTGGTGATCAAGTTGACCTGGCTTCTGTGATTGTGTCCCCTAAAGTGAGGCCTATCAAACCTTTGGTTACCCCCCTCCCGTAAAAACGATAATTTAGATGCGCTATAGAGCACCCTATGTCCCAGTTGAAGATGATGGCGCCCTTGTCTAGTAAGTAGCGCTAGCACTATCGCTTTCAAGAGATTACCAGATTACAAAAGAGCTTTGAGGCTGAGCATTAAAAAAAAAAGATCTTTGCTATATAAGAAGTATTGCCGTGCTGTGAATGTCTTGGATTGGATTGATACGACACTGCTTACGGTGAACGTGATGCTTATGTCAACTACCATTGCGGACCTGTTATCTTCGGCCTAAAGATAGGCATCCTCGTGTATAGCCTATTGGGGAGAACCGCAAGTTAGCGGCCTACAGATGCGTGCTGAAGGCCAAGAAACATGATGAGATTCGGATTCTATTGGAGGGTAAATTGAGTATCATTTCCGAACTGGTGACAGCGGTCTTGTAAAATGGTAAGATATATGATACTAAATTTCGATTAACTATTACCGCTGCCTTAAAATGTCATCAAATGCGACCGAAATCTGTTGTAAAGTTTCCGCTGATTTATGTTCAGAGACAAAAAATGAGCCTACCAAAAACATTTTGCCCAAGCCTCCATTATCCCCCAAATAGGGTAGATTTATGCCGCAGCGCGCTAGACGGAAGTAATACACTTGTCATCCCAAGTGCTTTTCGCTGAAAGACAGCGAGCTCTATTTTTCGCCTGTCATTCGCAGCACACGGATGTTAATTACAGTGTAGAGAGCGTGATATGTCCCTTTTTATTTTCAGTTGCGGCGTGGTTAAACCACACCACACCACGAAGTGCTTATCGTCAAAGGCACCGACTTTGTAAAAGCCTCGCCCTGCCTACACTCCGTCCATGCCTCCTTTAGCATAGCCTCCCAGCATCGGGATATGCTTCCTCTTTAGAAAACCAGCAGTTATCATCTCCTCCTCGGGTGTGCATTTTCTACATACCTCAGCATCCATGCTGGCGAGTAGCATAGTACTATATGATTTACACATGTCTCATGGCTGCTTTGTGCCAGCTGCGCACATCAGACACACACATGAAACACTACTCCATTTTAGTTGCTGCATGTTTTTATAGCAGTAATCGGCGCTTGCACTTGGTATTGTACCGAACCATTGCCCCGAGGGTCGTGATCCACTCGCTATATGTCATCTTGGAATGGCATATCTCTAACAAGGTATCACGCCTCTGGATGCAGAGACCGCTAAGCAATCGTCTCGACTTCAACACACTCAGTTTGCATTAGTGTACACTGAAGCTGCGGCGATAGTTGAAAGTTGTCTAGAACATTCCGATGTCGCGATTTGACGACTTCGCAATGATACTACAGAGGCTCGCGATGCGTATTGCCTTCTAAGCATGGGGCTGTGAGGGTGGTGGTTTCAGTCTGGTTATCTTCTGGTGGGTCGCGATGGGTCCGAGGAATTATCACGACGACAAACCGGGACACCCTGGGGTGAGAGGGGGCCGGGGCGGGGGCACATATGCCTTGGCCTGCAATGTTGTGGTATAGCTGGGGCCCGTATTGGGGTGCCACGCCACTGCCAATGAGGTCCTTGGATGGCCATTGCCCCCAAACAGCTATTATAGATCTGCTGCCGGGCTCTGCTACCCGTGAGTAGGTTTTCTTACCTAACAATTTTGACACTACAGCAGCCTTTTGACCAACTCTTTAAGTGGCCCATATGTCTTGGGATTCTTAACGTACTCAGCTGTACACAGGACTTTATTCTTTCGTCCTCATCCAAGGAATCTATCTGATCAGGGATGGGAGGGCGTGTAACAGCATTGGTTCCATATGGTTCTACGGCCATTGTTTAACCCTATTCAGGTGACGGGTCATCTATCTTATGAGCCTGAGGCGAACACATTAACTCCTCATCCAGTTTCATGGTAGTGTGATAAGATGACACAATTTAACACTCTCTTTCCAGCCCATCTGCCGATTCACATTGTTCCATCTGTCTTTCATTTTTAACGTTTGCCGTGAGCGTGTTTTGTATATGTGACGAGACTGCATGAACCAGTAACTATCAGGATCAAGGACGGGGCGTTTGTCAATTTGTGTCTTGACTTACTTATTAGAACAAAATTGTTATCTCCCTCTGTTTTATAGGAAACGAAAACTTAACATAGTCAAGCGTAACATCACGTAGCAGGTGAGTTTGAAATTAAGCACTCACAAAGATTTGTTATCCAAATTATGTTTGTCTCTTTTAAGGATCATGCATTCTGAATATGTTTATAATTTTCAGATATAGCATATTTATATAGTTCACATACATCGTAATACTGTTCTGTATGTCTCGATATTGTAGCTTGTGTCAGAGGCTTCTATGGGCAGACGTGCAACAACACGTGTCCAAAGTCGTGTAAGGACAAATTGTGTCATTTTACCACCGGCATTTGTCTGGCCTGTGAGAAGGGAGTTCTGCCATACTGTGCGGGTAAGCTTGTGTGGGTGTGTCATCTTAAACCATCATTTATTGTGAATAATTGGACGAATGGGAAAAAACTATGTACTAATGATGCTTAATTGTACAATGAATATACACTTGCGACATCCACTTCTGAAAACACACATACAACACACACACACACACACATACACACACACATACACACACACACATACACACACACATACACACACACACACACACACACACATACACACACGCACGCACGCACGTACACACACACACACACACACACACATATATATATATATATATATATATATATATATATATATATATATATAATATGAGTCCGAGTCAATAAGTAAGTCACACATTTCTGTGGGATGGTGGGTAAATGTAGTTGGTCGTTTCTACAGGAGGCATTAGGTAACAGCAACATCGAACTTTATGTTCCTTTTCGTCAGGTGGCGCTAGTTGTCTCAAGCGCATGCGCAGCGCGTAAAGAAACTGACGAATGTACATACGGAGTGTACAACCAAAGAGCAACGTGCTATTGTGCGTTTATTTTTGGGCAAACCGAAGGTGGGAAGCTCTGGAATTTCCACCTTACAGTCCCGAGTTAGTCCCTTGCAATTTCCACCTTTTTGGTCCACTGCAAACCCACCTTTGCGGGAGATAATTCGCGAATGACGCCAAAGTTGAATGTGAAGTGAAAACGTAGTTTGGGAGGACTGATAGAACGATGGGATAAGTGCATACGTATTGGTGGAAATTATGTTGAGAAATAAAGAGACATTGTATGAAAAAAAAAAAAAAAAACTGGTTTCAAGTTGTTATCAAATTTAGTTATTTTTCTATAACCATTTGTGACATATGTATTGACTTTCCCTCGTGTACGTATACCAATCAATCAATCATGTGCCATGCTGGAAAGCGTGGGAGGTCATGACTCCCCATTTAAGTCGATCACCAGTGTCGTGGATCAGGTCAGTGTTCCTGTCTCGACCATGCCATGTGGCCAAGCCATCCAGGTAATTGCTTCTCGGTCTTCCCCTTGGTCTGTTCTCTTCGATCTTGCCAGTTGTCACCAAGTTCTCCAATTTATTTCTTCTTAAAACAGTCAAAAATATTTGACTGTCTACGTCTAATGTCTCTGATAAGTTTACGATTTTCATTTGTCTCCTGTAGTACTTGGTCATTGGTTTTTCTGTCTGTCCATGGTATTCTTTGCATTCTCCTCAGAAACCACATTTCTGCAGCCATCATATATTTTTCAGCTTGACTGCTCATTGTCCAAGTTTCACATCCATACAAGAGAACAGGCTCTATGTAGCACCTCAGCACTCTTTTTCTTGTTTCAGTTGACATCATTTTATTGGACAGTATGTTTTTCATCTTGCTAAAGGCTACTTTCACAATGGCGATTCTTGTTTTAATATCTTCAAGGAATCTCCCATCAGACGTTTTGACTGTTCCGAGATAATTGTACCGATTCACTTGTTGAAGAGTATTCCCATTTACTTGAATATTTCATTGTGGTATTATGTTCTTCCTAATGACGACCATAATCTGTGTCTTTTTACAATTTAACTCTAACCCCAGTTGTTCACTGTGTGCAACATCCGAATCTACTAATTGTTGCAGATCCTGTTCTGTTCATTGTCTGCAATCAATGTTGTTTGTCCATCAAGAATGATGATGACCATTCATTTCATTATGTGGGGATGAAAATATGGAGCCGTGAGTTCTAAGATGGCTGATAAGGCCTATTTTAGCTCGAAATATTCTTTGACAATGTGGACAAAGAAAGCTTGACGTCTCTGGGGAAGGATTTCCTGCAATACTTTTTCTGTCCTGCATTTTCTTCACATCTCTTGCAGTCCTGGTTGCCTCACACATGACTGAACCCTTGCGTAATGATGCACGCCACGAATTTCGGTCTCTGGTTTGAGTCTCTCAGATGTCATGATGAATTCCAAAATCATTCAGTCAGATTTTCAGTGTCTTTAAAGTGTTTCCTCTGGCCGCCTTGGGAGCGTTTACCACAATGCAACTCGCCGTAAAAAAATCGTTCAGGGAGCCTATGAACTGGCATGCGAGTTATGTGACCAGCCCAGCGAATCTGATTCTTCATTAGTAGTAAATACTGGGCATGGACGCTCTTTCTAGGACTTCAGTGTCTGGGATTTTGTCTTGCCATTTAATCTTCAGTAGCTTCCCAAGAAGCTGTGTGGAAGTGGTTTAATTTCCTTGCCTGTCGCTGATAAACAGTCCAGGTTTCACAAGCATATAGCAGTGTGGATAATACAACTGCTTTGTAGACTGTTAGCTTTGTTTGCAGGCTTATTCCAATTCTGTCCCATACATTATTGTACATTCTGCCAAAGGCCGCGCAGGCCTTGGAGATTCTTGCATTCACTTCATCATCAATTGTGGCAGCTTGTGACACAGTGCTGCCAAAATAGGTGAATTTGTCCACAACACTTAATCTATGACCATTCACTTTGATATTCGGCACAGTGTGATTATTCCCTGGAGCTGGCTGGAACTACAGTCTTCTCCAAGTTGATATTGAGCCCAAAGTTGGCAAAAGCATGTGAGAAAGCTGAAACATTATGTTGCATGTCCGCCTCTGAGTTGGCTTATAGAGCACAATCATTGGCAAACATCTCTGGCGGTGTCGCTGTTAATTTTGGTTTTAGCTTTCAGCCTTCTGAGATTGAATAACTTTCCATCCATGCGGTAGTTGATGTCTATTCCAATGCCGTTGTTCTCGAAGGCATTCGTCAACATAGCTGAAAACATGAGGCTGAACAGTGTTGGTGCCAGGACACATCCTTGTTTCACTCCATTGGTGACAGGAAAGGGCTCAGACAGTTCACCATTTTCCTGAACTCTTGCCTGCATACCATCAGGAAATAGCCGCACTATTTGGACAAACTTTCGTGGACAGCCATATTTTGCCATAATCGTCCACAGTTCTTCTCTGCTGACTGTATCAAAAGCCTTGGTAAGGTCAATGAAAGTGGAGAACATTTCGCAGTTCTGTTCCTGACATTTCTCTTGCAGCTGCCTTGCAGCGAAATCATGTCAACAGTTTTTCGTTCTTTTCTGAAGCCACATTGACTCTCGGGAAGAAGACCTTGATCGAGATGGGCCGTGAGGCGATTGAGAAGAATTCTGGAGAGTATCTTCCCTGCAATTGAAAGCAATGAGATGCCTCGGTGGTTGTCACAGGATTGGCGGTTTCCTTTACGTTTGTAAAGGTGGACTATTGACGCGTCCTTGAAATCTTGTGGCATGGTCTCGTTCACCCATATGTTTGTAAAGACTTGGTGAAGCTGCACTGTTAGGACCGGCCCACCTGCCTTGTATATTATGCTGAGATGGAGTCAGGACCAGGTACCTTGCCGCTGGAGAGTTGCTTGATGGCTTTGTTTACTTACACTATGGTTGGCAGGTCATCAAGTGTATCATTGATGGGAAATTGAGGAAGGCAGTTGATGGTTTCATCATCGAGAAGGAAGTTGCATTTAAGATGTTGCTGAAATGCTCTGCCCAGCGTTGAAGGATTTCTTTCATATCGGTGACCAATGTTCCCTCATCTGCACTGAGGAGGGGAACTATGCCTGGTGATGTACGACCATAGACCGCTTTCAGTGAGTTGTAGAAGTTTTTCATATCATGTCTGTCAGCAAAGCCTTGAATTTCATCAGCTTTGCTGCTCAGCCAGGAGTCCCGCATATGCCGACGTTTCTGCTGCACTATTCTCTGAATGTTCTTGAAGGCATTATTTTTTTTTTTTTTTGGATCTTGACTTCGGGTCATTAAAATATGCCTTGAGGAGAAGATGTTTCTCGGCCAGCAATTAGTGGATGTCTTTGGAATTTTCATCAAACCAGTCTTTATGCTTTCAGGGGGTTGGACCCAGGATTTCCATAGCAGTGTTGTAAACTATGTCCTTTAGGGATCTCCACTCTGTTTCTGTATCCTGTTTAGCTGCAGCATTGGGCTTGAGACGGTCTTCCAGCATATTTTCAAACGACAGCTACATTTTCTTGCTTTTTAGGCGGGTGACATTTAGTGTTTTTATTTTTTGTTTTTGCATTTGTACCCCTTGAGGACGCCGTGGTGGTTTGATGTGTATTTTTATTATCGGGATAATGAGACGATGGTCTGTCCAACATTCGGCACCACACATGGATTTTGTCACCCGAACGTCTTGTCTGTGGCTCCTCCTGACGATTACATAGTCAATGAGGTGCCAGTGTTTCGAGCGAGGGTGCATCAACGATGTCCTTTTTCTCATGGGAAGAAGGAAAATTGTGTTGGTAATCAGGAGATCGTGTTTGGCATATGTCTGAAGGAGGAGTCCATTGCTATTACAATTTCCGACTCCGTGCTTTCCAATAATGCCACTCCAAGACGTGGTGTCCGTGCCTACACTTGCATTGAAATCCCCAAGGAGTATAAGTTTGTCTCCTTAGGGAACATATGTGAATACAATGTGCAGGTCTTCATAGAACTTTTTCTTGACATCATCTTCATTGGTCATAGTTGGTGCGTTGACACTCACAATGGTTGCATGCTTCCTTCCATTCAGCAGGGGCAACTTAATGGTCATGTGCCTGTCGTTTGTAGCCTTTGGAAATCCAGCTAATTTGCCGACTTAATGACAAATCCCACACCGGATTGGCGTCTTTCCTCGCTTTTCCTTCCACTACAGAAAAATGTGTAGCCGGCACCTACTTCACACATTTGGTCTTCTTCTGCAAGTCGTGTCTCGCTCAAGGCTGAAATGTCGATGTTATACCTGCCCAGCTCTCTCCCAATCAGTGCTGTTCGTCTCTCTGGATCCGACGCGTCGTCTCTATCAAGTAGGGTGCGTATATTCCAAGTTCCAATTGTAAGGGAATATGATTTGCTCTTTTAGCTTTACCCGTTTTTACTTTGCTTGTATGTCGACCGCAGTTCAAGCTGGTTAGGTAGTGCTGGAGCAGATAATGTTCAGGGCACCATTTCTAGCCCCTTCCTTATGCTATGGAGGTGAGCAGTGTGTTCCTATAGAGGGCTGCTCATTCGCTCAGGGGGCTGCCGAATCCCACTGCTGCTCCAGTCAGTAGAAGACGACCATATGTCCTGAGCCGCCTGTGTGCAGTCTGCGACTACGGCTGCCAGGTACCCACGCCTGCCGCTTCGCCGCTCGCCCATCGCTACAGGGATTGCAGGTGATATATAACGTTGGATGAAGAATGACTTGAGCGATGAATTGGATTTAAGTGAGGAAGAGTTGCGCAATTCGTCGACCTCACTCTCTCGCCTGAGTCCATCTCAATCCAGTGGCAAGACAAGTCAAGACGACTGGAGACGAATACAGGTGCAGTGGATGACCAGGGCGCTCTACGTGCCTTGTCGTGCTCATTAGGTTCCACAACGCTTTGCAGGGAAACGCCGTCTTGCCCGTTGAATCAGGAATAATTTCATCCGCGCAGTCTGCCGAATCCTGTCTCCACATGCTGGGTAGGCATACCCTAGTTTACCGATTGGTTTATCACCAAATCGGCTACCCACGCCTAGTTTAGCCAGCCTCTCACAGCTTTTACCCGGGAGAGGGGTGACCGCTGTCGCATGCTGACAACTACTAGGAGCCACATGCGTGAGCTGGGTGTCTGGCTTGGACCACTGGGGGATGGGTCCTGGAAAGGACATAGGAGTCATCCTTACCAAAAGTACTAACAATGCCTGACATTCCGTACGCCCCCCCCCCCCCCCCCCTGTTTGCAATCAATAATGTATCTTCTGCATTCTAATGTTATTGATGTTTCGTCCTCCAATGCTGATTCCATTTATAATACAAGAAAGTGATGCGAAGAGACACAGGGGGGGGGGGGGGGGAGGAGAGAGATTGATAGACAAAGACAGGGAGGGATAGCGAGAGAAAGAGAGAGAGAGAAAGAGAGAAAATGGAGAGAGAGGGGAGAGATAGGAAGAGAGAGAGAGAGAGAGAGAGAGAGAGAGAGAGAGAGAGAGGAGAGGAGAGAGAGAGAGAGAGAGAGAGAGAGAGAGAGAGAGAGAGAGAGAGAGAGAGAGAGGTATTTACAATTATAGAGTCAAACATTCCACTCAGGTATAGTTACATGTAGATTCAAACATTCCACACCGGAATAATTACGCGTAGAGTCAAACATTCCACACAGAAATAGTTACGCGTAGAGTAAAATATTCCACACGGGAATGGTTACAAGGGGAGTCGAATACTCCACACAGGAATAGTTACATGTATGGTCAAACATTCCACACATAAGTAGTTACACGTAGAGCCAAACATAAGAACCATTCCTACGTCTACACGTTTATTAGACACTCCTTGCAAAACTACTAATGTCACAGACCAACTGTGGTTGTTACGGCCAGTTTCGCGCCCATCGTCTTTATTTCCAACCATTTTCTTGGTACATATTTTAGTCTGGGTGAGACCAGGGTAAGTTTTAAATATCTGAATTCGCCAAGCGACGTATCGAACCCATAACCATCGAGTCGGGAGGCGAGTGTCTAAACACATTGTTCTATAGGGGTCCTCCATGATTATTGTGTTCACACATTGGATCCTCGCTGCCATTATACAGTTCCTGCACTGGTCTGTGATTGCAGTTGTATTGCGAATGGGCGGTGGCGGGAACACTTACACCATACACATCCTTGTGCTCAAGGAAGGTGCCCATTGACTAAGGAAAAAACCTCAAAGTAAATAACATGTCAGGATTAACTTTTTACGAAACAATTAGTTGAGAGGAATAGTCAGTTAGTTAGTTAGTTACATCTTTAATTAATTGACTACACAAAGACTTTCGATAAAGTAAGGCATGTCAACACAAAAAGATGATTGCATGTCTACAAACTGTTGGGAAAGACTTTAGACTTGTAAAAAACAAATATTGGAATCACGATGCATCCATAAGGATTGATAATGAAGAAGGTCAATATCAGCCTATTAAGAGAGGTGTGAGAAAGGGATGTGTAATATTTCCAGATCTGTTTCACTTGTACAGCGAACATATTTTCAGAAATGGAGAAGATATTAAAGGGATCCTCATTGGGGGACGTAACAACAATAACATTAGCTACGCAGATGATACAGTATTCTTTGCAGACAATGAACAGGATCTCCAACACTTAGTAGATGCGGTTGGTGCACACAGTGAACAACTAGGGTTGTAATTAAATTATAAGAATACACAGATTATGGTCGTAATTAGGAAGAAGTACATAACACAATGTAATATACAAGTACATTGAACTATTCTTTCACACATGAATCGGTACAATTATCTCGAAATAGAATAACATCTGGTGGGAGGTGCCTTGAAAATATTAGAACAAGAATCGCCATGGCGAAGGTAGTATTTTGAAAGATGTAAAATATACTGGCCATTAGAGTGATGTCAGTTGCAACAAGAAAAGGAGTGTTGAGGGCTCATAGAATCAGTACTTTTGTATGGATGTGAAGAGTGGACAATGAGCAGACAAGCTGAAACACAGCTGACGGTTGTGGAAATGTTGTTTCTGAGGAAAATGCAAAGAATGTAATAGACAGACAGAAAAACCAATGACCAAGTCCTATAAGAATCTAATGAAAATCGTTTACTGATTAGAAACATTATACGGAGACACATATGTTGGTCACGTTATGAGAAGAAAGTAATTGGAGAACTTGATGACAACTGGCGGGGATAAGATAAGATAAGATTGCGAGGATAAGAACTAGAGTAAGGCAGACAAATAAATACCTGGAAAGCTTGGCAACGTCGTATAGAGACAAAAACACTGAGTTGATCCACGACTTTGGTGATCGAGTGAGATGGCGAAAAATGACCGCCCACACTAATTGTTATGACACATGATGAAGATTAAGTTAATTAGCTAGCACGCTATCTTGCTAGTTACTTACTTAGTTAGTTAACAAGTTGGTTAGTTGCCCTTGGTGCTCTTCTTTGTGGCAGTGAAGCCTAGTCAACTTACTCACACTAAGAGAAACGTTTAAACAGCTTTCATATGGGGTGTCTGCGAAGAATACTTGGTATTGAGTAGCAAGACAAAATTACAAATACTAAAGTATTAGAAAGATCAGGTTGTGTGACGGTATATTCCATGCTCTGTCTTCGTAGACTTAGATGGATATGACACGTTGGGAGGATGGATGATGGTAGAATACCAAAGGACATCTTTTTTGGCGAATTACAGATGGGTAGGAGATGTCAGGGTCGGCCTCCACTGCGATACAAAGATGTGTGTAAGGGGGGCATAACTAATACAGGCATTGATAATGCACTTTTGAGCACGTCGCCGCTGGGTGTGTTGCATGTAGGGCAACTGTCAAATATGGAATAGAGAGAAAGGAGAAAATTATTGCAGATAAGGCACACACAGAGCGTGAGAGACGTAAGATGGTGCATGATGGTGGAAATGACCATGTTTTCACATGCATCCACTGTGGGCAAACATTTACAGCACGAATTGGCCTTATCAGCCACACTCGCCACCGCCATAGCTTGTATTATTAAGCTTTTTTGAAGCACAATGCACCAAACTACCGTCTGTCAGGACGTAAAAGTGTCAATGATTGTTGGTTAGTTAGTTATGTATGTAATTAGTTGGTTGGTTAGCTGATTAGTTAGTTATTTAGCCAGTTAGGTGGTTAGTTGTGTATTTAGTTAATTATTTATATAGTTAGTTAGTTAGTTAGTTAGTGAGTGAGTGAGTGAGTTAGTTAGTTAGTTAGTAAGATAGTTAGTTAGATTGTTAATTACTTCGTTAGCTAGTTAGTTAGTTAGTTAGTTAGTTAGTCAATCAGTAACTCGGTTAGTCAGTCAGTCAGTCAGTCGGTCGGTCAATCGGTCGGTCGGTCGGTTAGTAAGTTAGATAGTTAGTTAGAGATTTAGGTAGTTAGTCAGTTATTCGGTTAGTTAGTTATTTAGTTAGTTAGCTAGTTATTTAGTTCGTCAGTCAGTCAGTCATTAAGTCAGTTATTTATTTATTTAGTTATTTAGTTAGTTAGTCAGTTAGTTAGACATTTACTTAATTAGACAGTAAAGCAATCAGTTAGTTAGATAACTAGTTAGTTGGTTAATTAGTTAGTTAGTTTTTAAATTAGTTAGTTAGTTAGCGAGTCAGTCAATCAGATATTTAGTTAGTCAGTCAGTCAGTCAGTCAGTCAGTCAGACAGTCATTTAGTTAGTTAGTTAGTTAGATAGATAGATAGATAGTTAGTTAGTTAGTTAGTTAATTAGTTAGTTAGTTAGTTAGTCAGTTAGTTGGTTGGTTCTTTAATTAGGCAGTTAGTTAGTTAGTTAGCTAGCTAGCTAGCTATCTAGCTAGCTAGTTAGTTAGTTAGTTAGTTAGTTAGTTAGTTAATTAGTTAGTTAGTTAGTTATTCAACTGAACATTTTCATTGCATATCCAACACACAGTCAATAAATGCTCAGATCCTCTCCGTCACTATCTCCTACGCCTGTAGCGACTGACGTCGCTAGTTCTATTTTGGTTGACTATTATTCTTGGCTGTCTGTCTGGAACCCTAGTCTAGCTTGTCCTCGTGTGACTTGATGTTCTTACAGTTGGCTCACAGCTGCAGAATCATACCCTTGCATATGCAAGGCATGTGTGTTTACATGCACTATGCTATAAATGTCATATTATCATAACTGTATATATGTATGTATTTGTTTTATTCACACATGTGACACCTAACACTAACAAACGGCACCGCTCTGTAATATACACAAACAAAAGAAACACGCATTACACCTTGTAAATATACATTGCTTTGTATGAAATAAACGTTTAAAAAAAAAAAAAAAAAAAAAAAACACATTCACCTTCGGATTGATTAGACTGTGAGGGTAAAACCATATTTAGCTGCTTCGGTGGCTGTCTAGTCACAGGACTATCATTCTGAGCCGGTGATGGTCCCTAATACACCTTCTCTTTGAGGTTGACCGGGGTATGGGTAATGGTGACATTGTCTATAGTCCTTTTGGGTCAGATTAAAGTGTAGTATATACTGCCTTTGGGTTCAGGCCAGGACCTTGTGGCTCACCACTCTTCATTTCCTCTCAGTAAGTATGGGTTGGTGGACACTTCGGGGCAAAGGCTATTATCCGGGGTAGGGGCCCATTCCCTCGCGCCCCTCACAGCGGCCTACCCCTACACACACACACACACACACACACACACACACTGGGACTAGAACCCAGGTGCCCGGCTCCTATTTGGTCTACTTATCCGTATAAGTATTCAACATGCCAGGGGCTTGCCTCGCTGCCTTTGAATGGTATCGGGGCGATTGGGGGAATCCGAGGCGGCCGGCAAGGGCAACAATGAGCGGGGCGGTCGGTAGGGTGGTACCCAGGGACCGGAATTCAACCGGAAGTGACAAGGAAGTGATATCAGAAGTACCAAAAAATACCCGTCTAAACATCAAAAATGAGGTCCGTTATTCAGGAGGTCCGATTACCGAGCTATACACTTCTTATAAGGAGATAAGACCCCCTGTCCTCCTCCACGGCTCTCATTTCCTCCTCCATTTGCACCTGACATACTACTTAACGTGCGAGGGGCTTGCTTCGCTGCTTTGAATGGTCTCGGGGGCGATCAGGGGAAGCCGAGGCGGCCGGCAAGGGTAACTGTGGGCGGGGAGGTCGGTAGGGTGGTAACAAGGGACCGGATTTCAACCGGAAATGACACAGGAAGTGACATCAGAATTATAAAAAATTACCCGCCTAAACATAAAAAATGAGGTCCGTTTTTCAGGAGATCCGATTGCGGATCTATATACTTCATATCAGAAAATAAGACCCCCGGACCTCCTCCACGGCCCTCATTTCCTCCTCCATTTACACCTGACATACTACTCATGTATCATGTAGCCCGGTTACTTGTCCTGAACCACTAACGGGGTGCAGAATGTCCAACTGGTCTATTTCTCGTCCACTTCCCACTGCTACCATGTCCACAAACCTAAATGTTTGTTCGTTTTCTCTTACACCGGTGTCCACTGGCACAAAAATAAACATAGAGTAGTCAGTTTGGATCTCCTCAGAGATGCAAGCCATTGTCTTCTGACCAGCCCATCTCGATCTTCACGAGCATACTCATGAGGTCGCAAAGAAAACATGCACGGGTGAATGTCTGTGTCTCCAGCCATTTTATTGTCTCTTTTGTGTCCATTACCTCCGAGGTTACACTGCTCGTAGTCACGGTAAAAGCGCCGTTGTCTTCCCTCCAACCTGAGCATTGAAAGGCCATGAGCTCCGCGTATGATGCGCGACCGACGTATCTGTGTAGACGATCACATCACCCATGGTAGCATATTCAAACATTAATGTATGCCCTTCTGTCTCAAAGACCAGTGTATTTGGTTGTCTGCATTCTCTGCCCAGTCTAGTGCAGACTGAGAAAGATGCACTGTACATTTCTGGCTCTGGCACATATTCTTTGCCGGGTTCTATGACCTATAGTGAACACACACTTTATGGTTATCGTCTTCGGCCGGATTCTATGACCTATAGTGAACACACATCTGATGGATATCGTCTTCGGCCTGACCCATCATAGATTGAGAGACACAGACTGGTATAAGTGTGGTCAGACAAGAATTATATGTCAGGATTACAGTTTAGTCACTAGAGATAGAATGGCGGGGAAAGAGTACTTATGGAAGTACACGGTGTCATAATTCACAACGCAGGTATATGTGAGTGGTATATATTGGGTAAAGCGTACAATAGTGCGTTTACAAATGTTTTATAAGCTACTCCGTATACCCCGTATAAGCATATATAACTCAGTAATCAAATGAAGGAAAATTATGAGATTTAGCTTGTCAAGGCATTATTATGTACTCTCACTTCATCTCATCTTGTTCCTTTTCTATCTTGCGGTATTAAGGGTGAAGTATAAACAGCGGGAGATTGCCCAATTATGGGCTTCATGTATCGATATTCCCATGGTCTTTGCTATTCCCTCCGCCGGTCGTTTACTTGGTCGGCCTCTTCCTCTGCTTCCACTAGGTCTGTACAGCAGTGCTTGTTGTGGTATACTGTTAGGTCGTAACCTTGTTGCATGGCCAAACCATTTGACTTGTGCCTTCTAATAAAAATCTAGTGCTGCAATAACCCCCACTTTAGTCTTGATTTCTTCATTTCTGATCTTATCTCTTCTTGATACATTGAGTATTTTTCTCAGGAGTCTCATTTCTGTGGTTGTAATTTTCTTTTCTTGTTTTCTGTCATTGTCCAGGTTTGGCATTGGTAGCATTGAGTTGGTAGGAAGATTGTGCTTTGGAGAGCTTTCTTAGTAACTATTGATATATGAAATCATTATGTACACCCAACACATATTATGTTTGTTCTGGAGATTGCACCGCAGGTATCTTTGTTTGCTTATATGTAGTATATATTTCACGGGTTAGAGTTTAAATGCATATTATATCTTCACATGGACACTTCAGTGTTCAATAATGAATATTCTCCTCGGTGCACGGGGATATGTTAATGAGAAGCACATCACATAGTCGAACGGAAGTTTTCAGGGGTTACTGTAAAACAAATTTGTTAGCGTTAATTAAATATATTTTCTTGAAAACATCACAAAAATGTTGCCGCTTTCCGTAATGTCAGTTGCCTATGGACCTTTAAAGGACGTGTTCCTTGGGTGGGAGTAAATGCAAGACGGTTGGAAAAATTCCATAACGATGCCTCAGATGCTTGTAAAACAAACTGAACGTGAATGAGGGCGATCATTTGTGAACGTACTATAAACGAAGCACGAGGTGTCATAATTTACAACGAGGAAAGTTGTGAGTAGTATAGACAGGGGAAGGTGTACTAAGGCAAATATGGGATACCAGGATTTACAACTGCATCCTAAGTTGTATAGACTGGTAACAGTGTAATATGCTTATGCATCTTGATATCAATGCATACGCCTGTTAGTTTAGATATATTGACGTGTTACATCATTTGTTTTACAGATTGTCCGGTTGGGACATTTGGCTACAACTGCAGTAAGAAATGTCCGGAAGGATTGTGTACAGACGATAGATGTGACTTCGACAACGGATCATGCAATACCTGCGAAAACGGACTTGATCCACCATTTTGTATAGGTACCTGGATTGCTGAACTTAATTTGTGTCTTAAATTGACTATGTCTACCACTCGCCATGTGGGATAAAATCCGGTGTAATGAATTCGATCATTTCAACATAAGTTTGAAGACGTAAGCCTTAATTGATGGCGCGGACAAGATGATCATCTACAAACATAGCAAAACCATCGTATAGATTTTAAGGGCTATTTGTCAATTGTTTACATGTTGTGACGTCTGGGTAACTAAGCGAGCAGGCAAGAAGACGAACTGTCATCTTTGAATTTAGCTATAGTGATTAAGAAAGGTAATATCCGTGTGACACGAAATATATAATTTACGCCCATTAATTGCGTATGAGAGATGATAGATATACTCCTATGAATATGATTGCTTACGTAAATTGTTCTGTTATATATCTACAGATGATACTGTCACATACGACCAGATTAAGAACACTGACATATACCGTTTCGATATCTTTCCTACTCTCATCTTCAGGCTCGTGTAACAAAACTCTAAATAGATGTGTGAAAAGATAAAGCGAATTATAAATAATTGAAAATATATAACAGGGAACAGCTGTATCGGAAGAACAAATGGAGAAATGATATATGATGGAACTAACATATTAATGAGATATTCTGGATAAACATACTATCAGGATAGTATGAGGCAAAGACAATGATGGATGTTCTACCGACCCCATGGTTTCCTGAGCTATGTATCCACATAATCACCTCTAAATATTATCATCTACATATATTTAAAGTTCTTTAGAAGACAAGAAAAAATACACTTGTAGAACTAACTCCATAGATATAATATCTCAGGCAACAGTTACAAGACGAGGACACATAGAGAAAAAGAACAGAAATAGATACATACAAACCACAGGCAACCAGTCCAGCTTTCAGTTCATGCTGACTGGAGCAAATGTATCATCATATGGATAACCCCGTCAATGTCCGTGCGTCTGAAGACAGCGGTGGTTTCACCTGATTTAAGATGGCGTCTTCCTCCGGCTGCAGACAGGACCGCGGGAAGTATTCTTCAGCAAAACGAGACTATCGCAAATAATGTGTTGAAAAGTTGACACCAGTCATGGATGAATCTTCAATAACAATAGTCTCTGGTTGGAATCATTAAACTCTGTAGTCGAACTTTGGTTGTCTTTCTGCATCATATCTGGAATCCGTCATAGTCTAACGATTGATCTACTACAGATATCAATATGGCCATAAGTGTCCTCCTCAAATGCAAGCGCTCAATAGCATGCGCGATAATTTGAATTCAATGCCACTGCTGGAGAGGACCAGATCAGAGTTGTCAGGTAGTCTTTATCCACAACACCGTTCCTAATCATTAATGACAACATACGTCTGGTGAAGTACGATATATTTGCTACAGTGGCCATGCTGGTGGGCCTTTGACACTGACTGTTCTCAAAAGGTCTGATCTAGAATGTTATCTCCTGATGCAGCAGACGTAAATTAATAGTAGGGTATTACTTGTTTCGCTTCAGTAGAGTGATCCGCCATCGTTGAAAATTCGTAACTTTCTTCAGCTGTCAACCCCAAAAGGGAGACCCTGAAATAGACAAGCTGGTGAAGTTTACCTGCTTTACTCCCATTTGCACATAACAAGGAACAAGGCAGGCATGCCATCAGAACAGAGTATCATCAATATACATTGATTACCGGATCCTGGATGGCTTTGCTGAAAGACTTGAGCTGGCTAGAACATCTTCTACCAGGAGGCCCAAGTGAACAGCATCGTCTTGAAAGAACATAGTCTCAGCGTGTTTAGGCTCGGTCGACGAGGTATACTCTTGACATCTGGAACCCTTTCTTGCCAGAACCCATTTTTTCTCACTCACTTCATTCATCCTTGTCTTCTGTCTACTCAGACTTATTTTTCAGATCTCATGACGGTTGGGACTCTAGACGTCCGCCCACTAATCTGTTCGGTATTCTGTTGAAGAGGTGTAACCTTCCCCATAGAAGAGCAACCTTCAATATAATCCCAAGATTTCCCCGCTCTATTGGTGATCATAACCATGACGAAGAGAAAGAGTGCTGGCTGAGATATGTTTCATTTTCCTATGTAGAAGGTGGTGGGTTATTTCAGATTCCTTTCATTAACCCCTCTCTTAAGAGGTTAATATTTGATATAAATTGAACGGATCTTTGGCTCCTAGGGAGCTGTATTCGAATACTTATAAAGTAGTCAAAATACCTTTAATTAGCTCTTCCCCGAAGAAGTTAATATAGAATTAAAGGTACCTCTGCTCCACTGGAGCTACATCATAAAGTAAGGCGCCAATTATTTATAAAGAATAGACAGCGCCTTTGCTCCTCCGGGAGCAATATTATTATAATATTCCCAATCAGGCGATGGTTAAGAATAAAGTCAAGAGGTATCGATGCTCATTCGTGAGCTAGAGAATTATATCATGTATTTGGCATCACTTATTATAAGTGCAGACATGAAATCCTACGCTCCGTCTGGAATCTACACAGGTTTAATAGATCTAGTGAAGGATCCTGGTGAAGTATGGTATAGAAAGCGGCCATGCTTCCCAAGGAACTTTCATTATTATATTATATAGCTTAGCGCACTTGACAACAATGACATTTTGCCAGTGCCAATACTCCGCAGGGAACGTCATCTAGATAATCATTATAAGCGTTTACAATTATAGTGTATATTATAATTGAAGCTGATTCCACTACGGTTTAGCCCAAACCTAATAGTATAATTTGGGTGAGATTGGTAGAAGCTATCTAACCTTCAATCAATCAATCATGTGCCATGCCGTAAAGCGTGGGCGGTCATGACTAGCCATTTCATTCGAACACCAGAGTCGTGGATCAGCTCAGTGTTCTTGTCTCGACCATTTCATGTGGCCGAATCATCCAGGTATTTACTTCTCGGTCTTCCCCATGGTCTGTTCCCTTCGATCTTGCCTGTAGTCACTAAGTTCTCCAATCCATTTCTTCTCATAACATGTCCAAAGAATTTTAACTGTCTACGTCTAATTTCTCTAATCAATTTACGATTTTCATGTGTCTCCTGTGGTACTTGGTCATTGGTTTTTCTGTATGTCCATAGTATTTTACTTTGCATTTTCCTCAGAAATTACATTTCTGCAGCCACCAGATATTTTGCAGCTTGGCTGCTCATTATCCAAGTTTCACATCCATACAAAAGAACAGGCTCTATGTAGCACCTCAACACTCTTTTTTTCTAATTTCAATTGCCTTCTTTTTATTGTTCATAATTTTTTTCATCTTGCTAAAGGCTACTTTCGCCATGGCGATTCTTGTTCTGATCTTTACAAGCCATCTCTCATAAGATGTTATGACTGTTCCGAGATAATTGTACCGATTCACTTGTTGAAGAGTATTCCCATTTACTTGTATATTACATTGTGGTATTTCGTTCTTCCTAGTGATGACCATAATCTGTGTCTGTTTTTACAATTTATTTATAATCCCATTTGTTCACTGTGTGCAACAACCGCATGAACTAATTGTTGCAGGTCCTGTTCATTGTGTGCAATCAATACTGTATCATCTGCATATCTAATAGTATTGATGTTTCGTCCTCCAATGCTGATTCCATATATATCTTCTACATTTATGGAAATATTTCCACTGTATAGGGAAAAAAGATCTGGAGATATTACACATCCCTGCCTAACACCTCTCTTAATAGGCTGATATTGTGCCACTTCATTATCAATCCTTATGGCAGCTTGTTATTTCCAATATATGATTCTTATAATTCTAATATGTCTCACTTTATCGAAAGCCTTTGTGTAGTCAATAAAGATGTATATATGTGATTACTTCTATAGAACGTTCAATAACTGAACGCAGCATATACACAGCATTTACTGTACCCTTTTGTCAGAGCCTAACATGGTATAGCTGTGCAGCAACATCGTTGCGACACCCGGCGGACAAGAATTGTCGGCGGACAAGATTGTTACCTGACACGCGACCAGCGGTCAGGCTGACGACAGACGCACGCAGGACACGTGACACCACTAGAGGCAGTGGGCAGTTGGCGTGCTAAGCTCAGACCGAGCTGGGACCGGAGACCGGACGGACATGTGCGATGAGAGCAAGGCGTTTGTGTGAATCTCCGTGATTGAAAGCCGAACGACTGATATCTTGAGCGTCAGACCTATGAGCTGTATTGTGGTTGTGAGCGTCGTGAGTTATATATTGTAGATTGTTGTAATTATCGTTCTGTATTTAATGTGGCAATAAATCCATAGAACTTGTGTTGCTGTGTCTTACGTCGAATCACGTTATACTTGTACTGTCTCACATGTGTTAGCTAACGAGCCAATTATAAGATCCTGACATGTGTGGACGTGGGTTGCTCGTCCTTGTTTAAGAACCTAATATATGTAGACGTGTGTTGCTCGTCTTTGGTATTTAAAACTATAATTCTTGAACTTGTAAAATTTGTCAAGGTTATAGCTATGTAAATGTGATCGTGAAAGTCTCAGTATGATCCATTATTACATTGTTTAAATATGTTTAAAACCATTAGTAAATGTGCAGTACATATTGTTTGATCCTGTAAACGTGTAAAACATTTGTGATTTGTGAAACTTGTCACCGTTTGACCTTGTCGACATTGTTATTTTGTCGCCATTTTGACCTTGTCGCCATCTTGTAAACTTGATGTCTATGTCCTTACTGAATGTCATCTTGATGTAAGTGATGTGTCATCAATGTTATTAAGTGTTCAAATACAGATAGATTGTCTTTGTGCATTGAGTTTGTGGAACGCAAAGAGTTTTGGAAAGAGTGTAACTTCTGTTGAAAGAAACACTGGTGACGACAAATTTACGACATACAATTACACTCGACGCCATCCAAACCTAGTCAACACTTAGTGACTTGCAGGCACACACCAACAAATAGACGCTAACTTATTTTCTTCCAAAAATAAAGCAGGTTTTTCCGTACCATCCATAACCTTGCCGTAGAGGTCATTAGTGGTTCCGAAGTAACGACCCTACAGTTTTCTAGCCCGAGTGTCCAACCATTCTTCACCGTATCCAGGGCACTTGAGTATATTTTTCTATACTTTAACTTTACGTATGCAATAGTAGGCACGCATCGTATAGTAAAATAAATTGTAAATTGTTTATTACTAACCATTTATAACATATTTTGTGTGGTTGATTTTCATTGACGTATTTTCTCCATCATGTCGTCATTATTTGATTTCATCGATATGGGTATTAAATTACATCTAACAGGTGATGAATTAACAAAATGGAGCGAGGACAAATACTCTGAATACCTGCTGGTACAGGAGAAAAATAATGAACGCGAAGAAAGAGCAGCGGAGAGAGCTGCCAAGCAGGCAGAGGCAGAAACAGCCTTAAAACAGGCAGAGATTGAATCAGCCCTAAAACAGGCAGAGATTGAAACAGCATTAAAGCAAGCCGAAGTAGAAATGGCTGCAAAGATAAAGCAAGCCGAAGTAGAAATGGCTGCAAAGACAAAGCAAGCTGAGATAGACAGTGAACTTAAGAAAGCAGAAATAGCAGCTCAGAGTAAGAAAGAAGAACTAGAGTTACAGTTGAAAATGAAACAACTTGACACTGAGACTGCGATGAATAAAGAATCAAAGAAATCTGAAAGACTGGAAAAAGAAAACCAGTATAAGAAGTATCAAGGTATCGTACGTAACTATACCTCGGGTGACTGCATAGCAGCCTTTACCCAAAATTTTGAGACTTTAATGGAACATTACCAAGTTCCACTTTCTGAATGGAATATTCTTTATATGAGGAGTCTATCTGGGGAACCTCTTAAAGTCATTGAAACCATCCCCAAAGACCTAAGGAAAGAGTACCATTATATTAAATCTAAGATAATGGCACATTTCATGTTAGACGAGGCAGGTTACAGAGAACAATTCAGTAAATTGAGTCCAAAATCAACTCAAACGTTCTCTGACTACCTCTGTTTAGTCCGAGATGTTTTCAGCAAATGGACTTCAGCAGCCAAAATTAATAAAAGTTATGATAGATTAGAAGATCTCATCATTCGAGATAAAATGATTTCTTCTATCCCATCATCATTTTCTAAGTTCTTACAGGAGAATGAATGCACAAGTGTGGAAGAAATTGAAAGACGTGGGTCGGCCTATTACACGGCCAACAAACAGTGCTTTGCCACTGAAGCTACTGACAGTAACTGGGTAGCAGCGGCCAACTATGAGAAAAACTATAGTAGGCAAAAACCAAACAGGCCTACCTCTGAGAAATTTAGACATTGCATTCATTGTAAATTTTCTCACCATTTGAACGAGATGTGCGATAAAAACCCAGGGTACCAAACATACTTGCAAAATAGGGTAAACAGTCAAGACAGAGAACGTAAATTGTTCAAAAGTTTACGTAAATGTTTTCTCTGCAAGGCTTTCGGGCACCATCGCATGGATTGTAGAGGCAGGCATATGACCAACAAAGCCAATGCCGCCTTGTTCGATAGCTCAGCGTCAGAAGACGAAAATCCAGAGAAACATCCTGTGAATGCAGCACAGGCTTGTGATGTATTTAGTGCTAATAAATGCACTGTCTGTAACACCTTCTATGAAGATGGTATCTTAACATGCGGGCACGCCATCCCTATTGCCAGTGAGGAAGCTAACTTGGTAATAGACTCAAAAGGCAGATTAGAGATCCATCACGGGTATGTTAATGGCCAGTTTGCTACAGTACTTCGCGACACCGGAAGTACACTTATTGGCCTGAAAACAACATTCATAACGCCTACAGACTATACAGGCAGGCACATCACATGTAGAACATTTTCAGGCAATATTGAAAAATATCCATTAGCATGGGCATACATTGAAACACCATTCCTCACCGGGAAAGTAAAGGTCGCGGCACTTACAAACCCAGTGTGCGATATAATCATAGGAAATTTACCTGAGGTGAATGACAAACCTCATAATCATGATATAACATCACTATGTATTGATGATAACACATCACCACCAAATGTCATCACTGAAAATGTCATATCACCTATTGAATGTATGCTAGCTAATGCAGCACTAAGTTCTCATCACATCATTGACGATATCATTCCATCATCATCTGATGTCATTGAGTGTGTGAACGCAGTAACAAGAGCTACTGCTAGAGTGCAAGATGAAAGTAACCAAACTGAGGCTATACAAATGCTTAGCCCAGAATTACCACCTAGTGACTCTATAAAGGAAACATTCATAACAGCTCAAAAAGCTGATCCTTCACTGTCAAAGTACTTTGACCTGATCGGCAAAAAGGCAAGAGTAACCAAAAATGCGAAATGGCATTTTGCTTTACACAATGATATACTCACCAGGTACTACACCAGAGGTGATATTACAACGAAGCAAACTGTTTTGCCAACTACTTATCGCAAGCAAGCTTTACATCTTGCTCACGATATACCTTTTGCAGGTCATATGGCATATGTTAAAACCAGGTCAAGACTTTTGACACAGTTTCATTGGCCAAAATTTTGCAATGACATAAGAACATATTGCAGAAGTTGTGATACATGCCAGAAACTAGTAAAAAAAAGGTAAACACCCACAGGCAAAGTTACAAGTCACTGACTTAGCCAGTCGACCTTTTGAAAAATTATCAGTTGACATTGTGGGCCCTCTTAGTCATACAACAACTAGAGGGAATAAATATATTCTAACTTTAATTGATCAATGTAGTCTCTGGCCAGAGGCGATTCCTCTAAAGAACATTACTGCCAACGACATCATGGAAGTGTTCTTCCATATCTTCTCCCGAATTGGATTTCCAGATACTATCCAGTCTGATAGAGGCACTCAGTTTATTGCCGCATCGACCCAAGCTTTCACTAAAATGTTAGGAGTGAAGCAAGTTTTCAATAGCCCCTATCATCCTCACTCTAGCGGGATTATAGAAAAGAGTAATGGGGATCTTAAGCACATGCTTGCCAAAGTAACTCAAGATCACCCCAACAACTGGGATGTATACTTACCAGCTGTCCTTTTTGCTTATCGCGAGGTACCACATTCAAGTACCGGTTTCTCTCCTTTTGAACTAATCTATGGTGCCAAACCACGAGGCCCATTAACAATTTATCACCAAATGTTAACTGATTCTACTCCAATACTGAAACCCATATCATCATTTGTGTATGTAACATCATTGCGTGAAAGGATTATTAAATCATGTGAAATTGCTAAAAATGCACTTAAACTATCTGGTGCTACTTACAGACAGTACGCAGACAAAGGTAACAGGACTATAACATTGACACCTGGACAGGACGTTCTACTACTACTACCTAGTGACAGACAGCTACTGACTGATTCTTGGCAGGGACCTTTTAAAGTGACAAGACAAATCTCACCTGTAGACTATGAAATCCTAATAAAAGACAAACATAAAATATTTCACATAAATATGCTAAGACCATACCACAACAGAGACAACGAACAAGACGATACGACAGCGTGCACCGTGATAATAGATCACGAAGATGACGATTCTAGCGACGAGATTCCAACACCTACATTAGACACGACAAACTGCTTGAAGGAGATCAAGATCAATCCAAACCTAAGTCAAGCAGAGACAAACAGTTGCAAACAGTTGATACAACAGTACAACACCATCTTTTCAGACAACCCAGGACAAACAGAATTAGTACAGCATCACATCACACTCACATCAAACACACCCATAAGATGCAGACCATACACAATACCATTACATTACAAAGAACAATTACATCAAGAAATTATCAACTTAGAAAAAAACAACATCATCAGACGATCCTTATCAGACTTCTCTTCACCCATGGTCATTGTACGCAAAAAGGACAAGACAATACGACTTTGCATCAACTACAGAAAACTGAACAAAATAACTGTTTTAGATCTTGAACCAATGGCAAACACTGACGATCTTCTGACTGAACTGACTGACGCTAAGTTCTTTACGACGCTTGACATGTCTAAAGGTTACTGGCAGATAGCTGTACATGAAGACAGCAGACATCTAACAGCTTTTGCCACACCTTGGGGACTGTACGAATGGTGCAAACTTCCATTTGGGCTAGTCAATGCCCCAGCCACATTCGTACGCATGACACGACTCCTCCTATCTGACATTCCTAATATCATTTGCTATATTGACGACATCTGTGTCCATACAGAGACAATGACGGAACATATAAAGACACTAGAACAGACACTAGAACGTATCAGACAGCACGGACTGACAGTGAAGCCTTCAAAGGTGAGCATGGCTTACCAAGAGATATCATTTTTGGGGTACAGAATATCCAATGGCTTTGTCATGACAGACAACAAAATTGTCTCCAAAATTCTAAAACTGTCACTCCCGACTAATAAGAAACAAGTCCGGAGTTTGTTGGGACTGATCAATTATTACAGGCAATTCATTCCTGATTCTTCAGAACTGACCGAGGTTTTTTCTAACTTACTAACCAAGGATAAGCCTGAAAAAGTTGTACACGATGAATGCCTACGAAATGCATTTCATAAAGTTTTGGCATACTTTTCTGATAAGAATTCGAATAACCTCATCCTTAAATTGCCCAACATCCATTTACCTTTCAGATTGAGAACAGATGCTAGCTCCGTTGCGATTGGGGCAGTCCTGTTGCAGGAATACAACAACATCCTGCATCCCATTTGTTTCATATCAAGAAAACTAAGGCCTCGAGAGCGGGCATGGTCCATTCCGCAATTAGAGGCACTTGCCTTAGTAGAAAGTGTGACGAAACTATCCAGATACCTTCTAGGACGTCACTTTATCATCGAAACTGACAACAGTCCATTACGGTATATAAATGCCGGAGTACCATCCAACAATATGATTGCTCGCTGGTCCTTGAAGCTTCAAAATTACAGTTTCGAGGTTCGTCATATTTCAGGCAGAATCAATACAATTGCCGACCTTTTGTCCCGTTGTCCAACCGACCCAGTAAGCAATGTCTGAGTGCAGAGTGTACTAATACACTCAGAACAACACAGCCACCAATGAGTGAATGTTGTTTCTATTCACCTACTGTGTAAGGTCTATAATTGTAATTGTGATACGGTAAAAAAACCGACATGTATAATATACTTATTTTAATCAAGCCATGTAATGAGTGTAGTATAATTGTGCAGTGTGTGTTAGAAAGAGAACATTATTAATTGTAAATATACACCAAGAACAGTGTCACAGACGCTTAACCACTTACCAGAAGCGAACTTTACCATTTAACAGTGACAGCTGTGAGTGACTTTCTTCACCGTGATATTTTAACGACGTGTGCAAATGTGGACTGAACATTGACTTCTACACCACCTCTGCATCGAATTTAATCCAAAATGTTCGACAGTTGAACATCGGAAATAAGAACATTCAATCTTTATCCAGAAGTTGTGAACACATCGGAAATAAGAACATTCCATCATAATCCGATAGTTGTGATACTAGAACATCAAACACGAACTTTGAGAACATTTAACTATCCGTTACAAAATAAAACGGGAGCATTTGTGTTCAAACCGTGTAACAGCAACTAAATTTTGCGTTTCGTGTGTACTTCCTGTGTAATTTAAAAAGTATAGCAAAATTAGCAGACGATATACAAATATTCAAAAACTTATGACGATTGTAAAATCCTTTTGAATCTATAAAATATAATACACCAATTGGATACTTATTTAAATTGATTAGTGTAATCTTAGAATCATATCTTGATTAATGTATTCATATTACCGACTTTTTCTCGTTAATATGAAGAAACGTCAAGCAATGACGCTAAGAAATTAAATAATTATTGTAATTTATTGAATTTCTTGATTGTCAAAATTACTTCCCTTGCATTTACGAATTACACCAAGGGCCATAATTTGAAACATATTCATTAATGTGTATTGTATAAATAGACATTTTGTTGCTCAAATGGTTACCACACCGGGTAGGCGTCCACCAAGCATGGCAGAGAGCTGCCAACATTGCAAACCAACATAAGAGCTCCTGGCCAAATGAGGTCAGAGTTTGAGTGTTTAATGCGACTTATGTAAAGTCGTATTTCAGTCTGGCTAGATGGCTGTTGCAAAACAACCATATTATTACGTTTTTTTCAAATTGCTGCGAGGTAGATGCGTGAAGCTGGTACTACTGATCTGACTGGGTATTATTGCAATGGAGGTAACCAGCCATCAGGGGGATGAAACCTGAGTTGTGTTAAAAGTTGTACTTCATTTGTCATTTCAATGCAACTTACATTTTTTGTATATATTTCCATGCCATATATGTATTTTCATGCATAACACTGGGAAAGAGTAGTCTCTGACATGAAGTTAACACTACCCCAGTATATACAGACATCATGAATGAAAGATGACATCTTTCATTGAGGTACCCGGGGAGAATGTCAGAGCCTAACATGGTATAGCTGTGCAGCAACATCGTTGCGACACCCGGCGGACAAGAATTGTCGGCGGACAAGATTGTTACCTGACACGCGACCAGCGGTCAGGCTGACGACAGACGCACGCAGGACACGTGACACCACTAGAGGCAGTGGGCAGTTGGCGTGCTAAGCTCAGACCGAGCTGGGACCGGAGACCGGACGGACATGTGCGATGAGAGCAAGGCGTTTGTGTGAATCTCCGTGATTGAAAGCCGAACGACTGATATCTTGAGCGTCAGACCTATGAGCTGTATTGTGGTTGTGAGCGTCGTGAGTTATATATTGTAGATTGTTGTAATTATCGTTCTGTATTTAATGTGGCAATAAATCCATAGAACTTGTGTTGCTGTGTCTTACGTCGAATCACGTTATACTTGTACTGTCTCACATGTGTTAGCTAACGAGCCAATTATAAGATCCTGACACCTTTCTTTCTAAAACCCACATTGTTCTTCCCCTATTTCAGGTTGTATTGTCTTCCTCACTCTTTGCATGATAATTTGTAGCAAAATCTTTGTGATGTGACTCATTATACTGATTGTTATATGTTGATCACATTCCAAGGCTCCTGATTTCTTTGGGATTGCAATAAATTCAGAATTACATAATTCAGAAGGTATATGTCCGGTATCATATAATGAGTTCAGCATTCTGGTGACTTGATCTATTGTTGAGCCCAAACCTATAAGTATCCGGCAGAAGACTTCTTAGTGATAGGGATCACGGAAGTTAATAGTGAGATTATTTTCCATACCACATGGAACAAGAACAATAGTGAAATTATTTTCATTACCACATGGAACAAGAACAATAGTGAGATTATTTTCCATACCACATGGAACAAGAACAATAGTGATCTTCTAGGTAGAAAGAACAATAGTGATTATCTATGTAGAAAGAACAATTGTTATTATCTATGTAGAAAGAACAACAGTGATTATCTAGGGAAAAGGAACAATGAACCTGGCGCTTTTACTAAATTATTAGATTCCTGTGGGACTGTAAACAATAACTGTGTAATGGTGAAAACTCTAGGACATTTGGCAATGAACCATGTTATTTCAAGGGACAGTGTTCCGTGTTTTCACGATGCAAGGATTGTTAAGTCTCAGAACTTTAAGGACATTTAGTAACAGTGTGTATGATCGATTCAGGATAAGTATCGGACTATATCCGTGATTGGTGACCAGATATCGGGGTTATCAAAAGGCCACTGGAGGAAGCAACATCTAGCAAGAGGGACACATCGTTTTGGTGAGGTCATTTTGTGCTGAACTATGATGATGTTTGTAGTCCTTATCGGGATGATCAGACTTTGCTCTTGAGCTGTTCGGTCTGATTCTGCAGACACACTAGAGTATACGACATACATTCTACATATACACTTCTCACATACATACACTTTTCTTCATTAAATTAATGTGTTATTAATTTTTGGAAGCTAGAGTTGTTTAGTATGTTGTTTTGGGGAAGTGTGAGAGGGGGCATGACACAAGAGTGAGAGAGGGAGAGAGAAAGAGGTATCCTGAGACTAACGTAGTGTTGTGGACGGAATCTGGTGGATTCTCCAGAATAATGATATGGGGTTAAAATACGACACTATTAAGGAAAACACGACAACAACCCAGATTATTTAGAACGATTAGTTTTACAATAAATAATATTTATCAACAGTGCTTGTGCTGGTCATGCGTGGAACGCAAGAACGGCGAGCAGCCGGAGGCTCATGAAGGTCATGCGTGAGAGCTGTATAACAATAACATTTCATGTGTGGACTAAGTACGATAAAGTTGTTCCGTGGTTTGTGTACAGCGAGTATGCTGAAATTGTCACGTATTGTACCAGCCTCTGCACCAATGTTCTGCGTTCAATATTGTGGCAAAGACAAATTCCGTGGCATTCTCCCTTTGTCGATTTTCTCCTCCAGAATAAATAATCTTAAAATCTTCATCTATCTTGATGTCTGCTCCTGTTCATCTCGTTTCGCATATGCCTAAAATATTAATTTTCTCTCTTTCCATTTCTTGTTTGATGTTATCTAATTTTTCGTCGTCGTTTACCTTATAGCTTGCTAAAATAAACAAGCTTTTAATATGCTCAATCGCCTAAAACACTCAGTTGTTTACCCCCCTCACCCCCACCCCCAATTATTAAATGCAAGGGTTGACCTACTCACGTCAAGTTCAGCGCATGCCTCGGCATTTGTAGTGAAATCTAACAGTCAGCTTAACACAGTGTGTAAGAAAATATAACAACCAAATACCTTATCTTACAAAAACAACACACTGGACCATGAATCTTTCAACTGTAGATGTTATTTAAAACACAAAATTCAAGACGCAAGGACGTGCTGCAGTGACCTGGTCTAGACCTGAAGTGACTACTAAATCGTCAGGGCCTCACTATCATAACCTGATCTTGTACTCGAGACTAGTACTCCCGCACGCTTTTGCGCTTAGCTCGCAATTAGAGTTCACTTATACTAGAAGAGGCGAGTTCTACTAAGATATGTTTAGTATTTACTGCCTTTTTGATAAAAAAAAAAGCAGGTAAGTTTAGTTTCTAGAAAGAACTAGACGCGAATCTCCTGAAGGATTTTCCCGTCTAATAATAGCAACAGGTTCCCCGGTACATGAACTCGGTCAAAGAGGAGAGAACCCCTGGGGATTTCCGCGACAATAGTGCACATAAATCACGACCAATTATAGTAAACGCAAGTGTAAAGAAGGCTGTCAACCTGATGAATCAAGACAAGTCTGCACGTCAGACAAGATAACAATGTACATACATTAAAAAAAATCGTTACCTAACGATGTGATTGATATTCTCACAGCATTATGTAATGTCGCAAATCCAGAATAGTTCCTCTCACACTTCTACACGTCTATTTAAAACAAACTTCCCCGGAAATCAAAAGCTGTCATTTGTTAAAACTACAGGCATGTGAGTTTGAGGACTAAATTAACCACGATATTCCTAAAGAAATAATGTACCTGAACATGATAAAGAGGTTGCTGAAGAACAATTTGGTTTCGATGAACGCAACGATGTATGGGGCTCTCTGGCGAAGAGATTCGCTGACAATGAAATGGGCGTGGTCGACGCAAGATTCGATACATGGGCTTGTGTCTTGCTACGGGAGGGGCAGACTAGCAACGACATCAGAGCGGTATTTTTTTGTTTAAGGGCATTGACTCTTTGCACATAGTACATCAGTTAAATGATTCATGTATCTTCTATAGACAGCAACTTGCTTTTAACAAAATAAGACACGGATAGCTAATTACATGCAATCAAGATGCAGGATAACACTGAAAAGATAGCGTATTTAATAGTAAGTTCATACTGGGAACGAGAAGCAAAATGTACATTATTATAACATTAATCATTACAAATCACCATGTGCCATGCCGATAAACGAGGGCGGTCATGTTTCACCATCTCACACGATAACCAGAGTCGTGGATCCGCTCCGTGTTCTTGTCTCGACCAAGGCCATGTGGCTAAGCCATCCAGGTATTTATTTATCTTCCCTTTCCTTGTTCTTGCTCCCTCAATCTTGCCAATTGTCACCAAGTTTTACATTTCAATTCTTCTCATAGCGTGACCAAACAATTGTGACTGTCTACGTATAATATCTCTAATCAGTTTACATTTTTCATGTGTTTCTTGTAGGACTTGGTCATTGGTTTTTCTGTCTGTCCAAGGTATTCTTTGCACTTTCCTCAGACATCACATGGCCTCAGCCAGTAGATGTTTTTTTTAGCTTGACTGCTCATTGCCCACGCTTCACATCCACACAAAAGTACAGGTTCTATGTCGTAATTCAACACTCTTGTTTTCATTGCAAATGGCATGATTTTTATTGATCAGTATGCTTTCCATCTTGCAAAAGGCTACCTTCGAAATGGCGATTCTTGTTATAATCTCATCAAGGCATTTTGCATCAGATGTTATGTCTGTTCCGAGATAATTGTACCGATTCACTTGTTCAAATATATGACCAGTTACTTGAGTGTGTGACTGTGTGTGTCTGTGTCTATATATATATATATATATATATATATATATATATATATATATATATATATATATATATATATATATATATATATATACTTCATTCATACGGACGGTAGCATGTCCTTTGCAGTACCATGTTCCCATAACAAACTTCTGGAAATCTTCTCGGTCATACGCGACATGTCCCGTTACCGATACACCAATCTGGAGACCACCTGCCACATATTGCACACTTCTTTTCTTTAGCCTTCCTCTTCCTCTCTTCCCGGCATACACAACCCAATTTTTTTTCTCTCCAAACTTTCATTAAGTTTGGAATGACCACAGTATTTCAATTCTCCTTGTTTATCTTTGTTTTAGTAGCCAACCTTCTTCAATATCCAGATTGTGTCGTATGAATGCATTTGTTCTTTTCTGTATCCAGTATATTAGTATAACCCGTCTGTAATATTTATATTCAAAGGCATTTATGCGTTGTTCGGCTTGTTTATTAAGTGTTCAGATCTCACAGGCGTACGATGCAATTAGAAAGATGCATGCTCTGAAAAATCTAATTTTTGAAGGTTTATGTATCCCACTCTATCAGATACTGATCACAATTTAAGAAATGATGTAAAACCACGGGAGTCGCAGAATCGATATAGCCAGCCGCTCGCCTGCCCAGCCCGAGGTTATGGGTTTAAAATCTGCAACGGAGTTGATGTAAAGTTAACCTGGGTTCCGAGGTATAACTAAATATTTACCAGGACGCGACTTGGGAAGTAAAACGATGATACTGACCACAACATTTAGAGGGCGATGATTGGTCTATACCAAATGTGGGTCTAGTACCACATGCTCAAGACTTGTAACTGTGTGATTGACTTGACTTGCCATGTAACCGCACACATGATCATTGACGTTCAGAATGTTGAATGACGTATTGTCTCAATGTCATTCTCTTGCAGACTGTCGGATCGGTCATTATGGCAGCAACTGTACAAAGATATGTGCCATCTACTGTAAAGATCAGGAGTGCCAAGTTGTATCTGGGGTATGTAAGGCTTGCAGGAACAAACTGAACCCACCCAGCTGTAACGGTAAGATGATGGCATTTTCAAGGGTTTTATTTTTTCATAACACACATTCTTCTACGTGTTGTCGTTCTTGGAGATCAGTCTTATGCTTCCAACCCACGACCAAGAAGTTCTCTCTTTAGTCTGTCAAGTCACACCACAGCAGCGCATGCAACATTGGCATGATCCTTCTTCCTCTTGTTCGCTCAAAATGATTTTATTGGACCTAGATCCGTTTTACCTGTTTACAACATATCTGTGATATTTGCCTATAATGTTTATTATGGTGAGAATCCATACATAGGTCTAGATCTTGAGGACGTGTACAAAAGAGTCAGATATATTTTGATGCACGCTCTCATGGAGATGGGCGTTTGTCCTTTGTTGGTGAAATGGATTGCATCTGTCTTGTATTCTTGTAGAATGTTTCTCGGCTGGGTACATATATGTACCTCTGTGCCATGTATCATTTCCGTACACAATCTCAGGGGCGGCAAATGCATCTTTGTTATTCAATGTATATACAAGCAAGATTACACGCCTCAAAACTCCAGTAGCTGGAAGGATACCAACATCTGCATAAGGTGTTCTCGCAAACAGGCAGAGGAGGGAAGACATCAAACAGCCCAGGTGCTGCAGGAGACAATAGACAACGATATCTATTGGTGTAGGGAGATGAACATGCATCTGTCTTGTGTTCTCTGGACAATATAATGTTAAAGCTGACCTCCCAAGCCTCACGATAAAAGGTAGAAATATGAATATAGAAAGGAGACTGAAGTATCTGGGAATCACTGTTGATAGACACATGTCCTTCAGGGATCATGTTGATGTTGTGGTTACAAAATGTCAGATGGAGCTCAATGCACTTACGTGTATGACGGCGATGGACATGGCGAAGAAAATGATATTCACATTTATTTATTGGGGGGAGGGGGGATTTAGACCACACATTGACAGACTCAAATTGGCTTTGGTACCACAAAAAATGCACTGTGCAACGGTCCGCTCTACTGTGAGGTCACACTCAGCTTTCTCTTCGCTAGCTTGTGTTTTTATTTGTTATTAGTATATTTTGCTGTCGCACTTACATTGTGTGGTGACGCAATGCAAAGTACGCATGCTTGCGTCTCTTTAGTTCGCATTAGTGCATACTTTTCCAGGAAATACAGCTTATCTCAATTGAAAACATCCATTTTCATCACACTACCTAAGAGGCCAAGAGCGTTTGATTGTGAGGATTACATAACTATTATGGCTTAATTAGCCATATAACTAAGATACTGCTCATGGTCATACAAGAGAGAATTCAGATTAAAACAGACGAGGAAGTAGCTGAAAAACAATTTCGGTTCCGCAAAAACAGCCGCACCAGAGAAACAATAGAGTGCTAAAGGATGTTCTTCTTCTTCTTCAGCGTTCCGAGCCATTGAGGTTCTTTGCTGCAGATACAAGCCGTCTCCATTCGTCTCTTTGGGTGACCTTCTCTTGCCAGTCGCTGATTCCAAGCGCGTTTAGGTCTGTATATATATTATCTCTCCACCGTCTTCTTGGTCTACCTCGGGGTGAATTCGAGGTTTATGTATCTGTATCGTAACAAAATAGTTTTTTTACAAAGGTGGGGATGTTAACCCCACGCTTCAACCCCCAACCTGGAGGACCAGGCTGTTTCTCTTTGTCTGTTCTCTCGGCATAGCTCTCAGGGTGCTAAAGTATGTAAAGGAAAAATATACAGAAGTTCCGAACTATATATATATATATATATATATATATATATATATATATATATATATATATATATGTGTGTGTGTGTGTGTGTGTGTGTGTGTGTGTGTGCGCGTGCGTGCGTGCGTGCGTGCGTGCGTGTGTGTTTATAGACTAAAAGAAAGTCGTTTGCCAGAGTACAACATGAACGACTAATTACATGCCTTCAAGATACAGGAGTAGATGGAAAGGACTTCAGACTTTTTAGTAACTTATACCGGGAACAAGTGGCCTCAATTATATGCGGAAATAATTATTCGTCGCTCATAGAGATAAAACGAGGTGTACGGCTAGTACGCGTGTTGTCCCCAAGCCTCTTTAACCTATATACAGAAAGCATTTTAAACAAGTCGAACTGCCTGGATTTAACATCAATGGACGAATCATAAACAATCCTAGATGTGCTGACGATCCCGTGTTACTAGCAGAAAGTGAGCAAGAGTTACAAAACCTAGTTAAACAAGTAAACAGGCATAGTGCAGAATGTGGCTCAGATATTAACATCCTAAACACAACAATTATGATATCAGTGGAAAGGAAAAAATCATAAATGAACATCACAGTAAACGGGGAGATGCTAGAACAAGTAACAAGTTTCTCCTTTCTTGGACATGTAATAACAGATGATGGCAAAAGTGAAACAGAAATCAAAAATAGAATAGGAATGGCCAAAAATGCTTTTAACATCATGAAATCAGTATTAAAAATCTAGAGAGATTAACAGAGCATTAAAAATGACAATTGTAAAATGTTACGTATAAGGGTCGTTCATTAGAAACCCGTTCCAATGGCTTTAGTACAAAAGCATGAAAGAAACATTAACAGGTGTGGTAGAATAAAACAAAGCATTCATTTTGAATGAATTATCTACCATGGGTTGGTCAGAAGAAGTCGCCGTAGGCATTCAGGCAAGCATTCCATTGTTTAGGTAGGCGGCGAATGCCGTCCGCAAAAAAAGACTGTGGTTGCTCACTGAACCAAGTGTTTATCGCGTTCATTACGTCTGCATCTGTGCGAAATCGTTGCCCCTTGAGACCTTTCTTAGAGGTCCGAACAATGAAAATCACATGGTGACAAATTAGGACTATAGGCTGGATGTTGCAGGATTTCCCATTTCTTCCAAGCTAATGCTTCCTGCACAATCTTTGCAATTCGCGGAAGAGCATTATAGTGCAACAAAATCACACCACAAGGAAGCAATCATGGTCGTTTATTCTTGATGTCTTTATACAGTTCCTCTAGTGTTCCCACGTAGTGGGTAGAGTTGATTGTTGACACCAGATTTTTTAAAGTCCAACAATAGGCCTGCTTGGTTAAAAAAAAAAATGCTCGCAGCATAACCTTGCCAGCGGAAACCTGTAACTTGAACTTTGTTGGCTTTTGGTGATCCACAATGCTTTCATTACATGATCTCTCTTTCGCTGCTCGGCTCAAAGCGGTGACACCATGATTCATCGCCTGCCACTATGCGGAAGAGAAATTCATCACCCTCCACTCTGTAACGCAGCAAGTGGTTCAAACACCATCCCATGCGTTCCTCTTTTTGGTGGTCGGTCAACATCTGTGGTACCCACTGTGAACACACTGTCGTAATGTGTGTCGACCCTGAGGTGAGGGGAATCAACACCCACATTCTTTTAACCCCATATCATTATCTTGAGGATCTCCTAGCTTTCTGTCCACAACACCCCATCAGTCCTTGGATCACTCTCTCTCTCTTTCTTACCACTGGACCATGCCCCCTCTCATTCTGTTCCAAAACATACCACACAACTCTAGCTTCTAAAAATTGGCAAATTAATTTAATAAAGAAAAGTGTCAGTTTTGTGCAAAGTGTGTGTGTAGAATGTCTGTCGTATACTCTAGTGCAGGGGTGGCCAACATGAGGCCCGCGGGCCGCATGTGGCCCGCCGGTAGTCATGTTGCGGCCCGCGGAGTGGGAAACGACGATTTGGTCGAAGCTGTAGCACTCTTGATTGTTTACTTTAATTTAACGAATAAATTAGGTGCGTGGCCCGGCAGGAAATATTATTTCTGAAATTTTGCCCGCCTTCTGAAAAGGTTGGCCACCACTGCTCTAGTGTGTATGCAGAATCAGACCAACCAGCTCAGCAGCAAAGTCTGCTTCATCACAGTACTGGCCACACAACAGTACCATAGATCAAGGACAGAAGACCTCACCAAATGATGCGTCTCTCCGGCCAAGTGTCGACTTCCTCCAATGGCTCTTGGATAGTCCGGATGTCTGGTCACCAATAGTGGATATAGTCCAATACTGACCATGAATCTGACACAGGCAGTGTAACTAATATGTCACTAAAGGTTCTGGGATCAGATAATCCTCGTATAGTAAAATAATGTTTACTGTCACGATGACACAAAATGTTACTAGTTAATTTCACACCGGAATTCACCAATTTGGAAAACGGAATGTTAATTGTCAATGTATCTGTATAACCACTATTGTTCCTGTTACTGGTGGTATTGTAAGTATCTTCACTATACTATAATAGGAACTACCACTGAGGAATCACTCTTATATGATCATTGTTCCCGCTCAGCAGAGGCCAGGTTCTTGCAGACGCTCTGGGTTATGGGCCCAGTGCAAAAGCCGCTGAGTAAAAACCCGCCTTCAATGATCTAACCATACTTTTCTGCTACTTTTTGGAAAACATAGTGGAAACTGTTGAAGAGAGAACACACCTGGTGAGAGCAACCCGATTCCGACCTTTATTAAGTGAGTGTAGGCCGACGGCCGTACTCAGATATATAACAGTGAACTAAACTTTGTCATAAGGCAGAGGAGCTCATCACATCGGTCTGAGTCATGGTAAGACAAGGAAAGACTAAAGGAAACGTGCAGAAACCTAGTAGATACCCTACTGGAAGATCCTACCATTCGGCATTTCCTCCATCCCCCCAACCATCCTTAATCTCCTTAAATATCATCCCGCTACATTGTTCTTAACTCACTGAGTTAACTGATATCTCACACTAGCTAGTTTAAGCACCGCGATAGCCTACTGCTGCCGACACTCCTATAATACGTTCTCATCACGCACATTACCACACTCGATTCTTAAGAATAATCTAATTTGGGTCTATTTTATTAAATACCATATATTTATTCCTGTTTGAAATTGAGACTACGAAATCACACACCGGATAAATGTCTGCCGATGTAAATCAACATAAGACACTGTAGTCTCTCTCCAGAATCAAACCAGGAATATCACACACGTCCTTATTGCTCCACAACATTTGGTCGACTCCAACCAAAGTTGTTTATCCAGACTGTTTAAATACTGTGTCTGAATGACGTCACAAAGCTGTCTAGACAGTAGGCGTCTAGAGACTATTTCTCTCTCCTTTTCCGACTGGATGGAAACAACTGGCCGTCTATTCCGCTTTCATCTGGGGAATTGTCCCGGTACTTCAAAAAGTCTTGCCGTCTTGTGATCCAGAGAACTGTTTACCCCACAACAAAAGATCTTGCCGACTTTCACCAGGACAGTCTGCCTACCACATCAAAGAATGGCTGCCGCCTGTAGACGAATGGCGCGACATTCTTTCATCGATCGACAACTCCAAGAATTTCCATGACACACACCTTACGATATTGCAAATTCTTATGTACGACCTTCTGAATTGCCCCAATTGATACATCAAATCTTTCGCTAGCGAACGTATGCTTCGACAACGGTTCATCTGTACTGCTGCATCAATTTTTGCGATGATTTTTTTTCTTTTATTTTGCACCAATATGCGCTTGGCCCGGCCGTCGAAGATCTATCGTGAACTGACGTCCTTTCCGAAATATTATACGTATGTTATTTTGAACGCGCCTTCTAGGGCTAACAAGTTTGGAAACGTGGGAATGACATTCTGACATATGATGAAAGGGTGCATGGGTAAAAGAGGTTGAGGACCACTGGTCTACAGATAATTTGGCAGCAAGAGATGGTCAGATGATTTGGTCGACAGTCGTCTTTCAGAGATAAAGCAAGACGGACGAATAATCAGATGGCAACAGTTACCATTGGTATTGGAGCACTTCGCGGGCTGTTGAATATGAGGACTGCCCGCTTATGGGAATGCCATGTGTGCAATGATGTCAGTTCTTGACTCAACTCTGCTCAACTCAACAGCATGTGCGAATATGGTGGAAAACAAATTTTAGTGTTTTGAAGCTGCATGTGAACCCAAATAACTAGAACAATCGTAAGGAAATGAAGTCCGCGCTGTAACGGGCACAGCAACAAAAGGAATATACCAGGGACATTAGCCCCAAGTAAGGGAAATGTTGACACTAGTAGGCTAACAGACATCACTTAAATGTATTAAATAGCAAAGTTCAAGGGTGATTCCATACGTCTTAAGGCGTGGGACATATGATGCTAGGTCCACATGTGTATACATCAGCTGACGCCACGTGGGCCATGTGATCAGCATCCGCGGCAACTGCGGGGCGTGTACAATGATACAAGCAATGTCAGCTTAATTCATATAATAGTTGAAGAGGACAGAAGTGTTGTGATCACCTATGCATTCTATAGACTAGATAACTGAAAACAGTTTGACATCGTGCCATAGATCATCGTCAGTATTTAAAAAAAAAAAAAAAAGCATTAACAGTACACGAGGCAGAAGCGTGTGGATAGCACGATAACCAACCCAACACCAAATGGGCTATAAGAAGAAGAAGACAAAGAAGATTAATTAATATAAATACATAAAGAATGTAGAGCAATGGACTATTTGTATTTCGGTACCCGACGAGACCACTGTCTATTGCAGACTGTCCAGAAGGAACATACGGCTACAAATGTTCCTATCAGTGTCCTGACTTCTGTAAGGACAGGATATGTGAGCTTGAAACTGGCTTGTGTATCGCCTGTGAGAACGGATATGACCCGCCTGAATGTAATGGTAATTATTGCTATGTTATGTCGAACAACAGCCTAGAAGCTGCAGCCATCCCACAGTTCACTGTTCTCATACAGAGATGGTTGTGTTGTCTTTCCTATGGCACTCCAATGCGGCATTGCCATGTTTGACTCCCAGTACGTGTAGTAGTTCTAGCGTCGAATTCTCGTCTGTATCCATTGGTCCGGTCTGTACTGGGCTGATTATATCTGCCCTACCCACCCTTCTTCCCGTGTTCATTGGCAAACTATTAGCCAGATGGTCTACGCGTACATTACCTTTCAGTCCGAAGTGTCCCGGTGTGTAAATCCAGGTTAGTGATACATGCCGTCTGTCGAATCTTATCTTTCGATTGTTATCTTAAATGAGCCGCTATCCTCTTTGACTGTTCTCCTCATCTGTTGTACTGTGTAAGCCTAGAACTGCGTTGTACCAACTACTGTATGTAGTATCATCTGTGTAGTTGACAAAGTCTTGTGAGCGTCGAAGTTGTAAGGTAATGAGAGGATTGATGCAGACAAGATCGCACGATTCTCTTCACAAAGCCGGTTATATGATAGACTCCAAGGGTGGAGTAGCTTAGTGGTCATACTCCCGTCTTTGGTTGGAGCAGATATGGTATGAATCAAATTGTGAACACAAGGAAAACGACAGCACTATTGAGAAAGTAGTAACGATGGTGTCGCCACTAAGTAGGCAATGTCAAGGACCTGTCTAATGCGAACTGAGCATATGGTGCTCTGTCCAGATGTGTATAGACCAATCGGCACTCAGTCTGTGACTGATCACTGTCACACATACCATCTTGACTCCCCAAGACAGTGGCTGGAACCTGTGGTAAACTGGGCTGACCTGGGAGGACAGGTAAATGATGTAAACGTACAGAATAAAACCCGTAAGCCCCAGGCCGACAGGCGATCATCAAGCCACTAGACTAGGGCACCCCCGAGACACGCAAGAATTGCCGTGGCAGGAACCTGCGGCTGGTGGGTGCAGTGCTAACACCGTCACACATGTGTACGCCTGCATGTATGAGGAAAACGTCACACATGTGTAGGCCTGAATGTATGGAAGATAACGTCACACATGTGTACGCCTGCATGTATGAGGAAAACGTCACACATGTGTAGGCCTGAATGTATGGAAGATAACGTCACACATGTGTACGCCTGCATGTATGAGGAAAACGTCACACATGTGTAGGCCTGCATGTATGGAAGATAACGTCACACATGTGTACGCCTGAATACATGGGGGAATACTTCACACATGTGTAGGTCTGAATACATGGAGAATAACGTCACACATGTGTTGGCCTGAATGTATGGAGAATAACGTCTCACGTGTGTAGACCTGAATACATGGGGGAACACGTCACACACATGTACGCCTGAATACATGGGGGAACACGTCACACACATGTACGCCTGAATACATGGGGGAATACGTCACGCATGTGTAGGCCTGAATACATTGAGGAATACGCCACACATGTGTAGGCCTGAATACATGGGGGAATACGTCACACACATGCACGCCTGAATACAAGGGGGAATACGTCACACACATGTACGCCTGAATACATTGAGGAATACGCCACACATGTGTAGGCCTGAATACATGGGGGAATACGTCACACATGTGTAGGCCTGAATACATTGAGGAATACGTCACACACATGTACGCCTGAATACATTGAGGAATACGCCACACGTGTGTAGGCCTGAATACATGGGGGAATACGTCACACATGTGTAGGCCTGAATACATTGAGGAATACGTCACACACATATGCACGCCTGAATACATTGAGGAATACGCCACACATGTGTATGCCTGAATACATGGGGGAATACGTCACACATGTGTAGGCCTGAATACATTGAGGAATACGTCACACACATGTACGCCTGAATACATTGAGGAAAACGTCACACATGTGTACGCCTGCATGTATGGAGGAAAACGTCACACATGTGTAGGCCTGAATGTATGGAGGATAAAGTCACACATGTGTACGCCTGAATACATGGGGGAATACTTCACACATGTGTAGGTCTGAATACATGGAGGATAACGTCACACATGTGTTGGCCTGAATGTATGGAGAATAACGTCTCACGTGTGTAGACATGAATACATGGGGGAACACGTCACACACATGTACGCCTGAATACATGGGGGAACACGTCACACACATGTACGCCTGAATACATGGGGGAATACGTCACACATGTGTAGGCCTGAATACATTGAGGAATACGCCACACATGTGTAGGCCTGAATACATGGGGGAATACGTCACACACATGCACGCCTGAATGCATGGGGGAATACGTCACACACATGTACGCCTGAATACATGGGGGAATACGTCACACACATGTACGCCTGAATACATTGAGGAATACGCCACACATGTGTAGGCCTGAATACATGGGGGAATGCGTCACACATGTGTAGGCCTGAATACATTGAGGAATACGTCACACACATGTACGCCTGAATACATACAGGAATACGCCACACATGTGTAGGCCTGAATACATGGGGGAATACGTCACACATGTGTAGGCCTGAATACATTGACGAATACGTCACACACATGTAGGCCTGAATACATTGAGGAATACGTCACACACATGCACGCCTGAATGCATGGGGGAATACGTAACCAGTCTGTATCTCCCATAGTGAATGTCGAGAGCTAGCATAATGACATGAAGTATCCAGAAATAACTCCGGTGGCACTTGCCTGGTCGCTGTAACTATTCAGGATAACATCACTCCGACCTCTTGTCTCTTCAAAGGGAGAATAATTAGGGGGTCACTGTGCACGTTTAGCGTTCATAGTCCGTCGGCAGTAGGACATATTCAAAAAAGGGCAAGACGATAAGGCTGCTGCATAGGCTAACATCTTATTTGATAAAGTAGGAAACCTATCGACATAATGCTGTGTACTTTAGTTTATATTGTGGTTTATCTACCTTGGATTATGGCCGGTCCCACGCATGTCGTGTATTGTACTGGGGTTCTTCTTGTCTTCGAGTCTAATCGTTTAGTATTGCATACTGTCGGCGTTGTGGGGAAGGGATCGCGAGCGAAATTCGTGTGCAATGGACTTGTTTGTTTACAAAAACACAGAAACACATATCATAAACTTCACATCTTAATGTATCACATTATATCATCATAAACTTCACACATGTATCACTGCAGGTGAGCCATACATAGGTGGTGTAACTACTTACCATAGATTAGCAGACAGGTTACTCTAGTTTAACGTCATCACACTGCTCTGTGGTCAACCCATCCTTGCAAAATAGCATCAGCATGTCGGGTGGTGACATCAAACTGACCACACGATCTATCCTGTCAGTCGGTTGGCAGAGACACATTGACCACGTCATATAACACATAAAAAGGTTGCTGACTGCTTTATCTCTCGAGCTATATGGTTGGGGACGTCAAACTGAAAAGAGTATCTCGTGCGTCACATCTTTGGTGACACCAGGCTGATCACATTATCTATATAGTTACTGGTCATACAACACTCGAAGCTGGAATCACAAAACTCACAGCTGACAACATGACATAAACAGCTGAACTAACTCAGTTGTTTCCTAATGTACTTCTTGTTACGTTTCTCTGTGAGACTGTCCAAGAGGTACGTTCGGTAGAGGCTGCTCAGAAACCTGTCCAGACATGTGTCAAGACGGCGTATGCAGAACGAATGGAAAGTGTGTTACCTGCAAGAACGGTCTCCACCCGCCAGAATGTAGAGGTATTTGGCATGGTTCTTTTAATTTCAATTTTTTTTTTGTTGCGTATCCCTTACTGGACGTTGCAGTCAACACCAGCATTGTCAGCTGCTGTTGATGTACTAGGCAAGTGTTACGTTCAGTAGTTTGCCATTGCTTTCTGAACGACCGGCCCCTATACCTTTTTTCGAAAAAACCAGTACCGCTGTGTTTCGAAACCCAGGTATGCGGACTCACAAACCGCGTTCGCAAGCCCTTAGCCACAGAGACCAGTCGCATAGTTAATGGGCTTCGTATTAAATAATACGCGTTTCATTTTGTTACAAGCGTTCCAAATTCCTTCATGTAATTTAAAACACTCATAAATACGTAATATAGGTGAACTAGCCCGAGATTTCAAATCAATTCTAAAAACAAATCACCCGCCTCCATTGAGATTAGAACTTATGAGCACCAGTCTAGCAGACAAGTGTGCTGGCCACTACACTACCGCGCCTCACACCATGGAAGATAACACTTCAGTTAATTATGATGTCGGTTTATTGAGGCGTCTCTAGGAAAGCCTGCTCACTCGCATATCTTCACAAGGATCATCATGTCGTGCCACTCAACACATCAACACTATTTCAGGTTGTCGGGTTGGCATGTACGGCATGGCATGCGACAAGAGATGCCCAGACTTATGCCTCGATAACATCTGCGACCGTGAGACTGGGGTCTGTCTAGAATGTAAGAACCTACTGGACCCACCTGAGTGTAAAGGTAATCATATATATATAGTACTAGCATCATAATAAGCAGTGAATCACCATCACCATAATGTGCCATATCTAAATGCGGTTACGGTCATGTTTCACCATCTCACACGATCACCACTGTCGTGGATCTGTTCTGTCTTCTAGTCTCCACCAAACCACGTGCCAAGCCATCCAGTTATTTACAGCTCTGCCTTCCCCTTGTTCTTTTCATCTCAATCATGCCAGTTGTCAACAAGTTCTCTGATTTATTTCTTCTCACAACGTGTCCAAAATTGTTGACTGCCTATATCAAATTTCTCAAATAAGTTTACGGTTTTCATTTTCTCTCCCTGTAGAACTTGGTCAATGATTTTTCTGATTGCCTAAGATAATCTTTACATTTTCCTCAGAAACCACATTTCCACGACCACCATATACTTGTCAGTTTAATTGTCCAGGCCTCACATCCATACAAAAGTCTATTTATATGTTGCACATCAACACTCTTTTCCTCGTTGCAAATGACATCTGTTTATCCCAAAGTAAAATTTCCATCTTGCCATGGCGATTCTTGTTCTAATCTCTTCAAGGCATCTCAAATCAGATGTTATGACTGTTCCTAGATAATTGTTCCGATTCACGTGATTATGAATATCTCCATTTATTTGTGTATGACATTGCGGTATATCCTTCTTCGTAGTGACTACAATAATCTCTGTATTCTTACAATTTAATTATACCCCTAGTTGTTCACTGTGTGCGATGCAGGCCCTGCTTATTGTCTACAATCAGTACTGTATCATCCGCATATCTAATGTTACTGAAATTACATCCCCCAACGGTGATCACTCTAATATCTTCTAATTCAATTACTTGTAATTGATTATGGATTAGGACTGCTCACTGTCTCAGAGAGTCAGCTTATGAAGTTAGAGCGCATACAGTACGAAGCACACACGCCTACATGCGCCACCAAGTAGACGCATACTATACCACCAGTTATCAACCCAGCTACAGTCAGATGTGTGATGACCCCAGCAATCAGATATGTGAAGAACCCAATAGCTCAATATCTGCTGGTGAAGACTCCTGACTGAGTTGAATATTGTCTGGACATGTCTGACCTTGATGTATTCACATGCTAAGGGAGTGGTTTATCACCACGCCATAGTGTAGTATCCTTCTTATCCACGTGTTCTAGCTGTAACATTACAGCTATACCCAGCTGTGACGTCATTTTTACCGGTTTTAGCTAGTTAGCCTGTAGTCGCTAGCTTGACTGCAATATGCAAAAGAAATTCAGCCGTTCAGAAAGACAACGACAACCTTGCCCATGAAGCATGCATGTTGGGGCTGACTGTGATGTCCTGTAAAGGCATTGCATTAAAGCTTGACTGTCATCTGTACAAGAAATTCAGCCGTTCAAAAAAGACAACAGCAATCTTACCGGTAAACACGACACTCCATGGAATGGTAGTGGTGACTGCAATGTCCTGTAATTGATAGCACACACGCGCGAACGCATGCACAAACACACGAATGTCATTATGGCACACGATCAACCAATAAATGTTGGGGCTGTCTGCAACGTCCTGTAAATGCATTGCATAAACAATGTTGGGGCTGACTGCGACGTCCTGTAATAGATAGACAACTAGCTGTTGATACACCCTCTTCACACGGACATGACATGGTTGTCGTTCATTCAAAATGAGAATCGCAAACTTTACCCAGGACGGATGACTATCCATAGAATGTCGAGGTTGACTGCGATGTCCTGTAATTGATAGCACACACTCACACACACGGCAGTACACCCACGCATGCATACACGCCTACATGCACACACACACACACACACACGGATGTCAAGATGGCACACGGGCAATTAAACAATGTTGGGGTTGACTGCGATGTCCTGTAATAGATAGCACACACACACACGCATGTACATACACACACACGGATGTCATTATGGCACACAGGCAACCAATCAATGTTGGGGCTGTCTGCATCGTCCTGTAAATACATTGCATAAACAATGTTGGGGCTGACTGCGACGTCCTGTAATAGATAGACAACTAGCTGTTGATACACCTTCTTCACACGCACATGCCATGGCTGTCGTTCGTTCATAATGACAATTGCAAAACTTGCCTCAGGAAGCCTGACACTCCATAGAAAACCGAGGTTGAATGCGATGTCCTGTAATTGCTAGCGCACACACACACATACACTCGGCAGTACACCCACGCACGCACAAACGCCTACCTGCGCGCAAACATACACACAAACACACACACGGCACATCATGATCGCACACGGGCAACCAGGCATGTTGGGTCTGACTGCGACGTCTTGGGGATACATTTGGTTTGTTTTATGACACGGCAAATCATGATGGCACACGATGCTGTTTTCGCTTATATGGTTTGCTCATAGTCTACTTGGTGGTATAGACGATTTCACAGCGTCTCTTTGATCGAAGTAGATTTATAGGCTTTTTGCTTTAATTCAATCAGAAGCCCCATATTTACAGCAAATAGAAATACATATTTGTGCTGAATTTTATTTTAAACGGCTGACTTAACTTTACCAAACTTAAACGCAAACTTTCCCTCGGTTGCCCGATTGAGTGCTGTATGAATAATAATACAAGTTAACGGTCAACCAGACCGCCTAAGTTGGCGTGTTTTATCTTCACACCTTATCAAGCGTTGATCGCTGTCAATTGTATTTTTCTCGCTGGCCGCGGTGGGGGTCAGCACGTGACCTTTCACCCGTGTGCGCAGGTAAAATCTATCAGTCAGGGGAGCTTATAACTTCTGGATGAGTCAAGAGCCATGACTAGTGTCCCCTGGTTACTTTTTATAAGTAAATTGTGGTGTTTAATAATATTACATATTTTTATGATTATCTTGGTACGCTATGGCTTATCTTAAATGAGAAGCGTAGTTTTTTATTGACGTTACTATTCTCCACTAAACATACAAGAAATTTATCTGTTTAATTATGTTTTTAGGGTTAATTTTTAATAATAATGTATACCCGGCTAGTATATACTTAAACCAGATTTTCACCAAGCGCTTAATGTTGATACATGGGTCGGGACTTCTGCCGAATTAACTCTCATAGTGGAAAGTTTTTCATCCGGTCATTACTTGACCTACTCGGGGTAACTCTAGAAATTGAATAAATCATTTTCTGTCATATTGGATTTCGATCTCCTCATCGAAGGGGTTCGATATCTATATGACTGGTGCCCTAGCGCACCGCACGACACACACACACACACACACACACACACACACACACCCACACCCACACACTGGGACTCGAACCCAGGTGCCCGACAGCTAGTTGGTCTACTTATCTATATAAGTAATACACATGCACGGGCTTGCGCCGCTGTCTTCTAGCGACCCCGGGGCGGACCAGGGAAGCGAAGGCTGCCGGTGGAGGCATCTGGGGTACCGAGGGCGGGTACCCGGTGACTAGTTGGTCTACTTATCTATATAAGTAATCCACATGGACGGGTCTTGCCTCGTTGTCTTTGAATGGGCTCGGAAGCGGTTGGGGGAAGCCGAGGCGGCCGACGGAGGTTACCTGTGGGCGGGGTGGTCGGTAGGGAGTACCCAGGGACCGGAAGTAGTCATCACGACAACCGGAAGTGACCTAAGAAAACACCCGCCAATTTGTGAAAATATGTGGTCGCCGAAGGATCCGCTTTTTGACGTCTGAGCGTAGGATCATGACTTTTTATATAGTAAAATACTACGTCACCAGGAGGATCCAGATCCTTATTTACGAAGTAAATACCACATTTTACACTACTTATGCATACTTCGTTCAGACTATTTATGTGGTCCTGTAATTTTGATTCCGATTTTGCTATTAATACTTGATCGTCCACAAATAAGAGTTCTTTAATGATGAGATTTGCCATTGGTTCTTCTTCTGTCTTCTGTTCTTCATGCGGTTTTGTTACGGTCTATCTTGTGCTGCTTTATTTACATATGCTGTCTATACAGGTTATGAACAAGAGGGGGAGAGGTAGGACACAACCTTGTTGCACCTCGGATCTTATGGTGAAGGGATCTGGGTATTCTCCATTTGTTCTTACTGTGCACTCTCTGTTTGGTGTTTAAGCTTCTACATAAGTTTGTTACATGTGTACTCACTCCATGTCTTTTAAAGATTCCCCATAGCTTATTTCTATCTACTCTATCAAATGCATTTTCCTCGTAGACAAAGACTAAGTAAGTATCTCATTAAATTCGACTGATTTTTCTATTAGTTGTCAAAGAGCAGAGATGGCATCTGTGCATCCTTTGTTTCTTCCTAAATCCAAGTTGTGTTTCGTTTAGCTGGGGTTCTATTATAGGTCGTAGTCTCTAGACTTTTGCAGAATAGTTGCATCGTGTGATTCAAAATCGAAATACCTCTGTATTGCACAAAAGAATTCAGGAGATTAATAATCAAAGAACACGTACATCAGCAGGCTGCCTAAAGACAAAAGATGGAAGAGTCATAATAGAAAAAGATCAGATTTTACATGTATGGTCAGATTACGTGAAAAACCTTTATGACGATAGCAGAGACGAACAATATATTGTTCAAAATAACAATGAAGGGCCAGCAATTTTGAAGATGGAGGTTCAGAATGCTCTTAATCATATGAAATCTGGCAAAACCCCCGGTCCAGACAGCGTCACAACAGAAATGATTAATGCTTTAGAAGAATATGGAATAGATAAAGTTACCAGTCTGCTTAATACAATATATGATACTGGAAACATACCTCATGAGTTATGTAATTCTGTATTTATTGCAATCCCAAAGAAATCAGGAGCCTTGGAATGTGATCAACATCGAACAATTAGTATAATGAGTCACATCACGAAGATTTTGCTAAGAATTATCATGCAAAGAGTTAGGAGGAAAATACAACCTGAAATAGGAGAAGAACAATGTGGGTTTGTGGGCAAGGGTACAGTAAATGCTGTGTATATACTGAGAACCGTAATCGAACGTTCTATAGAAGTAAACAAAGATCTACACCTTTGCTTCATTGACTACACAAAGGCTTTTGATAAAGTGAGACATGTCAACATGATAAGGATGCTTGAAGATCTACAAATTGATGGGAAAGACCTTAGACTTGTAAAAAACATATATTGGAAACAACAAGCTGCCATAAGAGTTGATAATGAAGTAAGCCAATATCAGCCTATTAAGAGAGGTGTGAGACAGGGATGTGTAATGTCTCCAGATCTGTTTTCCCTGTACAGTGAAAATATTTTCAGAAATATTGAAGATATGGAAGGAATCAACATTGGGGGACGATGCATCAATAACATTAGATATGCAGATGACACAGTCTTGATTGCAGACAATGAACAGGACCTGCAACATTTAGTAGATGCGGTTGTTACACACAGTGAACAACTAGGGTTAGAATTAAATTGTAAAAAGACACAGATTATGGTCGTCACTAAGAAGAACGAAATACCACAGTGTAATATACAAGTAAATGGGAATATTCTTCAACAAGTGAATAGGTACAATTACCTCGGAACAGTAATAACATCTGATGGGAGATGCCTTGAAGAGATTAGAACAAGAATCGCCATGGCAAAAGTAGCCTTTAGCAAGATGAAAAACATACTGACCAATAAAAAGATGTCAATTGAAACGAGAAAAAGAGTGTTGAGATGCTACATAGAACCTGTACTTTTATATGGATGTGAAGCTTGGACAATGAGCAGCCAGGCTGAAAAACATCTGATGGGTGTAGAAATGTGGTTTCTGAGGAAAATGCAAAGAATACCATGGACAGCCAGAAAGACCAATGAACAAGTCCTTCAAGAAACAAATGAAGATCGTAAACTGATCAGAGACATTAGACGTAGACAGTCACAATTTTTTGGGCATGTTATGAGAAGAAATGATTTGGAGAACTTGGTGACAACTGGTAAGATCGAGGGGAACAGACCAAGGGGAAGACCTAGAAACAAGTATCTGGATGGCTTGGCTTTGTGGCATGGTCGAGACAAGAACGCGGAACTGATCCACGACTCTGTTGATCGAGTGAGATGGCAGAACATGACCGCCCACGCTTACCGGCATGGCACATGATGGATGGATGGATTGCGTACAGTCTCTTTTGCTTCGTTTGTGTTTCCTAATTGGAATAATTATGGAGCTGTTCCAGTCTAGTGGCGTCTGTTATTTTATCCTGACATGGGTAAATATTCTATTTAGCCATGCTATTCCCATTTCTCTTGATGCTTTCGTTAGATGAGTTGATATTTCGTCTAGTTCCGGTGATTTATTCAGTGGGGTTAATATTATGGCTTCTCTCATTTCTTCTTTCAGTATGTCTTTCTAGTTCTTCGATGGCATATGTGTCAGTTTCTTGGGTTCATGTGCCATCTGATGGAATATTGTTCGAAGGGCTGCCTCCATCTTTTTAGTATTTATTTTTGTTCACTCATTGGTTCTCCTCTTTCACTGTTAATTATTTAAGTTGGGTCACAAGGTTGTCCTCTGGTTCTCATTGCACTAATCATGTTGTAGACGTTTCTAATTGCTTCCTTGTAGTCTTTCTTTAGGGTTCCTCCATATTCCTTCGTCTTTTTGTTTTTATCTCTTTATTATTATATTTGTGTGAATTCTAACTATTCCATATTCGATGCTCTTGTTTGCTTTTCACCCACTTTTTATAATTTTCATTTTTGTCTTTTGCAGCTATTCTTACTTCAGCGTTCCACCAACTTGTTATTTTCTTTAACCGTATTTTGCGTATTTAGTGGTTCCACGCGCTATTTTTGCACTGTTTAGAATACACGATTTAAACATCTCCCATTCTTCTTCCACGGTATTTCTTTCTATAGGTTGTTATACAAAACTTTCAATTAATTATTTCTCATAATTTTCCCTCACTGTCTCGTCTTTGAGATTTGTTTTTAAAGTTTAATAATTCGCATGGTATGTGCTTTCCTGGTCTTTGCTTGCTTCTTCTATTTGTTCTTATCGTGGTAATAACTGAGTTGTAGTCTTTGTTCGGACTTAAGTTGGACACTGCCCTGCATTCTAATATATTTCTCTTTCCTTTGTGTCTTGTTAATATGAAATCAATGTTTCCTTAGGAGTCTAGATCGTTCCATTTTGTTTTCCATATGATTTACAGGACATCGCTGTCAACATCAGCATATTTCAGCTGATTGTTGATTTATTGGCAAGATTACGCTCAGTAGTTTGCCATTGCTTTCTCAGCGACCGGCCTCGGCCAGGGAGACCGGCATTCCATTTATATCAGGTGTATATTTGTGAGACTTTGTGTTAAAAAAAAAAGTATGTGTGTTATAAGGGGGTCGTGTTGAGTGCGTATCTCTATCAATTTACTTCCGTTATTATTTCTTTCATTGTGTTTGTCTTCAAACGCACCAATATTAAGATGTTTCTTTCATACACGCCATCATGTACTTTCACACACATCATCATGTGATTTAACACAATACATCGCACACTGTCACACAATACATTACACATCATGCACTTTCACACACGCCATCGTCTACTTGTACAGACGTTAAAGTGTACTTTTACACACACCATAATGTACTTTCACACACGCCGTCATGTACTTTCACACTCGCCATCATGTACTTTCACACAAGTCATCAAGTACTTTCACATACGTCATCATGTATGTGTACTTTTACACATGTTGGCATGAAACAGTTGCCCATGACTAGAGCTGACAGTCAAAACGGCAGTTGCCTAGTGCGAGAAGCACGATTTTACCCGGGACAGTTGAATCGATTCTCCACCTAGACTTGACAGTGAGCGAACAACCGTGTTGGAGAGTGGACCGGGCCGGACGCAGATTCCGTATTTCAATGGCACAAGTCACAGTGTAGCCTTTTGTACAGATTACATTTAGCTGAACTCATTCAGTGCTGAAGAATAATATATCGCCGGATGTGACTTACAATTTGATCAGAATGGCGATATACCACGATACTATAGTCATTGTGTTATTTGTTTTGTGGTATCTTCAGAAATGTGAATGCTCAGTGAACAAACATTTACATTGTAATACTTATTCATTTGGTTGTGCACCATGTTTGATTGAAAACTACTTTTGTGTTTGGCACTGAATCAGTCAACAGTTATATGAGTGGTTATCATTGATATCACGATGCGGTGATGTTTGCAAATGTGTAAAAGTGTAAAGTGATTATGTAAAGTATCAATATGAGAACTGATAACGAAAACTGTTCTGCGTTTTGTCAAGTCATTCTTAGTGATGTCTTATCCTGCGATTCGAGTATGATAGTTAAAGGAAGTTAATCGAGGTAAATATGACAGTAACCAGTTATTTAATGACGCCAAAGTGTAGTCCAAAGAGAACGTCACTCAACAACATATTAGTTAGCAATATTGTACCACGAGCAGTCTGTATTCAGACGATCCATTACCATTGGGGGTGGCTGCGGGCATTCAGTCGTATCACAACACCCAAACGAGCCATATAGCAATATCAGAGTGTTACTCCTGACCGACTATATTAGGTCAAGGCAACTTCGGATCCGTGAATAAACCTGATCCCGTGCCCTGAAACGGGTCATCATGTACTTTCACACATGCAGGTTTGTACTTTCACAAACGACGCCGTGTATTTTCAAACAACCCATTATACACTTCCACACACTCTATCATGTACTGTCATACAACTAACCATGTCCTTTTACACAGCCAGTAATGTCAGCACAAGACATACTATGTTTGTTTCTCCCAGTGGCATCCACAGGGACGGACGTCAGAAGCACTGTGTTCTGGTGTCTGGTGGGCATCTTCTT